>OY757259.1:3152176-3517626 GCA_963584085.1 Pyrausta aurata
TACGTACGTACGTAAATAACATGGAAACCTGAGTTCCATACACGAAGAGAGCTAGACCGACCTTAACTTAACCTCCAATGTTTGTATTTTGTCACAGGAGTCTAGATGTAAATAAATAAATAAAATTAATATAGACCTATCACCTAATAATTTTCTCCCTCCCTCAAATTCATATAATATTTTCTCGTCTCCAATATACTAGAATCACCAGGGCACAGCTTTAGCATTTGAGATTACTGCTAAACCTACAGTTATGGTTTAGCTCTGATTTTTCCAAATAGAGAAAATGTTCAAAACTACAATAATTTGACATGAGTGTTTTATGCTTTTTGTTTATATTGTTACTATAGAAACGGATTCATCTCTACGATTGGTACAAAAATATAGTTCATTTATTCACAACAATTATATATGTCGCTACAGCCTTTCTCTTTTTATTTTGCTTAACACGTAGAGGTTGGGGGTTCCATCCTCATGGCATTGAGGAGATTTATCCGCATGGTGATGATGTTTTTGATACTAATTTTCTTTTTGAAATTTATTTTCATTGTTATGTAGTTTTTTTAATAGGATTTGCTACTTAAAAAAAATCCTAAAAATTTAATTAGTTTTTATTTTTATTTTTTTTTATTTTAAATGTTAAAATGTCCAAAAATTACAATAAATACTTATTTCGTTTTCTAAAAAAATATTGTGACTATGTAGAAAAATATTCATGATACCCCCGATTTGAACTCGCGACCTTTGATTATGATTAGTATAAGACTGGTGCTGATCCAACTGAGCGTGACGCGGCGCGGCGAAATTAGCTATTATTAGTTCTTAGGTGTTTTACGTAATTAAGTACGCAAATAAAATTGCAAAAATTGACATAGGTCCAGCGTTCGCAGTGGCGTCAAGGGGAATGAGGAAATGGTATCTCGTGCTTGTCATTTGAATAAAAAGACAGCGCTATTTCTGCTTGCATGTATAGAACAGAGATGACACGACGATCAACTGTTGCGTCAAAGTCGTTGCGCGAATCACCATCGTCACAAGTGTGAGAATCACTAAATCAGTGTTTTATGAATGAAAATGTTAATAAAACTGGAAAAAAACGATTGGACGCCCTAAACATCTTTGGTGTCTAAAGTAATCTTAAAAAGACAATTGGAAGAATTTGCTGCTTGTAAGAAAGAATACAGACTAATGAAAAAAATGGACCTTTCTTTGCCTGAACATAACACCGATAAAAACTAAAAAAAAATCATTTGATTCATAGCTGAGATCTCACTTATGTGGTCAAAATGTATATTCTTATAATCCCCTGTTCCTCACATCTGTGTAGCTTCAGCAAATCAAGATAAAAAAAGTCGAAATAGGTCAAATAAAGTGTTTTTAGATATTTCGTTATTCTGATCTAAATAACAAACATTTTGAAATCATTTTAACATGTATATGTGTAGAATGGAATTACCTACTAAAATATGTGATTTTCATAAATATAAGTCCAATAATTTGAAAACTACATAGAAAATACGAAAAAAAAGGGGCCCACTTCTGAGGCAATTATTATCGAGCAAAGTAATTACAATCGTGTTTCCAACCACAATCCAGCTTTCTAGTAATCTTCTTCTATAACATATATAGATTCGAGATTTAAATAATTAGTGTTTCCATGTTTAAACTCAATCGAAACATCGTAAAAATGGAATATCTGGCCCTTAAAAACCTTCTGGATCCGGATCCGTAGGTCCGGACCATATCAAACACAACAAAAAGGAATTAGTGAAATCAGTCCAGACTGATTACCGGACGGCTGGCCATGACGCGTGATGTCGAGACCAAGGGAAAAAGAATTCATTTTTATACAGATTATTATGAAACCAAGGCAGGCTAGCTTCACTTTTCCCAAAGGATGGTCTACTTGATTGCCTCGAAAAAACAGTCAACACACACCTAGTGCATTATTCATGATCAATTCCTAAATTCAGTTCACCAGGTGGCTTTGAAACACAATGTACTTGCTATCAGTAAGCCCGCTTCGAGTTTGTAACTGTAAAAACTAAACCTTTTTTTTGGGAGTTCCTTGTTGGACTACGGATCCCCAAAAAAAGGTTTAGTTTAGTTTCGCCAATTCGCCATGTCCGTCTGTCCAGCTGTTAGGTACTATGTGAATTCTTATGGCGTTTCATATACTAACATCAAAATCAAGAGACATCTATTTCATGACCAACTCCAGTACCTAAATAATGTATCTGTTTATCGCCAAATGGATACAAGCAAAACTACTGCATCATCCCGCATTGTGGCTGTGGCTATAAAATGTATATCTAGCACTAGGGACAACGTCTCCAAAAGTAGTTGGTCTAAAGTCTGTCGCTGCCTGATTAGACTCCTTTGTCTTCTTCATTTTTTATTTCGCTTGAATATTTAACAAATGAAGGTGATTTTGAAAGTTATTTGCAACTTAATCTATGAAGACGATGAAAGAAAGGCTTGCGCCTGATTGTGATTTCTTAAAGTACCTCGTGATTTAAGTTTTTGTTATTTTTTTTAAAGTTAGATAGCCGTGGCTATATCTATTTGGCAATGTCTATTTGGCCACAATCGCACCTGATGTTTTAAGTGACAATGTGGCCTAAGATGGACTATATCTGCCTATTCACTTCTTAGTTGACTTTGTATTATTTACTTAGTTAGGTAAAAAAAAATCATTGCACTGCATTGAGGTACTTTAGTAAATGTTAAAGTCGAAAACCTGTTTTGAAACCTATCAAACTCTCAATAAGATTATTTATTTGACATACTAAAAGTTAATTTAGTGTATTTGTTAGCGCTCCTGACTATTTCGCCGGCCGTCGCTGGTTCTAATCCCGCAAGGAGCAAATGTTTGTGTGATGAGCACGAACATTTGTACCTAAGTCATGGTTGTTATATTAATTTAAGTATTTATAGGAGACGCCCCCGTCATAATCGTTGTCTGGTACTTCGTAACACAAGGAAGGTAATTCCTTACCACGAAACCAGACAATTGGTGTGTTGTCTGGCGCATATTTATTTATACATTACAATAATAAAAATATATCTTTCTTAAATTTCCTGAAAATACATGTAAGTATATGTACATACGTCTCAGGTAAAAAAAATTAAAGTGCTCCACAAGTTTCTATACATTATTGAGGAAACAGTCTCGGGGAACTCATTACTGAATCAATTAGAAGCACCGTCCCTCCGAATATACTCGCCACCTCTTATATTGATTGCTTAGGACACCTTGCGTGTTAATGTGTGTGGTGCTGTTTAATTACTGCAGCAAACCAAACAAATAATAACTCTTGAAGATTCATCATCGATTTCATCCAGTCCATACTTCCTGTCTTTTCAAATAAAAAAACCGGTTAAGTGCGTGTCGGACCCGCGCACTGAGGGTTCCGTGCCACCCTTAACTGAATTCAGGGTCCACTTACTGTCACTTAACGAAAACATCACAATATATTGCGACAGCAAAAATAACTTTGTTTTTCATAGTGTTTGTATGAAAGTTATATTTGCGGTTGATAAAAATGTGCAATATTTCAAAAACTACTGGTTTATATATCTATACTACTGGTATAATATCATTCAAACCATTTATCTAAGAACCAATGAATTTAAATAAACAATTTATTTATTATTATTATATTTTATTAAACCAATTTTCGTTGCAAGTTTTAGTTGAAATCTACATCATATATTTTTTTCAAAATTTTCACTTTCTTAGTTCAAAAGTTAGATGGGGGGGACGCCCATTTTACCACTTTGTAAGCGTCTATATCTCAAACCTTACACTTTTAGAAAAAATGGTTTTCGAAACCTCAACATCATTTTAAAAGACCTATCCATAGACACCCCACACGCATAGGTTTGAGTAAAAAAAAATTTAGGTTTTAGTTTCATGTATGGGAGCCCCCCCTTAAACATAATTTTTTCGTACTTTTTGTATCTGAATCGGAAAGCGGTGAACAAAATACACCTACCTACCAAGTTTCAGCTATGTGATGCTTATAGTTTCAGAACAAAGTGACTGTGACATACGGACGGACAGACAGACAGACAGACAGACAGACTTGACGAAACTATAAGGGTTCCGTTTTTTGCCATTCGGCTACGGAACCCTAAAAATAAATTTGCGCTAGAAAACACTTCTCCAGTTTAAAACTAAGGATTTTTTCTTGTTTGTGCTACGAATAGAGTCTGACTAATGAAAGGTGTCCCCAGAAAAGAGCGGCAATTTCAAAAATAATAATTTTAACACTGGATTTAATGGTAAAAAATGCTAAATACCTAAAAAAGAAATTTGCACATTGTTTTTAACAATAATGTGCAATTTTATTTTTTAAGATTTTTTAAATATTTAGCTACGTAAGTTAAAAGGATATTCGATGCAACAGAAAATCTGAATATTGAAATTGTCTACGCGAAATGTAAAACATGTTGCTTCAGACTTCCAGCACTGGCCTCAAAGTTTAAAGGACTGTTTTGCAGCTAATGGAGAACACTTCGAATAAGATTTTTTGTATTTTAAATTGTTTTATATTTATGTATTAATCTAGCACAATGATAAAGTAATAAATGTTAATTGCTATAAAAAAATCCTTGTTACAATATTTATGGCAAGACTGGGTAAATTGCCAAATGCGTTGCAGTTTATCGGCAATAGTTAAAATAAATAAATAGCGCACTACGTTTTGAGACGAATTAGTAAACAATACTAGGCTGATGAGCTGTAAAGTACCTATGAACAACAGACATAGGTAAGGTAGATATGTTGTCATGTCATTTTTATACCTTTGTAAATTTGCAAAAAGTTGTTGATATCTTTTCGTGCTACAAACTGTATTTCATCTCGTTATTTTTATAATAAAACACAAAAACATGGAATTACACTCGCCCCGCGAAATGGAATCCTCAAACATAACCGTGAAAGGTTTCGGAGTTTGTTGTCGCTGGCACACATTTTTTGTGGAAACTTTCATTTTACAAAATAATACGTGTGGCTGAAATCCACATCTTTTTGAGGCCCTGTCAAGGATTTGTAAGCATGCATCCACTGTGTAAAATAATTTCTTTCGAGCTCGTTCTTTTAAGGCCCAGTAGCGTGATCGATAGTTAACTCAACTAATAGTTAAAAGTCACATTACCAGCGGTTGAATATTTACGATTGTGCACGTTTTAAAGAAAAGTACCTTAACCAATGGTCAATAATATAGCTATTCTAACTATCGATTACGTGACTAGGCCTATGTAACTAGCTTGATAAATGCGGCGTTTATATGTGTATGTAGTAGTAATAAAATTAGCGAGCAGTAAGTAATATAATAACTAATAATTTCATTTTGTATTATATTTTTTAGTGTGTAAAATTAGTTATGTTTTACTCGCGTTTAGACTCGTCATACCTAGTACCAATATAAATTAACCTAAGTATATACAGTTATATATACGTTTAATAGATCATGACAAAACAACGTTTTCCCTAAACTTCTTTTTTGGACGTAACATGTGGATATTGTTGTTGGTTCTACAATAAACTTATTATTCCTTACTAGATATAATTACTACTTAGTACTGTGCTTACTAGTGCCTGTACTTGGACAAATATGAAACTGTTTACTGTCCAAAAAAAAAAGGGAAAAAAAGATTATAATAAGCATAGAAGTTTTAATCCCGAAAATCATACGGGTTGAAAAAAGTTTTTGTTTAAATTGTTTTTTCGAACAATGTTCAAGAACAATTTTATTTTGCTCTTTTATACAGAGAAAGGGAATCGTTTCTAGACGAACAATATTACTTACAAATGAAACAGACTAACACCAGTCAAACCCAGCATTTGTATACAAACGAGACAGTGATCTGTTGGTGAGAGTTTAAAATAAATAAAAGAGCAAATCCGATTTAAGCTGTATACACACAGTCATATGTATTCTTCACATACACGTTATATTTAAATTATCTTTTTACGACTAAACAAGCATCACGCGACACTGAAACATCATCATCAAAAGATATTGTTTTAGTAAATTAAATATTCTTGTAAATGCAGAATTCCGAAATACGCCTGACAGAAAAGAAAAACAGATCAAAGTTATATGAAGAGTTTAATGTAGACTTACAGTGTGTAATTCACGACTCAGCCTGAAACTGAGACACATTTGCGTGATTAATAGTTAACTAGAGTAATGGTTAAATGTCGATACCGGCGGTTGAATATTTATGATTATGAATTATTTTATTTATTTTTAAATTTATTATTAAGAACGGATATAATATTTATGATTATGCGTTATTTTATTTATTTTTAAATTTATTATTTTAACGACCATTGGTTATGGTATACCAATGGTCGTTAAAATAGCCATTCAGACATTTGGTTATGTTATTGCTGTTTCAAAACATATATTAATCTATATACATATAATAAGACTGTAAAAGATCGATTTCTGTACATTGAAGATTTTTATGAAAAATTGTTACAGGGGGTCTTAATTACCGTATTAGAAGCCAAAACAACAATTTTTAAAATTTTTGTCTGTCTGTCTGTCTGTCTGTCTGTCTGTCTGTCTGTCTGTCTGTCTGTTTGTCCGGGCTAATCTCAGAATCTACTGGACCGATTTTGATGGGGCTTTTTTTATTTGACTCAGCATCACTTGGAGAGTAAACTAGGATAGAAATAATCACGCCAATAGAATTAGGGGGTAGGCAGAAAATATATATATATAAAAGAAAGTCGTGTTTGTTACAACACTTATAACTTGAGAACGGCTGAACCGATTTGGCTGAAAGTTGGTGGGGTGGTAGCTTAGAATCAGGAGAAGGACATAAGATACTGCATATAGGATACTTTTTGTCCCGCTAGACGGGGCCGGGGCTGGGGTAGCACGGGACCGGGACGAAACGGTGGGGAGGTAGCTTAGTACCAGGAGAAGGACATAAGATACTGCTTATAGGATACTTTTTATCCCGTTCGATGGGGCCGGGGCTGGGGTAGCACGGGACCGGGACGAAACGGTGGGGAGGTAGCTTAGTACCAGGAGAAGGACATAAGATACTGCATATAGGATACTTTTTATCCCGTTCGATGGGGCCGGGGCTAAGGCGGGACGGGGCCGAGGCGAAACAATTTAAAATAAATGTGGGTGGAAATGAATCTGTAAAGTGTTTTAATTCAATGTGTAGTGTTTCCTCCATATTGGTTTGTATAAATTAAATGAATATTTGGTACTTTATGGTACTTGCCAAAGTATAACAAAACAGTGCCATGAAAAAATTTATATTTAGATCCATTTTTTCCACACAACAAAGTAAAATGTTAGTAAAGTAGTAGTTTTTTTTGTGGCAAAGTAGTAGTTAAAAGTAAAGTAACCATATTATCCTATCAAACAAAGGAATTCCTAATCGAAATACAAATTGTGAACGTCCAAATAATCGGTATGGTCATAATAATTGATCACCTTTGATGTACCTACTACTTGCTTCTTATTGTTGTAATATGGCCAATTTTAATGATAAGTGAGTACTAAAATGTACTATATAAATACTTTATATCTTGCGTACTTATAAGTACTTATACTTAAGTATCTTATTTGTAAAATCATAAGCCTATAAATTAAAAATTCTATCCAAAGTCAGTATTCCACGCGGACGAAGTCGCGGGCACAGCTAGTAATAATAATATAATAATAATAAAACCTCTTTATTTCCTATAATTTTTTACAAATGTTTGTACTTATAATATATAATTTTTCACTTAAACATTACATATCTATTATCATTTCTTTGTTTTCTTTTTTAGTTCTCGTTTTCTTGGATAGGAACCCCTATTTGGGTATAGGTCTCCTCCAGTTTTTTCCATGTTTCTCTGTCTTGAGCTTTGTTGGTCCACTCCTTGCCGGCTGCAGCTACAATGTCGTCACTCCACCGCGTCGTAGGTCTTCCTTTCCGTCTTGTTCCGATAGGCCCTTTCCATCTTGTTATTTGTTCTGTCCATCTATTGTCGTTGTAACGTGCTACATGGCCAGCCCATCGCCATTTTAAACTCAGACAGTATTGTAGGACGTCTATGAGTTTTGTCTTCTTCCGTATGGATACGCTTCTATTTTTTTGTATTTTTCTAATTTTTAGGAGGATTCTTTCCATCGCTTTCTGGCAATTAACTAGTTTTGTTTTTATTTTAGCATTGTAGGTCCTCACCTGGCAGCCATATGTAAGCGTCGGCAGGATGCATGTGTCCATAAACATGCACGATCGTAAATATTCAACCGCTGGTAACGAAATTGAACCACTAATTGAGTTGACTATCGATTACGCAACTGGGCCCACGAAATGACCTATATACATTTGACGACGCGTTTGGTGTATTGGTTAGCGCTCCAGACTATTACGCCGGCCCTTGCGCGGGTTCGAAACCCGCAAGGGGCAAATGTTTGTGTGATGAACATGAACATTTGTACCTAAGTCATGGATGATATATGTATTTAAGTATTAATGGGAGACGCCCCGTCATAATCGTTGTCTGGTACTACGTAACACAAGGAAGAAAATTCCTTACCACGAAACCAGACAATTGGTGAGTTGTCGGGCGCATATTTATTTATTTTATAAAGTTGTAAGATGATGTGAACCTAGCTTAATAACAAGAAACGTAGAAGTGTTTGTAAATAATACGTATCACTCTCCACCTGACGACTGATCTGTTTCATGTTTTCCTTAGAATATATTACATCGGTCTTATTGAATTTGGTCCCGAGCTATTTGCTTAGGAGAAACTCCCATGATTTTTTCTTTTTTTCACAGCAATTGAAACACATTGTCGTGAGCTTTGACCCTATTTGCTTGTATCGTTTGTGATAAATAAATAAGACTGCGTATCGTTTATTAATAGCTAGAGAAAAATGGTTATGATTTCGTTTTTGAATAGGTAGGTCTACTGTATTATGTTGCATGTCTTAGTTTTAGTTTTTTCTCGTTTCTTGTTAATAAAGCCGTTTTTATTTATTTATTCAAAGACTAAGTGCCTTATTTTCCAGCAACAACTAACCAAGGAATAAAACAAATATAGAATTTCATTTCGTATAATAAAGTATTGGACAGATAACGCTAATGGTAACTTTTCAGACATTGTGTGAAACAGGCCTTAATATTTTTATTTACAGTTTAACACGTACCAAATCAGTGTTTTAGAGGTTGTGGAACTTAGCGGCTCTTATTGTTTTCGTGTCAAGAATTCGCGAGTGTTAACATTTTTTTCGCATCCAAAGCCGCAAATGGGGTAAGTGAATGAAGGCGATATTTTCAGACAATAGCACAATTTAAATGCAGATGTAGCATTCAAGCCCGTGGACGGACTACAAACGACACCGGTTGCACTGCGATGTTACAGAACTATTTTGTAGTGATTCACGCGACTCAGAAACGGTTGATAGTTGGGTTACGACAGTTTGTTTGTTGCTCAATTTCGGTGTAACTTTTTTGCGTTTATTTTTATAAATGCCATTTTGCCATTTTGGGTTGCACTTGCTAAGTAGACAATTAGGTCCTTAATAAATGTTATGGTAGTAATATCAATTTTTTATAGCGAATGAGTTCGCTGTTGTCTCCAGACTAGACCAGACATGGCTAAAACAGAGACGACAATAGAGCGAGCTTACTCAGAAGAAGCCTATTCTCTTTGATTTTGAAAATTTTAGGGTTATACTTCATTGGAAACACTGATGCGGGTAAAGAGTTCCACATTTTTGCTGTGCGCATTATAAAAGTCGACGAAAAGCCCTTAGTTTGAATCAGTGGAATGTCAACGAGGTGAGGGTGGTAGCCCACAGCGCGTCTAGGTAAGCGACGATAGAAGGGAGCTGGTGGAATGAGCTCATGGAGCTCCTTTGCACACTCTCCAAAATATATCCTGTATAAAAACCGGCCGATGATATTTGATACGAAACTGTCTTTATAAATTGGATAAATAAGGCATGTAATTATTTTTCAAATTCTACCTCCTTCATACCTTTAAATTAAGAGGTACCCAAAGAGCACACCACCAGTAAGTTTACGTTAAATATATTATTTAACTAACCAAAGCAAAACAAACTTGTTTGTTTGTAAAAAGTAAAAACACCATAGAATTCTGACGCACCTGAATTTATGTAGTTTTGTAACTTGTTAAAATTGTTTCCCTCCTCTAGCAACAAATAAACTCTTTAGAAACTTTTCGAGAGGGTCACATCCTATGGCTGTGTTTCTCAAGAAATAAGTCGACTAAAGTGTCCTTAAAAACTTTACGGGAAATAAGAAGCCTTATTTTTAAGATGGTCGACGTACTTAGGTTCAGATATCATATACATAAGTCATTTGTGTATTATAGTGTTATATCAAAAAGTACAATAATTAAAATAATTGCAAATTGGATTTTCATAATTTGTTACTGTGTGATAGGTAGATACTTTATATTATCAATGATTACAGAATTTTTAAGTTCAGACTTGAATTTTCATGTGCCAGTATGTTTATAAATATACAGTAAAAAATAAGATACAATAGTCACAAAACGTTTATACCTGCATCATAAACCTAAAACATAAATGTTTAGGAGGGCTGAAATAGAAAATAATGGACTTGTGAACAGTTCTTAATTGAATGACACATTTCATTCATAGATTAAAGTAATTTAAAAGTGGCCCAGTCACTGTAAGGGCATGTCTCAACAAATTTCGTATGAAGTATTGTACAGATAACGCTAACTACTGAGAAAATTATCACTACTACGCTAACTAGAACTTTTTAATAGATAGGAAAAGAAATAAATGAATAAATACATATAACAACGTAATAAAAATGAGCCTAGTAAACGAAATTCAATTTTCGTTACCATGACAACACACAATGCATTCGTCGGCTGAAGAATTCTCGAGTCTTTTCAGGGCGTGGAAAGGCAATTTCCAATCTTGCTGTGTATTGAGAGTATATTTGAGTACAGGTGCACGGGCAGGGGTATGACATACTAACATAATCGCTTTTGCATTGCAATCATCTGGCGTTGTCTTTTAAGAGGACAGTCACCCCTTAAACGGTGTCTGTTTTTTTTTACATATTTTGAAAAACTATAAAAATATCTTCGGAATTTCGTTCATTTTTAACTAATCAAGCCTTTATATAAAAAATCGAAGACGTACAAGCGTAGTTCAGGATGTATGAAAACGAATGAAACCAAATTTGTCTCATTCCATAAAGGTTTACGGGTAGAAAAACGTTTTCTCCCGCAAGCTTGCTTTCGACCGTTGGCGTTCGAAATGTATGAAAACTCGCGCTGCGCTACGCCTGCACACGATCCAAAGCTCCTGAGTAAGCGCCTACTATAATAAGCGCTTTTATCGTGTTACGACGTTTGGAATACATCATATGCATTTGCATCCAGCAACGATGCGGCTGAAAAATACCGACAAGGATGCAATTATGATAGAGCCAGACATATCGTATGCGAAGCCACATGCTGCATGCGAATGTCACATTCTGCATGCGAAACGGCGTCAGTCGCGCAACTGTAGCGATACACAGCGAATCTGTTTACATTACAACGTATATAGTTAACGCTTCACAGTCGCGCTACAAACGCACGGTTATAAGGATTTCAACGTTACTGCTGTTCAGTTTCAAGCGTTTTGAGTTTTGGTCATGCCAAACAAGGTTTGCTATCGCATCGCGATCGCATACAAGTTACGCAATAGCCTTTCGGCTCGATCTAAACCCTGTTTGCAGGCCTTGTCGAGATTTACGAACGAGTTTTATAGAGCTGCGCTTACAATAGCTAGTCATTTCATGCGCTGTGTAACGTTCGCGGGTACATTTAGATGGGAAAGCCAATTTAGTGGGCGAAATGGTGAAAAGGAAGAAATAAAACGCGAGATAGTTCTAATCGATTCTTACTTGATTTACGAATTACTATAATTTGATGCATACCTATTGAAGATAGCAGACGCAGGGTGGAATGCTTGCTGTATTAAGGATAATCATTAATTAACACGCTTTTTAGGATTCCGTAGCCGAATGGCAAAAAACGGAACCCTTATAGTATCATCAAGTCTGTCTGTCCGTCCGCAAGTCACAGCAACTTTATTTTAAAACTATTAGCATCATCACACAGCTGAAACTTGGTAGGTAGGTGCATCTTATTTACCGTTTTCCGATTTAGATGCTCCCAGAAATGAAACTAAAACAAAAAAAAGTTACTCGAGCTGTGTAATTGGTTTGAATGATATCGAACCATTAGTTTTTGAGATATTGCACATTTTTATTATCCGCAAATATAACTTTGTTTTTCATACAAACACAATGAAAAACAAAGTTATTTTTGCTGTTAAAAATATTGTGATGTTTTCGTTAGGTGGAAGTAAGTGGACCCCGAATCCAGTTTAGGTTGTCATGAAACCCTCAGTGCGTGGGTCCGACTCGCACTTATCCGGTTTTTAGGATTCCGTAGCCGAAAGGCAAAAAACGGAACCCTTATAGTTTCGTCAAGTCTGTCTGTCTGTCTGTCTGTCCGTCCGTATGTCACATCCACTTTATTCTGAAACTATTAGCATCACACCGCTAAAACTTGGTAGGTAGGTGTATCCTCTTTACCGCTTTCCGATTCAGGTACAAAAAAATTGAAAAAATGATATTATAGGGGGGGCTCCCATACATGAAACTAAAACCAAAAATTTTTTTTTTACTCAAACCTATACGTGTCTATGGATAGGTCTTTCAAAATGACATTGAGGTTTGTGAAACCATTTTATCTAAAAGTCTAACGTTTGAGATATAGACGCTTCCAAAGTGGTAAAATGGGCGTCCCCCCAATCTAAACTTTGAACTAAGGAAGTGAAAATTTTGAAAAAAATATATAATGTAGATCTCAACATAAACTTTCAACGAAAATTAGTTTGAGCGAAATCGAACTAGCAGTTTTTGAGATATAGTACATTTTCATCAACCGCAAATATAACTTTGTCTTTCATACAAACACTATGAAAAACAAAGTTATATTTGCGGTCAACAAAATATTGTGGTATTTTGGATAAGTGGAAGTAAGAATCCTTAATTCAATTAAAGTTGGCACGGAACCCTCAGTGCGCGAGTCCGACTCGCACTTGGCCGGTTTTTTTTAATTGCAAACAATAATTTATTGCTAACGAACCGTCTTTACATATTGTGCTCACTAAAGAGAGAAGCAATAGGGGTGCATATTTTTTATGTTGCCAACATGGTTTACATGGTACAGAACAGTCAAACTAGCAAACTTTATAATAAAATAAAATAAATAAATATGCGCCAGACAACACACCAATTGTCTGGGTTCGTGGTAAAGAATTTTCTTCCTTGTGTTACGAAGCAACAGACAACGATTATGACGGGGGCACGAACATTTGCCCCTTGCAGGATCCGAACCCGCGACGGCCGGCGTAATAGTTAACGGCGCTAACCAATATACCAAACGCCCCGTCAAATAATAATGACACGGAAAAGTAATAAATCGACTAGGTACCAAGAAGCTGCCCACAAATTTCCTTCCGCAAAGTTCGTCCATCACGTGCCACTGACAGTCAATTTGAATGAACAAATTGCTTGTTTTTATAAAGTTCTTTATGACCGCCATTTCCATCTCACGGGACGTTAACGGCCCCGATTATTGGCCTTAAGATTACGTGTTGTTTCCATTTTGTTTTGTTCGGTCGGTCGTTACACTTTGGAAAAATGAGGGAACTATTTAACTTGGCGTATTAAAGTTTACGGCGCTGTTAAACGGACGAGCGAACGGTTACGACGGGGCAGCCAAATCGCTGGTTTCTATAGGTAAACCGCTTCTTTGAGACTTCGCCTGCGGGGCACAGGGGCGCGGGGTGAGACGAGAGCGGGTGGCGTGAGAGATGCGGGCGGCGCGGATACACCCGCCCGCGCCGCTCACATTACCCGCTCTCGCCTCCCCCCGCACCCTGCCGCCCCGCAGGCAGGGTCTCAGTTTCGCGTTCTACCTATAAGCTGGCTGACCCGCGGCAAAGTGGTCATAAGCCAGTTAAGTTTTGTTGACTAATTGTTTATTGCATGGTTTATGTAAGATCACTTTCACATAAGTTCGGAAGCAGTGCAACAGCCGCACAACTGTCGTGGTGTTACTTTCGTTTAGAAAATATAATAAAATGCACTTTGGATTCACTCACTGTTATGAGTACTAAATCTATTTGTAGTGGAATACCAATACTTTCTTGTACGCTTACTTTAAATACAATTATTATGTGGATTAAGCTCAGAAACGTGACAATAAAAGGAAAACTTTGAATGTCACTTTTTTTTTAAAACGTAATAAACAGGATGTGGTCTGTAATCAGTCAGGTATCAAACGAATGCCGAGAGTCGCATAACAATGGAATTTTTATTGTGTCTCGTTTACACATACTTGACGAGTTAATCCAGTGATCAATGCTAAAAGGTTTTGTTTATTATAATAATGAAAAAAAAAATGTTATTTTCTAACAAAATAAATAGAACCAGCAATGTATTGCAAACAAATGTCAAAGCCATAGAATTTAACATTGTCATGCACTACAACGGGTTAGCGATTTTGATATACATTATTTAGAGATTAAAACTTTGTTGAAGCATTCTCTGAGTTAAAGCATTTAAGAGCATTGTGACCAAGTCATACGTTATACTCCGTAGAATCATTGATTTTTTTACTCCTGTAGGCCACACGCTGTATACAAACACACATAAGTAATCGCACTTTTATTTTATTTGCTGCCTTTTAAGGGTTACGTAGCCGAATGGCAAAAAACGGCACCCTCATAGTTTCGTTAAGTCTGTTTGTCTGCCTGTCTGTCCATCCGTATGTCACAGCCACTTTTCACACAGCTGAAACTAGGAAAATAGGTGTATCTTATTACCATCTTCCGATTCCGATACAAAAAGTAAAAAAAAATACATTTAAGGGTATCCCATACATGAAACTACAACGTAAATATTTTTTTTTACTCAAACCTATTCATGTGGGTTGTCTATAGATAGGTCTTTTAAAATGACATTGAGGTTCCTAAAACCATTTTTTCTAAAAGTCTAACGTTTGAGATTAAGACGCGATATATATCTTTTGAACTAAGAAAGTGAAAATTAAAAAAAAAAAAACATTATGTAGACCTCAACAAAAACTTTCAATGAAAATTAGTTTGAATAAGATCGAACCAGAAGTTTTTAAGATAATATGCACAATTTCATTAACCGCATATATAACTTTGTCTTTCATACAAACACTATGAAAAACTAAAAAAAAATATTGTAATATTTTCGTTAGGTTAGGTTAGGTTAGGTAAGTGGACCCCGAATCCAATTTATGGTGGCACGGAACCCTCAGTGCGTGGGTCCGACTCGCACTTAGCCGGTTTTTGTAAAGTTGCGTCAGCATCTCACACTTGCGTAACTTATTCCTTCCTTCCGTATACATTCCTTGGAGAATAAGCTAAAATGTTTATCAGACAGCGAAAGTGTTCCGTACAAAGATATACACTGGGGCACACTATTCCTATTGTTTGCGTACACGGTTGTTCAATCTGGTTGTTTATTTACTCTATATTATTTATCTGATACATTTAGTTAGTTCTGTGATATTTATACAAAAATAATGTTTATGATGTTGTTTAAGAATAACGTTAGTTTTATTTTCATTGAGCACGAGTGGTCAACAATCAAACGATTGTTTTACATCGTTACTACAACTAACACGATAGATCTGGGAGCCTATTTTTTAATCGCACGCGTCATTTTACGACTAATTTTCATTTAGAAACAAGCGGTCCCAGCGAACTTCGTTTCGCTCCCAGCCCCGTACCGCCCCGGCCCCGTTTTATTGGAATTTCCATAAGCTCCAAAAAAAAATTGTTGTTAAACTATTTGACAGGATTGGACAACAAATGTTTGACATGTAATAAACAAATCAGCATTTATTGAAATTATTAAGTATTCATTACACATATCGAGTTTTCATTGTTTGATTTTCATTGATTAATCAAAGCAAATTACACGCGATATTGAGAAGAGAAAAATGCGTTACGATAAGATTCTACATAGTAACTTGATGCAAGGTGCTTTAACAAAAGCCAATTTTCATTTTCATAGACTAGTACATTCACCTTCATTTTTATATTTGTTTTAGTTGTTGAACAATATTTTTCAAAGTTCCAATTCCCTAAGCACTGGATCACTTAACACGGAGCTAACTTGATCGAAAAGTTTCTTTAAAAGCTCTGTGTAATTTTCAAGTTGATCATCAACAAAGTTCAGCCGATCCCTTAGGCGTCTAAGCGGCATTTTAGACTGAATGTACCATGTTCAAGTATTTAGTGGGTACGGAACCCAGACACCCGAGTACTTTGAGAGAAAACTTTTCGCTAACTCCTCAATGACAGGGCGATGTAAGTTTCTGTCGGGTAAAAATCAACACGCGTGCTTCGTTTTGTCCAATTTGATATTATTTTATTTGTATACGATTTTTTTAATGATATAAATTTCACTTGTTAAAAGCAACCGTGTTTTTAAAATATATATCTTTAAATTGGCTTTCTTCATCTTAATCGATTGTTAAAATATTTATAAAAATATTTTCCTTCGGATATTGTGATAGCAATCTCGCAACAGTGATGTGGGCACGCAGCCTACGCGTTAAAAAGCACAAAATTCAACAGGCTTGTTAATGTGACGGTGGCCGAGTGGTATAGCCATACGCCCGGATTGCGTAAGACACGGAGTTCATTTCCTCGTCTGTCACAGAGTCACGGTTGCTTTTTACAAGTGAAATTTATATCATTAAGAAATGGTTTGCCTAAAATGGAGTCCTTTTAAGAGTTTTTGAAGTCAATTTTTACTTTTTTATAAAATGTTAATTTTATTTTGAGGTCGGTAATAAAATAAAAACAAGTTCCATTGATTCAGGTATATTCTGACTAGGATAAACGGTATACTAAGGAAGACCATCAAATTTTGGTAGGACATTGACCTTGATGAAACATAAAAACTTATTAATGTCTCAATTTCATGCAATGATCGTTCCTTCTGACTAAGCCTATAACAATATAACGACTTATCGTAAATAAGGATTATAGAGGATCCATTTTGACGGGAATAATAAGAAAGATTTCAAGGTCAACGCACAAATTATCATGTACATACGTCATTACACAGTAATAATATATATTCAAATCTACTTTATATTAGTCATATAATATTCAAACCATACACAAAGAAAATTGATGCAGAAAAAGTTTAAAACGCCACCAAACTATTCAGGCTATTGTCAATAAGTTTAAAGTAATATTATATAAAGTAATGACTGTTCATTTCATTGTCCATCCAAAGTATCGGTTACAAGGTAACCAAGTTGGTGCTACGGCGTAGTCGAGATGATGCTACGACGCTACGAGTGTCGTAGTCACCTTGCTACGAGAATCGAGCTCAACTGGCAACAGCCGCATTCGTAGCTTTGTAGTAATGTATAGTCAAATCGTAGCTATAAGATAAGATCAGTGATGTGGCCATTTTACTCAAGATTACCAATACTTAATAACTTTAATGGAAGCTACAAATAAAAGTGAACCGATGCTACATTGCTACTCAGCTACTCAGCTATTGGTGCTTCAGTCAAACGTTGAAAAGTAATTAAATATTTTAACGGATTTTTGCTCTCTGTTTAAAAAAAGATAACGACCATGCCTTCAGTGTTAAGTACCTTGTAGTAAAGAGAATATTTTAATGAGATTCTTTAAATATATTTTTGATTCCCTTTGCTTTTAGGATAACTGTTTACTTGAAGTTTTATGTAACTATTTTTTTTACATAATCTTTGCAAAGTTAATCTTACTTTTCTTAAAAGGTTAAAAAATCCAGTTAAGTAATCCGCAACATTAAAACAGTAAACAATCTAGATTTTTTTGATCGTCTTTAAAACATTAGCTTTGCTTTGACTTTGTAAGTAATAGAAGCGTTTTACCTTACAATAAAACGCATATTAAATACTTACCTTATTCAAAGCTTAATAATAATGAGACAGGCTTCCTGTTTTTTCGCTATATCCTACCTTGTTTACTCTATAGCTCCGTCCCTTTCACACAACCCGCGCTTTTTCGTAGCGCCCTCTGGCGGCGTCACCAGGCAGTGTTCGCGTTTTGAATTTTGAAGCGAACTTCTTGTATCATTGCGTCATTTTAAACCAGCAGGCAGGATTTAAAATTTTAAGCTTTGAATAAGGTAAGTATTTAATATGCGTTTTATTGTAAGGTAAAACGCTTCTATTAAATAGCTTGACCTTATTCAAAGCTTAATAATAATGAGACGTGTCTGTTATCGCCTGGTGGTGGAAGAAACGCCAATGTGATGAATATGTGAATATGGATGTAGTATAACTTGGTAAGTACAGCCTAATAAACGACTTGCTTTGAAAGAAATATCTTTTATTTAATATTTCTTTTATTAAATAGATATTTTAAAACATTTATAGGATAGCTAGGATGCCTAATTATATGGCACATGAAAAATAAACAAAGTAATGGTTGTGTGAAAAAGTGTCTATTTTATTTTACGTATCAAAAACTGGTTATTTATGCCAATCAAATAATAGAAACATTTACAATTATGTTTCAATATAATTATATAACACAAAAATCAACAAATTATAAAAACAAAAAACTTCTTGTTTATTCAATCTACTCATAAAACAAACATTATTTTTATATTCTAATCGATACAAAGATTTCGATTACAATTTTATACAGGTTCAAATAAATTCGTAACACTACTGCTTGAAGCAGCTGGCTTAACTTCTTTTCTATAAAATCTTTTAAATGTATTCTCTGATCTCCAATTGCCCTTTGCGAGAATGTCATCAATTGGTAAATTGTCTGACCAACTTTTGGACGCAACAGCCGATCTACAGCTTCCAGGTGAGGCTATTATACCAGCTTCTACAAGAAGAGATTTTACCCATCCTGCTATAAGCGCTCGTGAAGCGGGTTTAGGAGCACCTTTTAAACTAATAAACAAATTGTTACATTTTGCTTCCGCTCTTCTATTATTTAATAATTCCTTTGTGCGAATCAACCAGAATATCGGATCTAAATTATTATTTGCAAAATTACGTAATAACTTCCAGCCAGACTGCTGATAAGTAGATGTATCAGTTTTGGAGCCGAAATACGGCCAAAAAATAATGCTATTTTCTGATTGAAGCATATGGTCTGGATCAACATTTAACAAAGTTAAATCGTGGATCCTTCTGCCCGAACAAAGTAAGAGTAACATAGCAGTATGTCTGGAAGTTTGAAAGATGTTATTACAATCAATTTTACTCTTTGATAAATTTGATATTAGATCATCAATGTTCCATATATGTGATTTTCTAGTTACCGGTTGTTTGAGAGCAATAGATTTTAGTATGTGCTTAATTAAAGGGTGATTACTTATTTTACCAGACTCTTCCGCATCACATAATGTAGATATCACAGATTTGTGTAATAATATCGTATTATAGGATAAGTTTTCAACTAGGAAAAGATCAGCCAGAAACCGCGCTACCATTGAAGCATCAGGGGCCCGTGGGTTACCACCACGGGATTTCGCCCATTCAACCCAACGACGCCAGGGAGCTTTATAAGTTCTACGCGTAGATGCACGCCAAGCCGACTTCAATAGCTCAACCTGCTCCGGCTTCCAATCTGTTAAGTTCTTACCCCAGCCCCACATTTCCAGACTTCCAGAGTCATCTCCTCTACTTTGGGGGGAGGTAGTTGGGTTGCAGTGTCCACCAGGCAGTTCTTGAGATTCTGAATTGTGAATGGAGGCGCAATCGCTCTCTGCTTGAGATCTGCCCGCCAGAATACTCGTTCCCACCGCGGGACAACCAGAATGTAACATCCCTTCGCCTGATTCAAGTGAGCGAGAACTCGTGGTATGAGGTATGGCGGGGGGAAGACCCATGCTAAGTGGTACTCCCATGTCTGTGAAAAAGCGTCGTGAAACATCGCTTGGTCGTCTGTCAGGTCGAGCGATACATAATTGGCAACCACACATGCTGTTCTTGAGGCAAACAAGTCGATCACCGGGGTGCCGAATCGACGGAAAATCTTTTCTGTGCAGTGAGGTAGAAGATGCCACTCTGCAGTCTGCCGATGGCGGGAAAGAGAGTCTGCGTGGGCGTTGAATCTTCCCGGTAGGTAATGGGGGATCAAATGTATTTGATACTGGTCTAAAATCTCGTACACCTTGTATGTTAGGTCCATTAAAAACTGTGACTTGGTGCCGCCCTGATTCCGAAGATAAGCGACTGTTGTCTTGTTGTCGCACTGGAGTAATATTGTGGAGCTTTCCACCGATTGGCAGATCATTTCTAGGACCTTTAGAACTGCCAATAGTTCTTTCTGATTGCTGTGCAAGCCCTTCTCCAAGTGGTTCCACACTCCCGATAGAGAGCAATTGTTCAGTTTGGCACCCCAAGCTACGTCTGATGCGTCTGTTGTCAGGTAGTGACTCGGTATTGGAAAGTGAATTGGGGATGCCACCTTGTAGTTCTGAAGCCACCATTCTAGATTTTGTAGGCATTTCTTTTGAAGGGTATATGATTCTTTGATGGATGTCTTGGGAATGGAGTTTAAGAACTCGAGTAGATAACGGTAATTTAACCTGCCCTTTGGGACAACAAAGCTCATAAAATTGAACAGGCCTATTAGACTCTGAAGCTCTTGTAAGGTAACCGTTCCTTTTTGGAGAATCTGAACAATTTTGTTCTCGCATCCTTGGTGCTTCTCTCGTGGGATACTTTTGTGGTTTAGCCACGGGTCCCAATGAATACCCAGATATATGATCTCCTTTTGGGGCCGTAACTGGCACTTTTTGGCATTTATTTGCCACCCAAGGTATTTCAGAGTTTCTATGACTTTGCTCACATGACACTTTAGCACGGCAGCATCTTGGTGGGCCAGTAAAAAATCGTCTATGAATACTATTATGCGTATTCCCTGTTCTCTGAAAATTTGGGCAATCCAATTCGTTACCGAGGCAAAGACTTTTGGTGCCGAACTCAGGCCGAATGGAAGGCATGTTATTTCCAGTAGATTTCGCTCGTAAATAAGCCGTAGAAACCGTCTTTGCGCTTTTGTTATTGCTATGTGAAAGTAGGCTTGTGAAATATCGATCTTGCATAGCCAGTCCTGTGGTTGTAGGAAGTCTGGTACGCGACTCACATTTATTAGTTTGAAACGATCTGTCTTTACATAACGGTTTAGAGCTTTTAGGTTGAAGATGGGCCGATAAGAATGGACGTCCTTCCGTACGAGGAACATTGTTGACAGAAAACTTGGCGTTATCTGTTTCACCACCTCCAAAACTCCTTCTTTTATCAACTTCCCTATTATTTGCGTCATAGCTGCAGAAGGCATAATGTTCAAGACACTTTTGTCTAAATTTGGTATCATGAGGGGCGGTTTTTGAGAAAATGGGATGCGGTAGCCTTTTAGTATTTGAAGAATGTAATTCGGAGCTCTGTTTTGCTTTGATATATCAGGCTTTGGGTTTGGGGCTGGAGCCGCAAACCCAAAACCTCCGCATGTGACGGAGGAATTTTTCGCACTGCCGCTTTAACTAAAGGGTCTTTGATATGATTAGTGACACCATCCCTGCGCATCTGTATAATCTCTGCTCTATGGCCACAAATTAATTGTAAAAGGTCAGATGATATCTTAGTAAAGTCGCCTTTTTGAAACAACTCTATTACCTTTTCTTGGATTAAATCAAAATTTAAATTATCCGGGGATTTTAACCAGTTAATAAAATCTTTAACTGCATTTTGAGAACACTCTCTTTGTTTAATGAGGCAAAAAGACATGGCAGCGTATGCTTTTTCCGTGTGCGCTAAGTTACGCAATGTATCATAACCCTTAATTTCATCATTTACTTCTAGCTCAACAAATCCCGGTGACCTACAATAGTTTTTTTGTGTATCCGCGTAACGTACTTCACACCATTCACTTTTATTAAAATGTTGAACATTGTTCAAAATAGCCAGATGAAAATCAGAGGCCTTCGGGATAGTCGGGTCTTTTAGTTTGGTTTCAATATCGAACAAAAAATCTTTTTCATTTTCTACAGAATTGGGGGTATTTGTATTTTCAATTAGATTAACATCCGGAATTTGAGATGTTTGTGGTAAAAACTGCTCTAAAGATTCATGACCAAGTGAAATACAATCATCAAAATCAAATTGAGAATCCCTATTTTCCAAATGGTACCGTAACTCGCTTACTTCTTTAAATAATTGATCGAATCTAGCATCGGACTGTCGAGCCCGTTTGCTAAGCTTACGACTACGACGTTTATGATGCCGGCGTCTACGTTTGCGTTTTGATTCGCCGACAGAAGAATTTGAACTAGAAGAGTCCGTGCTGGAAGAACTGCTCGACGACGAGGCTGATCTCGACCGCGGCTTGGATGGACCCGGCCCGTCGAAGGCCTCATTGTCTCGCACCTCTTGGTTAGAACCGTCCATCCTACGACGGAAAATTTATTAAAACACACCCTTATCACTTGATCATAATTACTTATTTACGGGACACCGACTAATTAAAAAAAAATAAACAGTATAAATACCTTCTGTGCTCGATGAACTCGAAAGTAATATCACTCACTAGACACTGCTACGGAGTACAATTAGTTTAAATCAACTATACGAACGTTTAAACGTTAGAAAATTTTACTAAAATATTTCGTACATAAATTAACAATCTAGTAGTACGGTAGGAATAATAATGGCGGTCGAATATAAACAATACGTGGTCTGACCACGACCGCTCTCTGCGAAAAACAAAACGCCAATGATACAAGAAGTTCGCTTCAAAATTCAAAACGCGAACACTGCCTGGTGACGCCGCCAGAGGGCGCTACGAAAAAGCGCGGGTTGTGTGAAAGGGACGGAGCTATAGAGTAAACAAGGTAGGATATAGCGAAAAAACAGGAAGCCTGTCTCATTATTATTAAGCTTTGAATAAGGTCAAGCTATTTAATTCGGTCATTTTTCTTTTATGCGCTCTAAAATATCTTCTCTGCGCAGGGTGTAACCAAAGTATATTATCGCACAAAGTCACAAGACGGCTAGCCAGGTGTCTGAGGTGGCCAGTTGACGACGCCAATCTGTTATTTAAACATTAATTCGACGGCATCACATATTCACCTACACTTTACTGTCACTCGCGTAAGTAAGAAGACTGCCGTAGGCTGTAGCGATGGGCGTTAATAACCATAACTAGTTATTTAAGCAGTTACGAGCCCGTACAGTGATCACTCGTTATCCTTCACAGCAATAACAAGTTACATTCATAACGCCATTCAAACGATTATCACGAAGCTCTGAAGTTAAATTGAATTCACCCTTATGTAAACGGCATAGCGTAGATGTTTGGTTGACTTCATTTCTTACGCAAAATCACTGGTTTTACGTTACTCGTTATGACAAGTTGAAAACGACGTTTTACATTGACCATCCTACACGTCGTTTTAATAATATTAAGGAGTAAAACGAGTAATGTATAAAGCGTCATAGAAAAGGGTCGTAACAAAACGTGTGATAGCTTGGTTGCGTGTATGAATGAAACAACTATAGAACGCGAACGTAAGTGTGAACGAAACAGGTATATTAAAACGTTGTGAAAAATAACTAGTTAGAAAAATCACTAGTTATGAAACCGGTTACTGGAAATCACTTATCGGTTACGTTACGTTATCTCAAAAACCGTTAACGACCCATCTCTAGTAGGCTGGCTGATAAGACTTTATGAAGTAATATGAATACTTTAAAAGAATTGGGAAAAACCAAAACATACTGCGGACTAACTCGCTGCAGCGCCATCTATGATCGCGCGTTAATACTAAACTTGGTAGGAACATTGACGCATCACTAATAGTCCCCCTAGCCGATTTCGACTACGGTGGCCTGTCACAACGACTAACCGGCTGCGCGGGACATATTACAGTGCACAAGTGTGTGCGCAAACACAGGTGCACTCTCTATTTTTTTCACTCTCATAGCCCGATGGGACAGAAATCTGACACAACCGGAGAGAGATCTGAGCAGGACCAGCGGCTTAAAGTGCTTTCCGAGGCACGGGGGTGGAACACCGCCAACTTCCAAACTCCGGGCTTTCCTGAGAATTCCTGAACAGAAAACCCCAGGTACATATTTTGGCACGACCCGGGAGTCGAACGCGGGACCTCTGGCGCAGCCGTCGCTTTGAAATGCGACCGTCTCACCGCTGCGCCACCGAGGTTTGAGTTTGACGCGGTCACTAATCGATCACTAAACTACATACAAATGTTTGCAGCTGCCGTTACTCATATCGTAGTCCGTGTGATATATGCCTTATGCGAAGAAAACAAAAGAGGTCCAAAATAAAAGACTGTTGATGGCCAGAAAGTGTCAAACGTGGCCCGAACAATGCGCTGGTCAATGGGATAAACGGAGCGTGAGTATTGAACCGTCTTTTGTAATGCTGACCTTAGCGTAATCTGTTTGAAACATTTGTTCGTTGGAAGCGTCGCTTTCTAAGTGATATTTTTGGCTTTATAAAACGACTTGCTTACTGCTTTCAATATGCAACGTTAAAAATATAAATGAAATTATGAAATAACATGCTATGATACTTAAATTTAAAATATTGTCAATAAGATTACGATCGTAATAAAAAAATGGGTAAATGATAATACGAGATGTGGTATTCGCTAGATAACGCTAGGTTATAGTTTGGCTAAAAGATTTTCAATCGAAAATCCAGCCTAAGGCATAAAACCAGTAATGTAAATACATGTACATAGTTATTTGACTTCATCATATACTTTTAAATTAGTTAGCATCATTTTATATTCCTTTGATTCTCCTATTAAAGTACGTCATTTTTTGCGTTTGTTTATATGAAAAAAGTTACTTGACTATGAAGTTAAACTTACTATACCTACGTAATTTCGTTAATTTACATGCAAACTTGTGTTCATCAGTAATATGATCATGAAAGTAACGATGCCATGGCACGGTGGCGAGTTTTCCTTGTGTTAGGTAGCAGCAACATCAGTACTGGCAGAAGGCTGAAGATAAAGTATATCAGTAAAGGATTTTGCCTGGGTATTATGAGGTGCAAAGCCTTCTTAAAGTTCTGCGGTGAGAAAGGCTAGAGGGAAAGAAGCACAGTTTTTATGGAAAAAACTAGCTCAAGATGAAAGTAGATAGTTGCGACTAGTTACCAACAATAATATCTTATTACGTACTGCAATAATGGTTATAGTAGCAGCAAATGTGCATGTTTATATTGCATGCACGCTGTCGTAACGTCTAGACTCTGCTAGACATTCAAGATAATGTTATTATTATTATCAACACAATTACTTTTCGGAGTTGATAATACTGGTACACGTAGCTGTAGTTGGTAGAATGTAAGTTGGTAACCTACATTATTTATTACGTTAACTAATTAGGTAGGAGATTATCGCAATAAATTATTCGTAGCGTCTGTCTGTCTCTTTGCCTTAAATGATTTGATTTTCATGCGTATTCCCTTCTTTCATTTAAATTATTTTGTTGTTAGTAATAATTGTTATACAAACAGAAATACATGATTGTGAAAATATCAACTGTCCAGCTATTACAGCTCTTGAGATACAGCCTTGTGATAGATAAGGCCCCGTTTTAACCCATAAGAAAACGTAGAAGTTAGGACACTTGATTCACGACACTACAGCTTCATCAGAAACATAATACAGGGAAGAATAAAAGATAGGAGTAGAAGAAAAAGACCAAGAATCACCACATCGTATCAAGTCAAGAGAATGGCGGAAAAGCGTAAAGAATTGAAAAATCTCCACTGAAAAGAGCCTGGCTCTTTTTGATGATGATTAATGACTACGAGCTAAAATATATTTCCAATATATTTTATGTTCAGGAAATTGTAATTTTAAACAAGGCGAAGTCTTAATCTTATCTATTTACGCAGCTCTCCATTTAAATTGAAATTCATCCATGCAGTACTTAATGAACTGCAAAATAGCAGACAAACTTTAATAAATTTAAACGGAGGACAAATACACACTAATATGATTTATTTGTGCTAATAAACATGGTAAGTAGTGCAACCAAATATTTAAAAAAACTTTACAAAAAAAAAACATTCGAAAATTAATCATTCGTGACATGTAAGTATTACTATTCGTAAGTAGTACGAGTACGTTTTACTTCACTAATTATTTAAATCTGCATTATATCAAGCGGTGTTATCGTTCGCATGGGTCGGAAAGCCTCAGTTAACCCTTCGCGGCCGGACGTCGTGCCGGAGCTGTTAAACTGTCGTTTATGGACTATCGCCTATCTTTTTCTATTCAACGTTTTAGACTGACCTAGTTCTAAAGAACGCGGGTGTTGGGATTTTCGTTTCATTTTGTTTTGATATTAAATTAGTATCAATATTCGAAGGTTTTTTTTTGCATAGTCAAAGTAGCGCTCCGTAGCCGAATGGCAAAAAACGGAACCCTTATAGTTTCGTTAAGACTGTCTGTTTGTCTGTCCGTCCGTCCATGTCACAGCCACTTCTAAAATAAAAACCGGTTAAGTGCGTGTCGGACCCGCGCACTGAGGGTTCCGTGCCACCCTTAACTGAATTCAGGGTCCACTTACTGTCACTTAACGAAAACATCACAATATATTGCGACAGCAAAAATAACTTTGTTTTTCATAGTGTTTGTATGAAAAACAAAGTTATATTTGCGGTTGATGAAAATGTGCAATATCTCAGAAACTACTGGTTCGATCTCCTTCAAACCAATTTTCGTTGCAAGTTTTTGTTGAGATCTACAACATATATTTTTTTCAAAATTTTCACTTTCTTAGTTCAAAAGTTAGAGGGGGGGGGACGCCCATTTTACCACTTTGGAAGCGTCTATATCTCAAACCTTACACTTTTAGAAAAAATGGTTTTAGAAACCTCAACATCATTTTAAACGACCTATCCATAGACACCCCACACGCATAGGTATGAGTAAAAAAAAATTTTTAGGTTTTAGTTTCATGTATGGGAGCCCCCCCTTAAATATTATTTTTTCTTACTTTTTGTATCTGAATCGGAAAGCGGTGAACAAAATACACCTACCTACCAAGTTTCAGCTATGTGATGCTTATAGTTTCAGAATAAAATGGCTGTGACATACGGACGGACAGACAGACAGACAGACAGACAGACAGACAGACAGACAGACAGACAGACAGACAGACAGACAGACAGACTTGACGAAACTATAAGGGTTCCGTTTTTTGCCATTCGGCTACGGAACCCTAAAAACGATTAAGACTGAAATATAGTTTTTTTCCTTTTTTTTGCAGTTAAACTCAGTGACAGTTTGCTAATTATTTAAATTCAAAGTATTCGCAATCAATTATCTGTTTTTGTATGCCGTCTCATTCTTGGCATCTATTCTACTATCATTCGATAACTCAGTATGTATTTTATTTAAAAAAAGTACGCAGATAAGGAGGCTCAGGAAATCTTTTCTGCCAGTTGAAGATAAGAATTCTATGAAAAATCTAGAAAGGTACAGCCAGCAAAAGAAAATGAAATATTTCTTGTGCTATAAAGTAATGCATAGTTGTTATCAAAACATGTAAGTATTTTGTTTGATTAGAAATTTTATTATATTTTATAACACAATCTTAATCTGGACAGATGACCTTTTATAAATCGCAGTATTAAACTGGATGCTGACCGCTTGTGATCGGTTGCTGTAAGCCGTGGGAGAGGCCTATGTTCAGCAGTAGACGTCCTATGGCTGATTATGATGATGATAACACAATCTCAATAAATGCGCTTATTCTTTATTTTGAGGTATGAGGAGGAAGGTCATATTGTGTTCTGTATCGTGTAAGAAAGACTTCAGGTACCTGTCAAGTTTACAATAAATAAAGTAAAAAGTAAAGTTAGCCTGTAAGTATCCCACTGCTGGGCAAAGCCCTTACTTCGAGGTAGTATGAGCGCACCTATGTATGTACCTCCACCTCACGGCTTCAGTGCGGATGCGGTGCGGACCTTGCTGTCAGACTTTATCAAGCCCATAGGGCCTCTGACTAGGCTTAACGACTAAAATATCAACCGATGTTAGCCGAGACCAACTGCTTAACGTGCCTTCCGAAGCACGGCGATGCCCGTGATATACGCCACTTATATGGTTGGAATGGTCACCCATCCAAACACCGACCGCGACGTAAGTTGCTTAACTTCGGTATGCTACCAAAGCGCTGCCACCACTGCGCTACGCAAACCTCAATAAATGATTTTTTTTTATATGCGTTGATATGACGTTTCCGATATACTCGTGGAGCAAAATACTAAGATAGATAAGAAGTGATTTGGTTTAGTGGTTGTGGCGGTTCGTTGAATAATTTTAGATTAGTAAGTACAACGACGTGAGTGAATTTTATTTTTGTGATCAGTACTTTAATTTATGCACGACGCTCTCAGCGATCGTAAAAGCCAATGAACCGTCAAGAAGGGACGAAGAAAAACTCTGTCCCTGACCTTGACCCGACGCAGACAACAAATGGGAAGTCTCCCATGTTTCAGGGTGAAAAATCATCAATTTACCCCATTTTCGACAGAAGCGCTAATGTATTTGATTCGATAACAGCCTTCACTAACTGAAGTCTAACTCGTTTAGTAATTGAGACTAAAAGGAATTACGTTTTGAAATTCGATTAAAAGTTTCTACAGACTTTTGGATAGGCTGGAGGAATAGATAAAGAGGTTACCATTTATTTAAATAAAAAAATAAGAGTGCCTTTGTAAGAATGGACTTACTTACTACTTAGCTTACTTAGATGTAAATTTCTCATTCTTAAGACATAAAAATTATAAGTAAAGTTTAAAAATTGGTAGGTAAGTTACGATTGGGCGAATTCAAGAAGAGAGTGAATAGGCTATTAGTAGTCAGGCATGATCCATCCTAGGCCATATCATTATTTACCATGAAGTGAGATTGTGGCCGAATGTCTGCCTAGATACTATAAAAAAAAACCGGCCAAGCGCGAGTCGGGCCCGCGCACTGAGGGTTCCGTACCACCCTTAACTGAATTCGGGGTCCACTTACTTCCACCTAGCGAAAATATCACAATATTTTTAGACAGCAAAAATAACTTTGTTTTTCATACGGTTGATTAAAATGTGCTATATCTCAAAAACTACTGCTTCGATCTCGTTCAAACCAATTTTCTTTGAAAGTTTTTGTTGAGATCTACATCATATAAATTTTTCAAAATTTTTACTTTCACAGTTCAAAAGTTAGATGGGGGGGGGGGACGGACGCCCATTTTACCACTTTGGAAGCGTCCATCTCTCAAACGTTAGACTTTTAGAAAAAATGGTGTTAGAAATCTCAATGTCATTTTGCAAGACCTATCCATAGACGTATAGTTTTGAGTAAAAAATTTTTTTTCGGTTTTAGTTTCATGTATGGGAGCCCTTTAATATCATTTTTTTTGTACCTGAATCGGGAAGCTGTAAACAGGATACATCTACCTACCAAGTTTCAGCGGTGTGATGCTAATAGTTTCAGAATAAAGTGGCTGTGACATACGGACGGACAGACAGACAGACAGACAGACAGATTTGGCAAAACTATAAGGGTTCCGTTTTTGCCATTCGGCTACGGAACCCTAAAAACTGCTTGATTTCAAATGGATAACGGGAGAAAAAATCTATACTTATACTATAAGGCAAAGAGTTTGTTTATTCGAACGCGCTAATCTCAGGAACTTCCGGAACGTTAAAAAAAATATTGGTCAGCTTATTTATTGGGAAAGGCTGTAGGCTATAAAACATCACGCTGCAATGGGAGAGAAGGGAGTAAACTAAAAACGCACGGATGCAGGTGTGTACTAGTGTTCAAACTTCAATAAATAGTTATATCAAGGAGCTGACAATTTAACAGTTTTACATGTGTTTCTATTTAAAATTAGTCAAAAAATATGTTTTTCTTTGTTCTTGATAAATGTATCAACCAAATTATTACAAAATTTACCTTTTGAAATAATCTTTAAACTAAGTAATAATTTATATTAAACAAACAGATTTTGTTCATGTTTGGCACATAGTACCTTAAGTATCTAAGACAGATTATTTCCGGAACATCTGGGTTAAATAAACGAACGATGACCATTATTGTGTGATAGATGTATGATGTATATCTTTAGTTAGCCATACATTCTGTAAGAACTTTTCGTATCGTCAGTTGAAATACGTGGTGGTACTAAATTCATGGAATTTACGTATTTTTGTCACGTTTTACATCTTATTATCGAGAGGGCGCAAAAATGTGGTGTCGAGCGGGATAGATTAGGTATTCACGTAGCAAGACATAATATACGAAAAGTTTATATTAAATAAATGCTTTTATCATATTTACAAGGCTTACGTTTTCGGCCAAATTTTCATAGTGTTAGGGGTACAAATACATAAATATGGTGTATAAATGTACCCCAATCACGAACATTTGACGTATTCGTCACGTAATCGTAGTGAATTTACGGCAGTCGGCAGCACGAAGCACACGGGAGTGCTGCCGACTGACGTCATACTAACGTAAATATCACACGTCCAGATACAAGTTAAACGATCTATTTAATTAAAATTATTGAAATATTTATGCATAGACTTATATGTGTTTTACGTTGTATTTATGTTATTTGAGTGTCAAATATTTTGTTTGGTATACGACCGATAAAGGCACTTTCAAATTCTCATACAAATAATTAAGTTACTATACGTATACTTTGACGCAATTATTCGTGATCGGGGGAGATAATATTTTATTACGTCAAAACGTTTTCACATCGTCTTTCACAAACTTGAAGTTGTGTCAATATAGCAAAGGATTTATTTTACGGGCGAAAACGCAGGTGGAAAGAAGGTTCCTCTTTGTGTAAAATTAAATTATAATAATTCTCCAACTATCCGATAAAAATCACGCTTTCACCAAAAGTAGAAGTCATGTGTATTAGACTGGTGGGCCCGTTTATTCCACTTTATCCGTGATTCTTCATGTATTTTTCACAAACCTACATTATTCACGAGTTACATGTAGGGAAACGTCGACAAAGAACAGGGTTTGCAAAACTATGCTAAACGAGTCGCGTGAACTTCACCCTCCGAAGCAAAAAATACTTAAGGCTGGGATCCTATTCTAAAGGACCGTGCCCTTAATCATTAAATTATTGCGTGATGCTCGTTCTTACGTGACGTACGATAAGTATCCAACACTCACGCTTAGAAGCTACAGTTTTTCGGATTATCCGATAAATAATAAAATTGAAATCAATCGGAACATTCGGAACTATGGCAATTAATGGTTTCGATTATTGGAGTTTTTCGGCTTTCAAAAATAATGTATTAGAATCTAATGCACCACGATTTCGAAATTAAACTATCGCATTGTTATGTATATCGTTATTTGATTGATACCAATGCTACATAAATGCGTTTATTTGCGCATTTCAGCGATTATCACTTGTTCGAATTGGATTAGAATTATTTCGTCATAATTTTGATTGAATTAGATACACATATAAACCTAACCGCTCTCACACAGTAGGGCCTCGGAAGCGTATCACGCTGTCACCCCGCTCGGGATGACAAAGGTCGTGACTGTCACGTAGCGTACACGTCACGCATACGAAACGTCACACCGTGACTCTGAACCGGGGTAAACTCATTTAGGTTAAAGAATATCCATCTTGTCAGCTTACACCGTTTTAATTTGAACTCGTAATTTATGGATTTAATTTCTTAAGCCGTATCGCGTGTATGCTGAGCAACGCATTTAGAATATTATGGTCGTAATTTAGGAGTGTTTTACAAAATGTGAAAAGTGGCACTTTGTACAATTTATATTTTCTTTAAAAGTAATTTTGTATCTACTTATTGAAATGCCACCGTCCACCATAAATTATCAGGTTTATAATCACCAAAGTAAATATTTTAAATAGTTTTTTGAAGATTTACGGCGCTAGAGCTTCGTATTTTTTTTCTTCAATCCTTGTATTAATCTTCATTTTGCTGTACCGAATATTCGGCATTGTTCCAACTGCTGCACAGAACGTAAAAGACACATTGTAAGATTTGGAAGACGAATCACAATGCAGCTAGTCGCATGATCCCATTCCATATATAGAGATCACACATACACCCTATTGCGATCAATAAAATTTAAAATCAAATCTGTAGGTATTTTTAGGTCTAAATATTTTTTTTCTAAACCATTTTACAGCGGTTATAAAACAGCTGACATTACTCCGTAATTAAAACTTTTGTTTTTTACTGTATAAATACTCCGTGTAGAAATGCCACCATTATTCCGGCTCTTAGGGTTTGTGCTCTATATCGTCCAGACTATGATTTACGACGTGCCGCGTCACGTTGCACGCGACGTGACATTTGCAAACGAAACGGTTGTAAACGCCGCGTTTTGGAGTGCAGCCATCATACATAACACAGCGCTTACATAAAGCTTGGACAAATATTTATTTGGGTAGCTCAAGCCATTTGTTATGATAACAAAGGATTTTGATATAAAGTGGAAGAATGGATTTCATGTAAAAAGAGAGTTCTTTGACTGTTTTTTTGTGGCGGTTCAAAACGGATATTTGAACAATACGATTTTAAAAAAGTTGGTGATAATATCACAAATGAATTCTTATATTAGTTAGGATAGTGTATTATATTTATAGAAATAAAATCAATTTTTATTTTATTTACTTTATTTTTAGTAATGGTTTAAACCTAGGTAATTATTTTTAGATCGTATATTTTATCGTATTTTATCATTCAAAATGGAATCAAGTAAGCGGAAGTACTCATAGATTTCACGAAACGTAATTAATGAAAAACCTTAACGTTCCTTTGTCTTCATCCCTTCCTCCACGTCCTTCCAATATCGAAATAATGTTTTCTTAAATGCAAATCTTTTGCTGAGTGAATAGGTTTTACGGCTTTTACATGTTAATGAGTTCTTGAGCCGGAAATTATGGTGTGGATGGGAAAATCGCGAATACCTCGTAGGCTTGGCTTAGGTTAAATATTTTTGGAAATTCGCCGTTTAAAAAAGCTTGGGCTAAATGCATGAATTGCAAAAACTAAATGATTGATGAAGCTTGCGGTTAAGACATTTTTAAATATAATTCTTGGTGTGCTAAGACCTTAAGCTAATTGAAAATTTATAAAGATTGCAATGTCATCACACTGTAATTTATTCAAAAGGTATTGCATTTGAGCCTTCAAAGATTTATGTTGTACTTTGTATCAAAGATTAGAACTTTAAGCTAAGCTTGAATTGCGTGTAGGCTCTGAAACACTTATTACCGTTTATGTTTTACACCTCCTTTGACGCCAAACCTCAATCTCATCAATATATTCGTTAATTAAAAGCATTAGACATACAGCATTAGATACAAACGTTTACCCTTTTACGTGTAACCATACATTTGAATTCTGCACTTGTTATCAGTTTGCTGACGACACATGTCTGATTGCTGCAGATAAAGATCCACAGAAAGCGAGGGAATGTCTGCAATCTGATTTTAATACGCTTATGAAGTGGTGCCACGACGCGGGTTTAGTGTTGAACGCGGATAAAACTAAACTTCTACGGATCAAGTCACCATTTCTTAAAAGTGTCCCATACAGTAATTTAATAACCCATAGCCACGACTGTTTACATGTGTCCCATGCGTACAACTGCGACTGTCCATCAATTGAAAATGTTAATCAACAAAAATATCTTGGCTTAATTATTGATAGTAAGATGAACTGGGGCCCGCATATCGAACACATTTGTGACAAGCTTCGACAACTTTTAGCAAATTTTATTATTTTAAAGAATCGTATACCATTTAAGGTCAAGCTGCTATTGTACAACTCTTTGGCTGAATCCCACATCCAATATGGCTTAAGTAGTTACGGTCGCACTTACAGTACTTATTTGAAAAGTATTTTCAATCTCCAACGTCGAATCCTTCGTATATTGGTATCCAACAATATAAAAAAACAATTTTATGACGATGACAATGGTCTCTTCAATTATTGTCAAATTCTTCCAGTAGATATGCAATGCCAATATGCAATACTTAAAGAAAACTTTTTTAACCTACAGTACAGAGACGTAATAGTATACCAACACCCTGTATGCACGCGGGCGGCCACTAGGAATGATACGATGTTACGTACGGTGACCGGTTCGAATAATACCTACGGCAAGCGCACGACTGCTTACCTGGTTCCTCGACTAATAAATGGATTACCGCCGGATTTGCGTGTTACTCATAATGTTAAACCTTCTAATGTAAAAACTAAGTTAAAATCTCATTTTTTAAAGAAACTTATAGCGTCGTAGATTATCACGACATTCGTCACAAACCTCATTGGTTTATTGAATGTTATTAGTCTTAATTTATGTAACTGTTATTTTATTCAATAAATAAATGAAAAAAAAAAAAAAAAATTTAGCACACTTTCCCGTTAGCCATCCCGTCATTTCGAATCGCGTGACAATTTGTTTTGGCACGTAATGCGTTTTAATGTGTGTAATCAAAGGTCATTATTGTCATACCAAGGTCAATTAAAAAAAAAAGCTTTATGTAGCGTTTGTTTTCTTGTGTATGAAGTTTAAAATAAATAAATAAATAACGCTCAATAAGCTACCTCACATAAAGAAAAACAAACTGGATCAGTAGTTCCTCAAATTAGCGCGTCAAACAAACAAAGAATCTCTTCAGCTATAAAATAGGTATTCGTATAGATAATATCAATAAAGTATGTACATTTAAATGTCTTCATTTGGGCAACATATTAATAATCGAGCGATATTGTAAATAACTTTAGTTATAAAGCGCTCGGAGTACCTAATTTATCTCTAACCAAGTCCCACACAATCAAATACGGTCGCTAACTAAGTAGTTTTATTTTTAAAGTTTGAGAGACATATTGCAACAAGTTTTTCAATAACCATTTCAGCACAGAATGATACGATAGTCATAGTGCGTTCAACTTTGAAAAATTCTACAACCCAATAAAAAATTGGACATTGATAGTTACGTTACCAGCGGTTGAATATTTAAGATTGTGTGTTTTGAAGAAAAACTAACTTAACCAAATGTCAGAATTGATATGTTAATGAGCATTGGTTAAGGTAAATTTACTTCTTATGTAGGATTATGTTTCTTAGTTTACGCCAATACGTTATAAATCGATTATTTCATTAAAATTGATATTGCACGTACAAAATCTTCAGTTCAGGGTGGTGTCAAGTGACGTGGCCTGGAATTTGGGACACAAAGGAAAATACAAAGGTAAAGTATATGAAATTGCTAAATATTCATATTTTTTTACTCCCCAACTGCATTTCCAGTACAAAATATTTTTATGGGCGTGTGACGGATTGATACCATCGTAAAGGTGTATGGAGTAATATTTCAGTATGTTGTTTTGTAATATAACCAATTTCCGGGCTGTTGTAGGTAATTTACAAATTACCCTACCCACATCCGTAAGCCATACAAAAAAGACATAACCGGGTTTCAGCAAAGCATATTATAATATCTAGGTCTGCTTATATTACAGATATAATTGGTGCTTAACCCCAGGTGGGTACCGAAACGTTTGTGAACAAACATTCCCCTTTTCAAAGGAACATCGTCGAAGGTATTCTAGCTTTGAAGTCGAATATTTTTCCATAAATGCGAGTAGTTGGAAAAAATCGAAGCTCGAGTCAAGGCAATCAGAACTCAGTGGCTTGTAAGTTTCTGCTGTCCACCGTTGTGATACTCGGATTGTTCAATGGGATGCACTTATTACTTACGTCATTCACTCGTTTCCAGTCCTAGGGGCCAAGTGATTTTCGTTCGAAAACGAATTATTTTCGTTGACTTTTAATTCATCTTCGAACGAAAAAAAAAGCAATAAATTTATTTTTTATTAAAAACATTTAGAATTGATTATTGGTTACTTAAAGGGCCTATATAGCCTATTATATTTTTGCTCCTATCATAGGCCACACCCTGTATTTTCAGCTGCAGACTTGTTATCAACCCAATTCCTTTTGATTCCAGTTCGAGTATTTCAACATCTTTTTATCACTTGTTGACTTTCCCGACACATTCCTGTAGGAAAATCAAGATACCCTTAATCCTTAGAGGTTTGTTTCCTTACTATTGAAATATTTTACTTTCAAAGCACGTAACTAAAGTTCTGTGTCTAGCTTTTTATCTATATCTTCAGTACAACGTATTTTAATACTAAAAACATTGGCGTTTTTAGAGAGGATTATAAATCAATCTTTACCGAAAATATCGAAAAAAAAAACTAATACCTTTCCGAGACAAGCAATTTAATATTTTCTTGAACCAGGTTTCGTAACTAAGCGCCAAACGATAGATAATATCATAAAATGTACAGAGATTAATGGAAAAATCCCAAAATCTACGATGTTTTTCTAATTTCTGGGAAGGCTAATAAAAAGAGTTGTCTCGTTCGATGATCAACGGCTTTACTTTTAAAGCAGGGCCGTACTAAGAGTGCCAGTGACCAAATTATTACACGCAAAAGATCCTATGAAAAGAAAACAAATGTCTAGTAGCAACAATAAAGTACATTATTATGTACTTTATGTACTAAAGGTTCACATTAATATTGTTAAACTGTTTATTATTTACGTTGGCGAAAAGCAATAGTTTAAAAGTTGGTTCCTAAAGTGACGCTAGCGCCATCTCTCGATGATATTCAATTTATTTATTAGATAGATATAAACATCTCATGACAAGAAAACTGCTTATTTATAATTATTTCCGTCTTACATATTTCAAATACGGTCCGTTATCGAAAGCATTTATCGAATACCTATCCGGGCTTCTATATCAGAGCCTCAGACCCTTTAGACGTCAACCACGAATTATTTTAATAACTTCCGATTTTTAGATAGCACATTAAACTCATAGTTTAAGCATATTCAATAAAGAGGCTTAATGTGAATAAATATAAATAACTTTCTACATTATATCATATTGGTTGAAGCGATGAATTGAAGGCTAAGCTATATGACGTTAATAAAATATCTACCTTACAGGAATCGTCATAATGAATCAATCTAAAGAAGGGGGTAGTCTTCAATTTAATCACATCGTTTAAAGTACGCATCGACAAAGTAGTGATTTCCGGGTCGAGTCATGCAACACACGCATTTTGTGGGATATTTTTTAAACTGTGTTGTGTAGATGTTTGTGTGTGTGCCATTAAACTGTTATGAGTGCTATTATCAAGTAGGTACGCGTGATAACAAGGTTTGTTGTAAATATAATGTGTTTTATTTTTTTAAATATACTATTTGGTGAACAGTCTATTTTAGATTTGCCTGATGGGGCTGCATTGCATGATTTTTTTGCAACAAATGTGGCTCTTGGAGTAAAAAAAAATATTCAAGCCCTAAAAAGTACCTACATTTGTGAAAGTATTGCTATTAGTGTTTAAAAGTAACATTATATGATTCTTTCGCATTTCCTACCTTGACATACGAATTTTACGTTCATTATGTACGTAATTCATTTTGATGATGTCAGTGAGTCATGGCTTTCGGTAACAAATTGATAAAATAATTCGCAAATAATAAAAGTCAAAAGTCACTTCAAAGACCATTAAATTTCTATTCCCTTTGATGCTTCACACTTTGCAATTACACAAACAAAAGATTACTCTAACGGCCTTGTTACTAAATTGTTTTCTTAAAATTGCTATCATAACGTTGGTCAGCCTACCTTCCACCTTAATATTACGGTTTTTGTATGTCGCATGAGAATGCGTTGATGTACAAAAGTTAATTTAAATTTGAGGACGTTGGGCTTGAGAAGATAAAAAACTATAGGCGCATAAATGACGTAATAAAAACTGCATATAGGTATACATATAATCGAAACGGTGGGTTACACGTGTGTGATGATTTTTGTATTTAGATTAAATCAGTTAGACCTGTAGTAATATTAACTCAATGCAATAACAGTTAACGTTATTAATATTTGTATAAAAATGAGTATTGTTACTTTAATAAATACCGTTATCGTTGTTTATAAAGTGGCAACACAGGCTGCCCCTTCCCCTCCTACTTTCTTACTTGCGAGGCGCACTCGGAAAGCGAGGCAGTCTAGTGCTAACCGCCGAAGCGAAAGGTTGTGGAAATAAATCTATGTTGAAGTGCCGTTATAATTATTATGGTTAGAAATAATGATTTGTATAAAAGATAAGTGTGGTGATCGAATAAAGAACTTTATAAAATTGTGATGGTGTTTGACTCATGACAAGTCAGAAGTGGAAATCTGCAGCTCACAAAGGCTGTGTTAAGTAGATTTAAAACAAAACATTTTAACCTACAACTGTTGTAGGGCTAATATTCTGTTTTTTATAAATAAATATTTAAAAAAAACTTATTTCAAAAGTTGAATACATACCACTCCATTTTTGATTTGGCAGTCGTAGAAAAAGACTTATAAAAACTATGTTGGTGAGTTATGACCAATAGTGAGTTCTAAATTGGATTCAATTTAAACCAATTCAATTCATCAATTTCATTTAGTTCGATTCATTTGTTTTTAATTCAATTTAATCCGATGCATGACTTAAAATGAAGGCTTTTAACGATATTACTAGTTCCATCCAAATAACTACTTAAATTAAATTTTAATACAATTCAAGTTCATTTTAATGTGTGTTGTATTTGATTCAATAATTAACTTGAAATTAAGGCCACTGTGCCGATCCAATTTTACAAGGTAGATATAGCGGCCAGGTGTGTCGCGTGGGCCATGTGTGTCCTTAAGCAGCGGCCAAGTGTGTCGCGAGGGCCAAGTGTGTCCTTAAGCAGCGGCCAAGTGTGTCGCGAGGGCCAAGTGTGTCCTTAAGTAGCGGCCAGGTGTGTCGCGTGGACCATGTGTGTCCTTAAGGAGCGGCCAGGTGTGTCGCGTGGACCAAGTGTGTCCTTATGTAGCGACCAGGTGTGTCGCGTGGACCAAGTGTGTCCTTTAGTAGATAACAAATATTTTCATATTAAATTAAAAACTCATGATATGTAACAAGCAGACAATAACATGCAAAAGATAGTTAATTAATTGGTTACATTATGACCTCAGCGAAGTATTCGTGAATTAAAATTATTAAATTACAGTTTAATCAATTCATAATTAATATGTGCCTAAATATCAATAATAATTTATTATCATTTTGACGAATCAAAATTCAAGATAAAGATTACTTTACGGTTGACGTAGTTATACTTTGACCGTGCTGGATAATTATTTTTATTTTATTGTTATTTCATTTACTGAAGTTTTATTTTATTTTAAATTATAATACGATTATGAGATTTTAATACATGGAATTTAAAATTAAATCATATCATCTACGTATTGTAAAAATATGTATACATCTAAAATGAGGTTAGCAACATCAAATCTAAAATATTAAAATTCATCATTAAAATATTCCTTTACCCTATAATGATATCCCCTTTTAACTCATGAAAGGTGTCTTCAATTATTTGGGTGGATTTTGATAAAGTTAGACAATAACATGGCGGGAAAGTATGTCGCTTGGGCAGTGTTTCCTTTTATTTTCTTGAGTTTTAGTAAACGTAGGTACAACGGTTAGATGCGAATTCCCTATTTGGGGCGTATTGCGATTCAACTTAATCCGTTCAATATCCAGGCTGTTCAATTCAATTCAGTGTAAACGAATACTGTCAATGTAATAATATTTAAATAATACTACAATGGTATGAATGAATATTGTAATGTATATGTATATGTTATAATATGATATTATCAATTTAATTCGAGAACACAATACGAATTACAAATTTGACAGTAAATCAGCTGATAAACATTAAAAGCTGCATCGCAATACACTCTCATCCTGATGGCTGAATATTGCATTTGAAGCTAGTATTAACAGATTATTTATCACAAATTATATCGCATATTATAAATTGTACCTACAGAAGAGAAGCATTGAATACAATATTCATTTATCCTATTTCACGTATCGTGTATATTGTTATATATTATATAGAAAGACTTCTAATACAAATTTACTTTTTCCGAGGCCATGAAGACGAATTTGTCGAGGTGACTGACGTGACTGCGCACTCAGCACTGGAGCAATAGCCAGGCCGCAGGACCCCGCCTATGCGTCGGAGGACTAGGATGTCCACGGCGTCGGTCGGGTCGAAAAAGAAGACGGAGCTCGGGATCAAGGCTGAGGACATCGACATCTTTCAATAGAAGTCTGAAAACAATAAGGACCTCTATGCGTCGTAGATGGTAAGAGCCGTCGAGCCACCTGTAGGTCCCGTTTCACACAATTTATATCGACTCCTTTAGCTTTGTTCGCAAAATTCCTATATTTTAACTGTTGTGGGTATCCACTGTATATTCACCGACTGTGCATAATGTGTATGTATGTTCACCGAATATGTCTTTGTTAATACAATTTGCAGATATTATTCGCTAAAATCTTGTAATTTAAGATCCCGACGTTTCGAAAACTTAAGGATGTTTGTAGTTGCGAGTAGAATGAGATGTCAAACTTTAAAATAAAAGAAATAAACGTTTATTGTACCACTTCAATAACAATAATAGTATTTCATAGTGTGGCAAACCAATCTCTTTTAGATATATTGTTTTTGAATCTTCCTTTTATTATTTTGACAAGTTTGCTTTTTACGTCAAAAGATAAAAGTGAAATTTCTGTGAAAATATCCTTTTATTTTACTTTGAAATCCGATTCATTGATCCCTCTCAACGCAAACACATACACATAGTATATAACAACAATCAGCCGTCTACCATCGAATTAGTACTCAACCTGTACCGTGGTAGTAGTCATCATGAGAATTTTCTCATTTATCATATTGTCAAGTTGGTAAATACAGTTCAAAAAGATAAGTTCACTAATTTCCAAATTAGGAATCTGTATTTTGGCGATCCATAATTTTACTAAACTTGTAGAATCAAGAGTGCACGCATATTTATAAATATTAAAAGTAAATTCTGAAGAGTTTTCTTCTCTATTTGTCATTTACAGAGTAATCATTACTCATTAATTACAATTTTAACGTTCCTATCCATGAAGAAAGAGTAGAAAAGAATCCCATGCTGGTGGTTAATTGTTTTGATCGAAAAGTATTCGCGTAAACCTCAGAATCAAGTATGCCTTTGTAAATCCATTAAAAGGCACAAAAATGACGAACGTAAAGAGTTATCCTTTGGAACACTTTCTCTGCGTCACCTACATAAAAAAAAAGTATTTCAAAATTTTTCGATTTAATAAAAAAAAAACTGACCCAAAATATCCGTCAATTTATTATAACAAATTCAGTTTAACCCGTAGAAATCGGCTTGGGACCAACGTAGATATTTCATTCAAAAATTTCATCAGCCACAAAAGTTAGTTATTGGGACACGAATGTTAAACAACGTATTTTTCTAGAACACTTGGAACTAAAATATCAATTACTTTTTATATTTAATAAGTAAAATAGGAGGGATTATTTTACTGCAATCTGTTAACACTCATTTAATGAGTGTTAACAGATTAATTGTAAATTGGACCATGCCCTCTTAGGTCATGACAAATAAATAGGTAAATAATGTTGAAACGCTTTAAAATTCGTGTTTTTTTAAGGTTCTACATTAATATTTTTCTGCAACTCTTTGAAATAGATGTACTTTTTTTTTTTCAAATGTATACATCATTCAGTAAAATATTAAAAACCATTAGAGATGATTTATTTATTTACGAAAACATGTACGCAGTAGCAATAGATGTTAACATTAAAAAAAAAATTGACATTGTTATTGTGTCATTTATGTCAAATATATGGGTTTTTATTATTATTATTTTTTAAAAATTCTATTCTACCAGTAAAAGAAAATATCTTTAATGTTCCATTAAATTATTTCTGTGCCACTATCTTATAAAACAGTTTAAGATCAGACAATTTAAGCACCAAGTTATTCGAACACTACCAACAAGTTATCATAATATAAGAGTTTAGCCAAACCTTATGTGGCATAATTCATAACATTCATGGGCACTGGAAGACGAAACTTGCGCCACGTAAGTTACAAAATTATCAATTTTCAAAAAGTAATAAAAGAAGCTCAAATATTGTTTTTTTTTAAGATTGACTTTATGTTAGATACATTTAGATTATTTTATTTCTTTTAGACACTTTGTCTATCCTAAAGATTACACAAAAAAAAACATGCGGGTGTATTTTCTTTAATCATCTATATATTTCTTTAGTAGCATTATTGCTCAAATGACAGTATACAAATGGTGACTTGTTGCTGGAAATATTCACTCCTCATCGTACTTTTGAGTCATTCGAAAATTGTAATGGATGCGGGAGACTGCTGTTGACCCAACAAAATATAGTAATGGAGTATTATACAATGATGTTATTTATAGTAATGAGGCATTAATTTGTCTTCCACTGATGTTTTATTACGTTTGAAACGAGCTGTTATTCCTGTAGATAAGTAAAGTTTCTTTAAAGCTATGATCGTTTATATGCCACATTCTTAAAACTACAAAAAAATGTTACTCAAGATTTTATAGTCAATTAAGTTAAAGAGGTACATTTTTCCATTATGTTTTTTATAATCTCGAAGAATGCCTCTAAGCATCCGCTGTAGATTACTCATTATTACTACAATAATTGTAATTGTTACCGTACTAGCTTATTAGCCCTTACAATAAAATTACATTTAAACTACCGATACAAAGTAAGACGTGATATACTCGGATTTCATCAAAGATTATAGCTAAGATGTTTTAAACTTTTGTTGTTGCAAGTCGTATAAGGGCACTGAATTAATACTTTAGCCTTGGTTAGTTATTCTAAATTTCAGTAAATCTTCTTTAGATTCAATAGATCAATCTATATTTTCCAGAGCTGCGGCAACTCAAAGTAAACCAAAAATAATAGAACTATAAAAAGTACTAGCAAGCAACATGGTTATTGTTATTTATATGTATTTTTGTGATTGATTTATATATGCTGTGTATTACAAAGTGAGCTCGACAGTATTATTGTAGCATAATCTTTATTTCTCGAAAGTCGTACTAATTTTGTAGTGCTAATATAAATACCGAATGTGATGATTGTTTTAATAAGTACAATTTGTAATGTTTTGATGTGGTGAGCTCAACAGTAAAATTTTAACATAATCTTTATTGCTCATAATTTGTAAAACGTAGTATACTGTAGTAGTATTGATATAAATGCCCCATTGTGAATATATGTAGAGACAAATGCACCAGGAGGTGCACTAGGTAGGATGGCCGAATGTGATGATTTTTGTATTTAGATTAAATCAGTTAGACCTGTAGTAATATTAACTCAATGCAATAACAGTTAACGTTATTAATATTTGTATAAAAATGAGTATTGTTACTTTAATAAATACCGTTATCGTTGTTTATAAAGTGGCAACACAGGCTGCCCCTTCCCCTCCTACTTTCTTACTTGCGAGGCGCACTCGGAAAGCGAGGCAGTCTAGTGCTAACCGCCGAAGCGAAAGGTTGTGGAAATAAATCTATGTTGAAGTGCCGTTATAATTATTATGGTTAGAAATAATGATTTGTATAAAAGATAAGTGTGGTGATCGAATAAAGAACTTTATAAAATTGTGATGGTGTTTGACTCATGACACGTGTATTTAATTTTATCTGAATGAGCAAATGGACGAACCATTTTTTTTTTATTTCATTTGCAGAATACGACTGTCGGCACGAGTACCTATCAATTTCACTTGTCGTTAATATTTAACTGACTTGTTGAGAGTTTTCCTCCTTCTCGAAAGATAAATCTAGAAATTTCGAACAGGAGGTTTTGTTTGACCAATTAACAAGTTAACGAGATTAGGTTGAAACAAGTCGAAAGCACTCAAGCTTCTGCCCTCGTCAAGTGCAGGTGGTAATAGAATTTGTCAAGCTCCGGTCACGTCAGGTAGGCTGAGATTTTTACGAAACACAGGGTGTTCTTTTTTGTGTGTTAGGTTAACACGTGATTGACACGAGCTGGAAAACAACTTAAACAAGACTGTCTGATGAAGCTTTTATCCAACTACGATGACCTCCTTATTAAATAAGATAATACCAGGTTAAAATTAAGACTAACATTACTAATCAATTAGAAAACAATACCTACCTTCATTATTGAATGTCATCATTTAACATTATTTTTAAATTGGTCGGTTAATATTTTATATTTTAGTACTGGTACTTACAAATTTATTGGAAATTTTTGGGAGGAATTTCACATGGCAGGCCCATTCTTACGATAACCGGGTAATATTTATAAGTTTTTCTGTTTGTATCATGTGGTAAAATAGGGATTTACATTTAGATTAGGAACACTCTTTTGTCTTCTCATTTTACACACCGATAGTCCACTGGTGCATTCGCATGCGGAATGTTACGTTTGCATGCGGCATGTGACATTGGCATGTGCTATGTCTTGTTCCAAAATAAGAATAGTTCGATACGGGATTGCTACCATGTAGGTATCTTATTATTTATGAGCATCAGATATTTCGGCACTGTTGCAAGCGCCATGATCACGGACGGAGTAACTGGAGAGAACTTGCGGGTAGGTTGTTATTGATAGACATATCGGTCTACCCTCCTTCGAAGTCGTTTATTCCGCTTGCCGCCGGTGCCATTGTCCACAAATTCACTATTTTCTCGCATCTGTTCTCGACACACAACACTGACAGTATAGCCGCGGCCCATACACATTCGAACAACTGGATTCCAGACACTTGACAATTTAAACCTGTCCTCACGATTGAAATTTTTGTATTTAGTTATTTCGAATCGCTTCCCTAACCAATCTTGGTATGTAGTAGTGGCGTTCGGCGTTGTAATGGCGTAGAAATGACATCCCGTATCTATACTAATGTAATCCCGTATCTAACTATTCTAATGTTAGTGGCCATGAAAGTTTAAAACAATACATATATTGTTCCAAAATAGCTAAACGTGATAGTTGCCTTCTCATCGGTATTGTTCTGCCGCATGCGAATCCGTCAGTGTACTAACGGTGTAATATTTTATGGTTGTATCGTATGTACCTACTACATGGAACACTTTAGGCAGTCACGTCGAGCCGAGTTAAAGTTACACCCACGATGTGGGACAATCTCATTAATCCGCAATTTCTGAACTCTTTACACGACCCGAAAGATAACTTCCGTTGTTGATAACTTGACAAAGTGATAAGTTTGAGCACAACCTTACGAGGCAAGTTTATTTTACTTTATGAGTACATATACATATTTTGTTGTATTTATTGATATTTTTATGTTATTTTTATTAAGAACTTATGTACCTGTGTACCATAATAAACTAAATTGATTTGATTTTATTAACGTACGTTTTTTTTACTTTCGAATATTGTTAACTATGCCACTATTTCCATCTTATTGTCTTGTTTCAACCATATAAGTGTTTTTCAATGTAATGAATCGTTTGAGTACGGAGTTATAGTTTGTTTTCTCTAAAGACCATTAAAGAAATAATATTTAAAATCAACTAAGAAGTTGTCTGAATTAAAAATTATATGCACTTACAATGCAAAAGGAATGAAGATTGTTATTAAATGGTGCACACAAATGTAAGATATACAGTAATGAATTATTTTCTATATCAAAGACGACGCAAATGCAAAGAATGACGACGACGATTTCAAAAGGACACGGTTCATTTAATTCGTATTACAAACCCCTAATGGAGTGATTCCTTACAGGGGCGCATCAATTTTGTAAATAGCCATTTCTGTAGATAGCAACTGATGAAACGATGTTTTGTCAGCATTAAGTGAGTATTTATGTGCATGCAATGGGGGCTACCTTTTTCGTGCTCACTAGTTGGCGCCACTGTCGCGTGAGGTCCAGAAAATAGCTTTTATGGTGTGTAGATTGTTATGACGGAGAGGTAAAAATCAAGTTTCCAATACATCAGGGTGCGTATTGCGATGTAGCTTATTACGGTTCAATAACTATCCAATAACTAGACACTTCAATTGCGACTCACCTGGTTGAGTCGCTAATTTGGTATTGTGATGGAACTTGAAAAACAATAAAAGTATTTCTATTTCACTCACTCGTATGGTGCTGTCCTATGCTGACCTGCTGAATAGATTATCTAACTCTTTTTCTCATATAGCGTTGTCTCAAGATCGATTCTGATTTAATATTATCATTCATTAAGTTGACGTTCCGAGGTTGTCAAATCAGAGTTGAATCCCTTTGTGTAAATCTTATAAATTAGCATGCCGAAAATTATTGTGCTTAGCCATAACGAATTTAGACTTAAGAAGTGTTATGTTGATAGTAATTTACTTAAAATATTTCCCGCATGTGACTGAGTCGCAATTAATTCCCATTGACGGTAAACAACGCCATCTAGGGACGAGTACACTTTGCACTAGACATCTAGTGTCGAGTAGTGGAAACATTTTTTTTGTTAACCATTAGTCTGTTAAAGACCGTCCGTCCACCTGCCTGTGAATTGTGATACAATCGTATACCAATGAAACGTATGGAATAGAAAATAATGATTGATAATAATAAAAGAAAAAAATTAAACAAATAACACATTCGATTATAATTAAACTAAATTAGAGTCAATTCTAGCCAATGTAAGTCTTGGCTTGAATGTGTTAAAAAATAGTTTTCTTATAATAATTTGGCGAGGACTATCGGCCGTTTAAAAATATTTGATTCGAAAAATTATATGAATTCATAATAATATTTTTGTATTTATTTTAAATGTCCGAGTAGTATCCGTAAGACTACATCTTATTGACAAAAGGTTAAATCTGATCAAAGACAATTTTCGGTCATCATTCACTTTTCCAGCCAACCAACAAAATAACGTGAAAAGTTAGTTCGCAACATAGAGAAAGAAAAAAATATTCGCTTTAAAAAGAGCGTGCTACTTATTGAAATTCTATAGGATTTGACAGCGAAAGACCTTATGACAGCGAGACCGTTTTCTACATAGAGAAAGAAAAAATCTTCGCTTTAAAAAGAGCGTGCTACTTAGTGAAATTCTATAGGATTTGACAGCGAAAGACCTTATGACAGCGAGACCGTTTTCTAAGAAATAATGGATTTAGTGGATACGTCAAGTTTCCGTCGTTGGAATTTTTGAAAAATTATGAATGGATATAATTATAATTTAAGTTTTGTATAACAATTTCAGATGAAATGACTTGTGCTTTCAGCAACTGTGAAGTGCGCCGAGGATACAATCCCGAAAATCATACTTTCCACCAGTAAATATGAATCATTGATATAAAATTGAAATCCAAATTTTATAAAATTTGTGAGTGAAATCGACTCCGATGCCAAATTGTACAGTAAATTTAGGACTTCCTTTGTGATTTGCAGCCATATATCAAAGTTTCCAATAGATTAATTCAGGTATTTTCAGTAAAATAAGAAACCGTTTCTTTACACTAGGGCTTGACTAAATGATGACGTCATCAGTATCGATAAATTTTTTGACTGTTTTTTTTAGGTAACCGTAATTCTTGCACAGCTTCTTCTCAGCACTGGCCCACACAACTGGCCCCAACTCTTACTAATCTGTGACTGGCCCGAAGCTGTGCTGTGGTAAGGTCTATGTTGGAACGTGTATAAGTGTTTCTAGAATGTCTGCAAACATAAATAAATAAATATGTAATTTAACAAAAATGAGGTTGTCTTGTTTATCAAATAGAAAGTATTATGTAATTAAAAGTGTATTAATTTAATTATTTTTGTTTCAATTTACATGATTTATCGTAACCTCGTCGATAAAACTTGGACCACCATAAGATACACATCACTATTGAACGCACACATGTAAAGTAACTTTTTGGTTACGCTGAAAATCCGCGTTTGTCATTCTATACTATACTACTTTCTATGGTTTTCTAAGAAATAATGGATTTAGTGGATACGTCAAGTTTCCGTCGCTGGAATTTTTGAAAAATTATGAATGGATATAATTATAATTTAAGTTTTGTATAACAATTTCAGATGAAATAACTTGTGCTTTCAGCAACTGTGAAGTGCGCCGAGGATACAATCCCGAAAATCATACTTTCCACCAGTAAATATGAATCATTGATAAAAATTTTAATTCCAAATTTTATAAAATTTATGAGTGAAATCGACTCCGATGCCAAATTGTACAGTAAATTTAGGACTTCCTTTGTGATTTGCAGCCATATATCTAAGTTTCCAATAGAATAATTCAGGTATTTTCAGTAAAATAAGAAACCGTTTCTTTACACTAGGGCTTGACTAAATGATGACGTCATCAGTATCGATAAATTTTTTGAGTGATTTTTTTAGGTAACCGTAATTCTTGCACAGCTTCTTCTCAGCACTGGCCCACACAACTGTCCCGAAGCTGTGCTGTGGTAAGATCTATGTTGGAACGTGTATAAGTGCTTCTAGCAAGTCTTCATACATAAATAAATAAATATGTAGTTTAAAAAAAATGAAGTTTTCTTGTTTATTAAATAAAAAGTATTATGTTATTAAAAGTGCATTAATTTAATTATTTTTGTTTCAATTTACATGATTTATCGTAACCTCGTCGATAAAACTTGGACCACCATAAGATACACATCACTATTGAACGCACACATGTAAAGTAACTTTTTGGTTTCGCTGAAATTCCGAGTTTGTCATTCTATACTATACTACATTCTATGGTTCGCAATACCAATTTTTCACAGAGTCGCAATTGAGCCGTTTGGTTTTTAGCGTATAAGAAAGCAATTAAGATGACTCTTATTGGTAAATAAAAGCCACCCAGTGGCCAATTGGCCATTGGCTACCGACTCACTTGCTATGGGGTGGTTGACAAACGACCCACTGGCTCATTGGCCAATAAAATTACATTTCAATATGAAGTTTGACAAAGTCAAGAAAACCTTACTATAAAATAATGCTGGGCATTGACGCTCAGCTTTTCACGTCAGTACTGACATCCGTCTTTGATCGTAAAGAAGTGAACTCTAGGTTTTTTGTGGCTATCATAATATATCCAGTATTTTTACACAACGAAGACAGGGAAAAACTGAAATGCCGGAGTGACGCCAGAGAGTAGGGAAATCTAGTTTCCATACAATCATCTTGGATGACGCTAATTTGCTAAATCGCTAAAACGAATGATGAAGACTGATGCAAGAACTGACCGTTAGTGTCCAGCTTTAATGACATGACATTTTATTTTAGAAAGTTTTATTAACGAAATAAACATATTTGTGCTCTTGATATCTCTAACCCAGCCTTAAGAATTGTACATAAGCCGGAGTATTGTACATAGCATCATAGTGAGATTCCTAAACAGAGAAAGTGAAATAATATCTATCTGACACTGAAGAAAAAATCAATCACCAAAACTTCTAAAATGGAATCTTATTACTATAAAACATAAGTGATGGTAAATCGGATCCCCTGGAAATTGACAAGAGCTCTATATCATGAATATTTATTCAGTAACAATTAATGGATTCAAATGTGGATTGAATTTGGACTTTGGAGGTGTTTTTAGTGATGCATTATAATGTTTACGGAGTATTGTGGAACCGAAGTGTTAGAACATAGGTACTTAAACAGTATATTTTAACTTAAAAGTAAAGACAATTTTATGATACTAAAGCATTTTATTGTAAGAAGTTATACACAGTTTACACAGTTCCTTTATATTCCTATATGATTAATATTTAAATATCTATTATGTCGGTAAGTTTATACTTAAAGCTTGTACTTTGGTTAATGGTGTTTTTTGCAATAATAATGAATTGGAGCACTTTCACGAACTGAAAAAAGCAATTGGATTCTTTTTGTCGTTTACTATCAAAGGTGCTCGAAACTCCAGCAGTATACTTTGTCTAGCAGCAAGTTCTTGCTATTGACAACGGGCATTGAAATCACTGATAATGTGTATTTTAGTTAATTTACATAAAATCAACAATATTTTGGTTTATTATCGATTTCGTAAACTGTCACAACAACCAACACCAAATGACAGTAAGAAGGTACTACAAAAGAGAAAGATAGACATTTTTTTGGTTTATGATTTTAAAGTAAGATGCACACAACGTACATAAACTTTAGTCATAACTTCTTTAAGTATGTAAGTTCTTAAAGAACAGTTAGTTAAAGACTTAGTTCCTGTCTATTAGGATAAGTGTCATAGGTCCTTTTAAATATATTTTGTCCAAATTCAATCCTTCGTTACCTATACATATTTTATAGTGAGTTAAGTAGCGAAAAGTCAAAAAAGAGTTCATATTTAAATAGATATACGCTTGGGCACTCTGAGTCAAAAGGGCTCTGCATTTTATGCAAGATTATAGTTACTTATTAATATTACTAAGCCAACGTAGAAAGTGTTGCAATGTGCATTACATAGGATAGTACATTACTTGTTAAAAATTACTTATGGCGTTTAATAAAATGCCAAGCAATGATCTGAACCTTTTGTAACGATAAATAGTAACTAATACTGAGAATAATTTTATTTTCCAAGAACATCACTTTCGTGTTTGTTGGCTTGCACCTGAACTTTTAGGGCCCAAAGTAGAAGAGTTCACTTCTTTCCGAGGATGAAGTGGGGCGAGTCATGTCTTATATCACTGGATTAGCCGAAATACTGTTATAAGATAGCTCTAATGTATGTATGAAAGAAAACTACTATAGACTGAATTTATTGCATGTGTACTCAGCCTAATGTCGAAATTGATAATTTAAAGTCTTATTTGCAAGGAGGTTTGGGGAAAAGAGTTTGTATCTTCTAGGTGGTTATGGTAATATATTTGGCAGTATTATTTGGTAATGAGACCCACTGTGTGACGTTTCCAAACCTCATTCCGCCAATAAGACTTAATTACCACTTCTCTTGTCCAATAGCAGTCACAAAAAATATGAATCAACCAATAATATTAACTGAATGAGTGAAGTAAAATGCATTAGTGATCGATAACACTTTCGATTTAAAGTTAAATCGCTGTCAGAAAAGTTGACTCGGAGTTGAACCGGAATTGGTTAAAAATATGACATCGCAATACGAATTTTGCTAATCTACTCAAAAACGAACCATCCAAACCGTCAAAGTTGGATCGCAATACGCCCCCAGGTATGCCGCAGTCTTGTTTTGTTAGGAATAGTGGAGTAAGTAAAGATTTAACATTTATTTTCTTAGTCCCCCTTTTAAAATACTCTCATTCATTGCATTAATCCGTAACTAGTATTTGCCATAATTAATGGAAGTTATTGCTAAATATTCGAAACGTTTATCTAAATGGAAATAAACTCGCACATCTAACCCACATACAGTGACATTTGTCATTTTGGAGATCTCACGCTACACAAGCGCTACACGCTACATAATCTTGATAATAATCTAGTAAACACAAAAATAAATAAACGATAGGTGATGCACTAATTTTGCTAACACTTTATAAGTACACAATACCTCAGTCCTAGCTAGCTGCATATTTCAACGACGGAAAATCTTAGAAAAGAAATGTTTGCGACGTCAATGACCTTAAGATGTTGCTCGCATCCGTTCGCAATTTATCTCAAAACAAACCCAAATCCATGTTAGCGAATTTCAAACAATACGAAAGTAATAAACCACTCGCATGTATTGCTGAACGTTTCGCTAACATTAAGTTAGACCAAATTCATTTAACTCAGCCGATTCAGCAGCAAAATGGGCATTATTTGTTTAGCAACAGTCTGGCACTCAGGCCACGGCTGGTTCACCGCAGGGTAACTAGAAAACTTATATGTGTGTAGAATTGTGGATACTTTGTATTGTATGTATATTTGTATTTACTTAAAGTGTGTATGTCTAATAAAATCAATACGTTGAGGCGGCTTTGGCATTAGGATGATTTTTCTTACTGCCACGCCGAAACTTTGATTTTAGTTACCTACGCGTCTACAAACATCTTTAGCATGACATCGATTGTAGTTGGTTTTGATGAAACAAAAGCATAAGTTAACAATTTTAAATTGATTTTGGCTTTTAGAACCATGTTTGAGCTGGGCTCTTGACGGTGGAGTTTTTTCTTAAACTCCAAATTAGGGAATAAAGTGGGTGGCCTTCCGCTCCGCAGTGAAGTAAGAACCGGGGTTTCGTTCGCCTCTTAATCTTCAGCCTTCTGCCAGTATCGATGTTTCTGCTTAGTGAGCACTAAATAAAAAATAATTCAAATATAGAACGTCTTTTCATATGAAGTACTACAGATAACGCTAATGGAAACTTATTCAAACATTGTGAAACAGGCCGTAACTTTTCTATTATATTCCGGTTATCCGCCACGAAATATTAATTTACGAATTCACTTTTAATAATAAGTGGTTCAGGCGTGCGGATCCGAAAATCCTCAATTATACTTCCTCGGCTAGTAATTTAATTGAAAAGTTATAATCCGCCGAACTGAGATCGATGGCTGACTGTATTTCAATTCAAATGGAATCGAGAAATTGCTGAATTAAATTTTCATAATCCTGTATTTTTTCGGATTTGGCCTCACACCAGTATTTGATTGTTTGATGACTCCGGACGTGGAAGATCTCTATCTCTATCTAGTGAAACTTTACGCCTACTAAAACAAACTTATGCGTTGTTAGGAGGAGTTTTGTTTCGGAAATAATGCTTTTATCTGATATTTGTACTCTTTTTTCTTTTAGTATTACCTTATTAAATGTTTTCACAATGTGTTTTATTTCTACTTGCCTACTCTAAGGGCTAGACGGCCTACTACGAAAACCGAAATCCGTCAATACGATCATCGTTTTGCGCACCCAGAGCATTTTTAGTATGCAATCCTTACAACAGAACGCTTCGGATCCGCAAAACTCAAAACGATAATCGTATTGACGGATTTAGTTTTTTTTTGCAGTAATGGTAAAGTTACGTTACCAGCGGTTGAATATTTACGATTGTGTGTGTTTTGGTAAGAAAATACCTCAACCAATGGAATAAAATAGCCATTCAGACATTAGGTTAAGGTTTTTCACGTAAATAAACAAGGTTGAACTACTGTTTAAATGTTATGCGGCTAAAGTGAAATGTTTTTCAGCCTAATGTCATTTGACTTGATTGACGTTGATTTTATTCTAGCCATATTATATTTAAAAAGTGGTCGAAACCTTGTTTAATAATGTGTGGTAAGGAAGTTTGTCTCTTAATATGGTGAGGCGCGAATGACCACAGCCATATTATATAATGCGAACGGGTTAACATGACTCCGACTGTATCTGCTTACAAGTAGTAATAATTAGCCACTTGGCTAACAAGACCCAAACTAGTGTTATGCAATCATTAGGTCCTGTGGTCTGTGGTGTCGCTAATCACTAACGAGACAATTATCCCGTAGTTCTGAGTCTTACTCGTACTATGAGCAGTTCAGCAATTTAAAAGCAGGCTTGCTTCGATAGCTAAGACCGTAGTAGTAACCATGTACCGCCGTTGTTTCCGATTTCATTGGGATCAAAGAAATGTGATTAGTTTTTAAAATTGCTGCTTAGTAGCTGACAATGCAGATTCTAGAACTATCTGATTCTGTTAACCTGATAGAAAAGTCTATTAAGCAAAGGGTAATTATGGTTGTGGACATGACCATTACAAAGATGGAGTAAACATAATGTTTTATCTAACGCCGTTTGTATGTCTGATAAGACAGGTCACAGTGAGACATCATTTTTATGAAGAACTTATGTACCTGTGTTCCACAATAAATTAATTTGATTTGATTTGATTTACACCAACACATACGGCAGAGTGAGCGGGTGAACGATATACTGACACGAATGTAACTATCATAATCTAGCTATGTTAAAGAGAGACATAGCATATGCGAATTTTGTACGCCACATACAAATGCGTTGGTGTACAAAATTCGTAAGCACTTTTACACTATTTTTACAAAAACGTTCTTTGTTGTCGTAATCAATTTATACCAAAACAGCTCAGTGAAAGCGAAAATTGAATTACCCAAATTGGTTCCACGCCTAAAAAAACTACTTCAGCCATTATTTCAACATCATTAAGACAGACGCGATAAGGTGTAGCTAATTAGGTATAAATGGAGCTAGACTTTTAACTAAAGAGATTTTTTCAGGTGAGGAATTTTGAAATAACTACACAACAACGTTTGTGTAATCATGTACTTACATGTAAATAATAAGAACAAATAATAATTCTATGCAAACTGCACGGGAATTGAGGCCCGGGAGCTCAAGTTTGTAAGCGTAACTATTTACACCCATACATGGTTATTACATTAAATATCTATATAATAATAATAGTCCCCCTAGCCGATTTCGACTACGGTGGCCAGTCACAATGACTAACCGACTGCGCGGGTCATATTAAAGTGCACAAGGTTCTGAGAGTGAAAGGAATAGGGAGTGCACCTGCGCCCTGTGCGCAGGTGCACTCCCTATTCCTTTCACTCTCAGAACCCGATAGGACAGCAATCTGACACGACCGGAGAGAACAGGCGCAGGACCAACGGCTGTACGTGCTTTCCGTGGCACGGGGGTGAAACACCGCCAACATCCAAACTAGGAGCTTCCCTGAGAATTTCTGAACAGAAAAATCCAGGTACATATTTTTGGCCCGACCCGGGAATCGAACCCGGGACCTCTGGCGCAGCCGTCGCTTTAAAATGCGACCCTCTAACCGCTGCGCCACCGAGGCAGTTACTATATATCCTAATAATATCCTAATACTAATATCTATTATATCCTACTTACATCGCAAGTGCTAACTGCTAAGTCTCACGATCTCAAGAAATATAGAACAAGCGTGCAGGAATGTTATCCAGGGAACTATGAATATGGCCATTCTAGGTATTGGATATTGCCCAGACACCGTGCCGAGTGAATTCCTGATCTGATCTGACCTTTTGCGGGCCAGTAATGACAGCTCTTAGCAAGAAATTATTGCGGTTTATGTAACTACGTCATTCGCAGACAGATTTTACGCGATTCTTGCCTGCCATACAATCATTAACAGCTATGTTATAGAAGGCACATAACGCGGAATTATTATTTTAATTTTATTTAATTATAAACTAGACTAGATTATATTCCACTTCATACATGCACATAAACATTATATGAGCAACGTTGCACAACACTGGGTGAAAATATTATGATTTGTTTCTCGAAGTCGACTCGAAGAAAAAGAAGAAGAATCATTTTAATTGAACACATAACAATTTAAATAAAATTTAAACTAAAAATACATCTATGAAATATACAACCTAAACGATAAATATTATAAACTACAAAATAAACTAAAAGGTATAAAACAGGGATTATAATAAGTAATAATTATTTTTAATTACGCTATTTAAAAACTTGACAAAATAATATATGATTCTAACCATTTTTGAACATTCGGTAATAAATTCGATCCACAATGTAACATTTAATTGGCTTGATAATTAATTTCTTAAATAAGTGCCAATACATGTCAAGATGACAATACATGTCATTTTGAGTTAGATTCTTCAAAGCCGTAATATACCTATGCTATAAAATTTCAGTTTTGCAGCATTCACATTCAACATTGATCAATATTCCATTCACCGAGCTAGATATAGAATACAAATTACTTACACACGAACTAGTTAATATGAAACCTACGCTCTACACTTATTTGCTATTAATTTTCTACCCAGTACTTAATTAGTGTTGCAGTTTGATATCCCTACTTATCGATATGTCTCTGTGTTTATCCATAGACATAGAGACGAAAATACGTTAGAAAATCGAAGTTTCGAAGAAGGCATCTTCTGGCCCATTAACCCTACGATTATTTTTCGGTAGTTGTTGAGCTCTATGATTATACCTATGTATTTACACGTAACAGAAAAGTTATTGTTTGGAGACCCTTCGACCGAAAGCGTAGGTAGGGTCAGACGCCCACCGACAAGATGGACAAACGACCTTGTAAGGATCGCAGGATCACACTGAGGTTCAGACCGCCCGCAACCAGTCACTGTGGAAGACCCTATGTTCAGCAGTGGACGTCGTTTGGCTCATAAAGATGATGATGGTGCTGTTCTATCCTATAAAGTCGGATTATAAAACAGACTACAAAAATAGTGTTTCAATACACACATTTAAACACAAAGAGCTGAGTATGTATTTGATTTCAAATTATTCGTCAGCAGCCAAGAAAGACTGTAAGAGACTGACTGAAAGGCGTAAGGCGTGTTAGCGACGTTCATATTATTGTGTCTATGAATAGTGTAAAAAAAAGGAACAAAGTGAAATGTCACCTTTGACAATTGTCTTTTTTAGTTTTAAGCAAAGTGTGGCTAAATAATTTTTACCTCGGAACAAAGAACAGCCGTCATTTTTTTCTGTATCTCCTTTTTGAACTAGCAAACCCTCTACCCTTTACAAAGTGGTGCCTTTGACACAGTTGATGCGTTCTGCGGTCTAGATAATAAAATACAGTCTGCATCCGGCTAACGAACAACGACGGAACGGAGAAAGTGTTGTATGGATTACCAACCAGTGTATCAAATCCTTAAGCCTACGATGAATCAATTTCCTTGAGAACTGTAACTATCGATAAGCCTGTACTGGCAAGCATTAGGCATCACTAGTACCTATTTTAGCCACAGGCGGCGCTGACGTTGGAACCTTAATTAATCAGTGCCCAGAATCGTAAGGTCATGACGCATAACGTTAAATATGTCACACTTCTTGCGGTGGTAGCATTTATTTTGAAAATAATACTAAATAAATAAATATGACCTATGACCTAACTACACTATAGGAAACAAAACCTTATATTTGAATTAATAGGCAGGTTTGCATAAGCCTTCCCCCCATGCATGATCTAGTTCTTCATTTATTATTTGATGAAAAAGCATCATCAAGTTCAGTTTCATTATAAATTACTTTGAAAATTAAATATAAAAACCGGTTAAGTGCGTGTCGGACCCGCGCACTGAGGGTTCCGTGCCACCCTTAACTGAATTCAGGGTCCACTTACTTTCACTTAACGAAACCATCACAATATATTGCAACAGCAAAAATAACTTTGTTTTTCATAGTATTTGTATGAAAGACAAAGTTATATTTGCGGTTGATAAAAATGTGCAATATCTCAAAAACTACTAGTTCGATCTCCTTCAAACCAATTTTCGTTGCAAGTTTTTGTTGAGGTCTACATCATATATTTTTTTCAAAATTTTCACTTTCTTAGTTCAAAAGTTAGAGGGGGGGGGACGGGACGCCCATTTTACCACTTTGGAAGCGTCTATATCTCAAACCTTACACTTTTAGAAAAAATGGTTTTAGAAACCTCAACATCATTTTGAAAGACCTATCCATAGACACCCCACACGCATAGGTTTGAGTAAAAAAAAAATTTTAAGTTTTAGTTTCATGTATGGGAGCCCCCTCTTAAATATTATTTTTTCTTACAAACAAAATACACCTACCCACCAAGTTTCAGCTATGTGATGCTTATAGTTTCAGAATAAAGTGGCTGTGACATACGGACGGACAGACAGACAGACAGACAGACAGACAGACAGACAGACAGACTTGACGAAACTATAAGGGTTCCGTTTTTTGCCATTCGGCTACGGAACCCTAAAAATGACAAAATAAAAATTATAGATTAAGTCCAGAAAACATTGACTGTGGTTTATCCGTAATGGTAATTTTTGTTGTAGTCGGAATTATTTATGTAAAAGACTCATGATTTCTTCTTAATATTTTGCAAGTAAGTTCAACACGATTACCCATTACAATTATCTGTGCTTTCTTTCACTTATTAGTTTAATTGACAAAATAATTTGTCATGGATAAAAGGATCGTAGTTCTATATAAACGTTTCAACCCACACCTTGGTCGAAATTGAGTTATTATACTCAGGCCACCTATCTGGGTACCTTCTATCTAATAGTAAAGACACTGATTTAAAACAGGCTATATTTTATGAAATATGAGCATGCTTAAAATCGTAAAATGATTCATAAACACACTTAACCAACAAAATAACGTGCTATGACGCATGAAACGTTTTGTTGAAAATGATTTATTCAAAAAATTTTATAATAATGATTCAATATAAATTGAAACATTTTTAAAAAATACTAGATTTAATACACATGGTATTTACAACGTTTCATGCTTTTTTGGTTGTTTCACTTAAAACTGATATCAATAAATATAAACAATTCAAAACATATGTTCCTCCTACAAAAGTAAAAATAAAAGTAATTTTAAATGATTCACATTGCTGTGAAACATTCAACAATAAATTTTAAGCATTTCATTATACTGTTTTTAGTATAATTAAATGAATTTTAGTAGGATTTTCACGTTGTTATATTACTTGATAGTCAAAATAAAAATAAAAATATCATTAACTAGGAAATCAATGTTTTTAGGACATAAAACAATCGTACAATCCTCTTAATGATGATTACTATTTAATACCTATAAAATAATTTGTTTTTAATTTTACACGTCGTTGGTGTGATAATTTTTTTGTTATTTTATTTTTCATTTCATTAGTTATAAAAACCGGCCAGGTGCGAGTCGGACTCGCGCACGAAGGGTTCCGTATCTACTAAGTATTTGAGCATTTTTGTTGCCTGTGTATGTCTTGTAAAACATTATTAAGATTGTCTTTTAAGGTTTTGATTTCCTTTAAATATCAAAATATCCATAATTATGAGACAAAACTGGTTATATCTTCTGATGGCGCCAATGTACAATTTTGTTTTTTTTACAGCTAAAAAAGACAATTAATATCAATATTTCACTACAATTACAGTTTCATATCTTAACGCTTTATGGAGGTAAACGTTTTTTACGAAAAAAATTACATGGAAATGATTTTGCTTTAAGTTTATGGACTACAACTCCGTAATTTGTTTAGTACTTATCATAGCCGTGATAGTTTTCCTTCTAAATTCATCCATCATTTATGATAGTGCTGTGAAATTTTCACGTATCTTCCTACTACCGTTGAGTTGGGAGAGAGTGGGGACATAGGACAAAACTAAATGTTACGGAAACATGCCACTTTATTGAAAAGTGATGATAGAAAACTCATAATCATTTTAAAAGACCTCTTTTACGATACCCCACACGACGTTTTTGGCAAGAGAAAAAAAAACATTCTCACGTTACGTTACATGTATTAGTATTGTACCCAGAAAAAACATTTTAAAAAAAATGTATTTTACCGCTTTGGCGAAGAGATTAGAATATACACTCATGCCGAATTACAGTTCTCTACCACCTCAGGTCTCTGCGCTGGACTGCAGACAGACGGATACAGCAAAACTATAAGGGTTCCATGTTGGACTACGGAACCCTAAAAACGAATAATCATGTTTTGTTTTCCGTACAATGAAAATAAATAATTGCAATTTGGTTCTTGTTTATTTCTTGAAAAAGGGCCTTTTTTTTACAGATTATCGGGATGAAACGTTTTATAGAATAATATTCGAGACACTTCCATACATAAGTGAAACGTTTCAAGTGCGTTTGAAGCAAAAATTTATAATTTATATTTTAATTTAGTAAAATGAAGTTTACAAAAAAATCACACTTTTTTTGTTTATTTTAAATATGTAAAACACTATACTATAATATAAAGGACAAAAAAAGAATACCATGAAAACACAAAAACTTAAATATCTCAGTTTCACCTCAGTGTGGGTTGAAACGTTTCTATAGAACTACGTCCAAAGGAATCTCTAGTTTTTTATACTTCTAGACTGTGAAATTGGTTTGAGCACTGGTCTCACCTTTATATTCAAAACTATTCAGCCAACGAACAGTGCTCGAAATGCATAGAATTTTCCTTGATCTCAAATGCCGGGAACATCGTTCATAGCAAGATAGATAGATTAAAGCCAGTTTTTTATCCGTAGTAATAGTAAAGTTACGTCACCAGCGGTTGAATATTTACGATTTTGTGTGTTTTGAAGAAAAAATACCTTAACCGATGGTCATTAAAAAATAGCCATTCTGACATTTAGTTAAGGTAGTTTTTTTTTTCAAAACACATACACTAGTAAATATTCAACCGCTAATAACGTAACTTAAGTATTACTATAGCTGAAAAAACTGGGCCTAAGGGCCATTCCCGGTCAGCGACGACTATAAACTCATAACGTCTAGTTAGCGAGCGAGTTAGTTGCAATAAAAAGCTTTGCGATGTTATAAGACAGGCAGTGTTTAGAGGCCAAGGTTTATAGGCGTGTTTTAAGCCTAAAACTAGTCCAAAAGGCACTAAGGAAGGCTTCATAAAAAGAAAGGAAAAATAAATGGAGATTGTTTTGTAATGATAACTTGTCGGATTTTCATTCTTATTTATAGCCTGCTAACCGGTACTGGTACTAATTATTTACGTTATTATTAGTGTCAACTACTTAAGTTTTTATGTTTCCTTATCATCTAGTATGTCACCGAAACCCCTTTGACGGACATAAAAACTAATAACACTAATACCTCACTGTAATATTATGAGTTGAAACAATTGTAATAGTTCTTATGCAGACTTGTAAACCAAATTAAAAAATAATAATAGTGAGACTTTCATCACAAATTACTACCCTACCTATTTATGACAAGCATTTCTATCCCAACGTACCCAACATAATTTCACACGACAGAATCTCGATAACAGCAAGTGTAATGCGGCCTTTAGCATGTTCATAAAGATATCAATAAATTGGCATAAAGGATAAAAGTTATTACGTTCCGAGAAAAAGCCCGGGAAAAGAAGCTGTTCAAGCCACAATTGCCTTTTACGGTTCAAGAGGACCTCTTGTGTGTGGATTAAAAATATCTCCCTAGCTTTGTAAGTTGAGTCAACTAAGTTCACTGTTGTAATAGTTCACTGTTATGATTTTTGATTTCTTCTCGCAATTAAATTTACGTGAACCATAATGACACCAAGGTACCTTTGTTAATGTAAACAAAAAATATCTCTGTATGATAAGCACCTCCACAGTACCGATGCTCTAGTCTTGTTACTATGTTACTAAAATGATAAGGTCATATTTACGCTAACATTAGATCTGAAAGCCTTTGATGTTTGAAGACAACTTCAATGCTTGAGATTCAAACTCGTATTTGGGGAAACTAGGGAGGGTGGTCTATCTATCTGTACTGCCAACTCACGACTCTCTAGATACATATATTACTCATCTGTGCTCGCGACTAAAGCCATGACCCTTTCTTAAACGCGTCAAAGCTTTTCGAAATGAGAATTATATGAAAACCAAACTGAGTGTCAAGCGTAGAAGTTAACAGGTGAACCACGACATCTTGCAACATTACTGCAGGTGCCTGCGGTCTATTTTTACTCAGAGGGACTTCAAAGTTTGTTATTTCAAGTAATAACGTTGCACAATACTGGGCGAAACTATTATGATTTGTTACCAGTCGACTCGAAGAAGAAGAAAGATTTCAAGTAATTTGTAGGTATTTAAGTAAATTATTATTTGGTGAAATTCCAAAATTTATTGGGAGGTTAGAAGGAGTTTGAGATATTAAATAGACTCAAGCTCACTTTCTAAAGCTAAACTTATAACTTGCTAATAAAAGTAAGCAATTTCTTGTGGCTTTGTTTACGAAAATTGGAGGAAACAAATGTTTTTTTTTAAACTGGTTAAACTAAATTTAAACATAACTGCAATATAAGTCCATTTTTCTTTGCTTGGCGAATATTGTAAACAATCATGACATTTCTTTAAAAAATGATTTATTTTAAAATATAATACCATATCACAAACAACCTACATTGGTAGTTCATGGTTGCATTCTCATTGCTCACTGAGATCTTTCAATCAACTAATTAATTACTTTTATACGCTGATATTATTTTACAAGTTATAAAAATATTGTTTACCATATTTGACAAGCAAATAAAAACGGATTTTAAGTATATTATATAAAGTCCTTGGTATGAAAATGAGCGATGCTTAATTTTGTACGGTCCATCGTAGATTCTGTCTACCGTGTTTATTAGAGCCTAGACTTACTATCAACATCCCCAATGGAAAATAAAGAATAAAACTAGCTAAATTCCGTGAACGTTATATAAAAGAATCGTAAATTTGTAACACGCTGTAATCAAAGCCTCCCCAGGGTGCCAGCGGTTACAAGTAATGTGCTAGGTTAGCCTGGAATCCCACAAGGCATCTTTGTCTAAACACAGCACTGACGTTGTTGTTTTACGAAAATAAATGTTTATAAATATTATAATTACTTATCTTTACTCGAGAGAAAACAGATAATAATTTATACAGTCCTAAGATACATCGAAGGCACGACCTTTTAACAAACGCATTTAACGTTATTCGTATTTTTGTTGTTAAATTTTGTTATTTAATCAAGTACTATAATTGAGTTATTTGGTACTGAGATTGAGAGAAACAAATCTGTATCGAAACTTATTTCAATCTAGTTAAACAAAAGTAAGCCTTAAGTATAAGCCCAACTAAAGTTAAGCCTTTGTCTTTAATGTCGTAGAAAACACTTAGATAATTACTTTGATATAGAAATTGAAACATTGACTAAAGTTATCACAATACCGCGATAATGAATCGAAAATACAAAAATAAAAATAAGAAATGGTGACAAAGCAAAAGTACCAAAGCTACAAAAAACGACGGGCCGAATGCAAAGAGAAAACAGAATGACGTCCGTTAATGTTCTGCAAAGCATTTACACAACAAAGCAAGGCTCATGAATTAGACACGTTTCAGCTGCTTTAGTGAAATGGCTAGGAACTAAGGGCTGGTACTGATTATCTCTGATGATCTGACATCCTTAGCGCTTTCACATTTAGGCGACTTTAGCAGCGCGACTTACGCGCGACAGTCGCGCTACCGATAATTTCATTCTATAAGTACTCGTACATGGCAGCGCGGCAGCAGCGCCGCAGCGGCGCGTATGTCGCGCGGGTCCATTCCACTATACCCATTACCCATTGCAGTTGCAAATTTCACAGATTAAAACAGAAATTGGATTCGAATAGTGCGGAAGCGTCCAAACAACAAGGTAGTAGAACGTCGAAACTGGGTCAAATCAAATACGTATCCGATAAAACACCCTAAGGTTTTTGGACCCGTAGTAATGGTAAAGTTATTGTTGATTTCTAAAACTATGTTTTGAGAGCTGTGGACTTTGTTGCAATAATAAAATAAAATAAATTATTTTTCAAAAGCAAACAAAACCAAGTGAAACTAGTGGTACTCTATGTACTATATTTATAAAGTGACACTCCTGTTTCAGTACTTCAGCTCACATTTTCATTAATAAGTGGGCTTTAATCTTTCATTGCTTACCCGTTACCAGTGGCTGAATCCGCAAAGAACTGTGTTTGGAAATTACGCTCAAGTTTGCTTAAAACTGCTGCAGACTAGTATTTAAAATGGAGGTAGAAAATAATCCTCATTTTTTAAAGAAAATTGTAGTGGGATTGCTTGAGGTTTTCACACATGAACACTTTTAATGACTGCAGCTCTCGACTCTAGGAGCTTTGTAATCAAAATATTTTTGCTAAGCTAAAACTTCAAATGGATGAAACTCGTTATTTAGCTGACTATTTTGCGTGCGAATAAAATGAGAACATGAGATATACGAAACCAGGTTTTTTGCAAGCTCATCGACATATTTGTTATTTTCTTGCTATAAATGACATTTGGCCTTGTCTAAATAGAACATCTGCACCCTTAGCACGAAAAACTATCGAATGCGTAAACGTATCGAGAAATGTCAAAATGCATATAAAAATAATGATTTCTTTACGCATTGCCAGGGGCGCTAGTCCAATTTCCATACGAATTGACATTTCTCGATACGCTTACGTATTTGATAGTTCTTCGTGATAGGAGTAAATGAAAAATAAATGCTTTCTTTAGGCTCTTTAACAGTCCTATAGGTACATATCTAAACCTTGTGCGTGTAACGAATAATATAAGCATTTCACAAATATTCCAAGTTGATTTAATTCAAGCAATGTAACTTTCAGGTGTAAAATGGAGAATACCCTCACGAGCAATCCAATATATAGCACACTTCCCAGTTTTCCATTGTCCATCAGCACGAATGGCTGTGACCCGTGTAAATGCATTTTCATAAGGTGCACATTTGAATTCCTCTTTGGAAAGCAATGTGCCGAAGGCGAACGTTTAATAAAAGTGACTGGCTTTGGGAACACCATGTTTTGAAAGAAACGTTGGATTGGTTATGTTTGGTTATATGATGATGATATAATTGCTACTTGCATGTACCAACGTAACGCCAAGAGTGATCCAAGTAAAAGACAAGAGTGATCGTACGGTGGTTTTTTTCACTCTATCGCTGCCATTAGAATATTGTTCGTGCACCATCGGCCGGGCTCGGCTGCACCAGCGGCGAGCGGAGCGCGACGACGCCCGACCGCGACACTTCGCATCGGACCACCGCGATTACTACGCGCGTTCAATTCCTCTATCACTAAATTTTATTGTTCTCGTAGATTCATTTTACTTCATTATATTATTATTTCACACAGTCCACCGCTTTATTATTTACCGTACTGAGCTAGCTCTCGAACAGTTTTGATCCGGCTCGAAGGAATAATTTCAATCCATGCCTATTCATCTTTACGCACCTGCTTACGTAATCGCTCGGCCAACGACCCGTCTTGCCAGTGCCTACGCATGCACTTTTATTGCAACGGTTCTTTCTTATCGCCCAGCTGTGCATTGATTCATAATAGGCTATTCATCTTTTATTACTTTATTGCTACAATTTTATTGATCTCTTTTCATCCTTTGTGTATTTTTTGTAGCTTACATTTCAATTAAATTCCTTTAAAATGAGCTCAGATAAATTAATTAAAAAGCGCAGTGGCATTAAAGCTAGAATTACACATTTTGAAAATCATTTAAAATTGCATCTATCTTCTGAAAAGCTTTCGCATTTGCAACAAATAGATTTAGACGCTCGTTTAAAAACATTTGAAGCCTTATTCGAGACATATGACGCGTTGCAGATGGAGATTGAGTCGGCTTCGGAGACTCCCGATGTCGAGTATGCGGAGCGGTTCCAGTTCGAGGAGCGATACTATCCCCTGCTGGCTCAGGCGCGCGCGGCACTAGCCGCGTGCGCTGCTGAGCGTGCTGGCTCGGAGGCGGGCTCTGATGCGGGCTCCAAATCAGGTGCATCGTTTAAAAATAATTTTGTGCGCTTACCTAAAATTGATTTGCCTCACTTCAATGGTAGCTATGAGTATTGGCTTGAATTTAGAGACACCTTCCTATCATTAATCCACAGTAGTGCTTGTATCGACGACATCAACAAGTTCCACTACCTCCGTGCGTCACTTAAAGGCCAAGCCTCAGAGATAATTAAAAATATTGATTTTAATGGCGATAATTACGCAATGGCTTGGGACTTGTTATGTGAGCGATACAATAACAATCGCCTCTTAGTAAATAACCATGTACAGGCTTTATTTGATGTAGAACCGGTTATTAGGGAATCGTCTTTATCGTTACGACGGCTTATTGATTCCATTAATAAAAATATACGGGCACTTAAAACATTAAAAGAGCCAACGGAGCATTGGGATACTCTGATCATTTTCATGGTTTCTAGAAAACTTGATGCTACTACTAGCAGGCATTGGGAGGAGTTTCGTAATACTTTGCCTAGTTCTCCTTCACTAACTCAGTTTTCTACCTTTATATCTAACAGGGCAGATTTATTAGAAACTTTGGAAAATAATCAAACTAAATTAAACACGCATAATCAAAATAATAAACAAAAAAGCTTTATAACTACAACTAACACTGGGGAAAATTCAAATAATAATTTACAAAATAGAAACTTATCAACTAACAATGTACAAAATAAAAACAACTATTTACAAAACATTAACCAAAATAAAAAACTAACTAGTAGATGTCCCTTATGTTCTAATGATCATTTGCTTTATACTTGCGAGTCATTTAGAGCTTTTTCTGTAGAAACACGCTTACAAAAGGCTAAAGAGTTCAAAGTCTGTCTTAATTGTTTGCGGTCCAATCATACGACCAATAAATGTAGATTGTCAGGTTGTAAATATTGCAAGGCCAGACATAATACGCTTTTGCACACTGAACCGACTGAGCAGACTCATCTAGACCCCATGCCATCTAATTCTACTAGTGTTGCTTTATCTGCAGATACTTCTAAACAGTCTACTACTACACCTATTGTTTTACTGTCCACAGCGATTGTGAAGGTGGTCAACCGCAACGGTGACAAGCTCAACGCTCGGGTTCTGCTCGACAATGGCAGCACGGCGAACTTCATAACGGAGAGCCTCTGCACCAAACTGGGTTTGTCTCGTCGGCATTCAACCTCCACTGTGACAGGTATTAATCAGCAGTCTTCCTATAGTACACAGTCTTGCCAGCTCAACATTGAGTCTTCTAACGGTGACTATACGGTTAATTTGGACTGTCAGATTTTGCCAGAAATAACAAAAACCTTGCCCACTTCTTTTGTCAATTTAGAGAATATTCCTATTCCGTCAAGCATTTACTTAGCTGACCCTACATTTAATATTCCGTCTGTTGTTGACATTCTACTTGGGGCTGAAATATTTTGGAGTGTTGTAGGCTCCGCTTCTATCGACTTAGGTAAACAAATGCCTAAGTTATGTGAGACTAAATTCGGGTGGATCGTTTCCGGCCCAGTATACAAAGGAAATTCACCCTCTTCCCATCACTCACATTTTTGTAACTTTGCCAACTCTATTGAGAAGCCTGATCTTACCAAGTTTTGGGAGCTTGACTCTATTTCTCCTAAACACTCTTTATCTCAGGAGGAAAAAAAGATCCTCGAGAACTCTACCTGTCACACGTGGAGGTACGTGCCGTCGAAAGACAATCCGGCGGACCTTGTTTCGCGCGGGGTGAAGCCCGATTTTATCGGTGATAATGACTTATGGTGGTCAGGCCCTAACTTTTTACAAAATAATGAACATAACTGGCCTACTATGCCTTCGAATAGCGTGAAACAGGATCTACCTGAAGTGATTTCTCATTTTATTCACAATGATCAATCATTAAATCATACAAATCAATCATCTAAACATACAAATCAATCATCTTATCATACAAATCAATCATCAAATATCATACAATCATTAATTCATTATCATTCAAAATTTAATCGCTTACAAAGAGTCTTAGCCTACATTAAAAGATTTATTTACAATTTAAAAAATCCCTTTCTAGTGATGAGTTCACAAAATCGTACCTGTGCATCTTTGTTTGTCACGCTACCAGAGCGGTGCATCTAGAGCCCGTCACCGACCTCACTAAAGAGGGCTTCCTTGCGGCGCTCTATCGCTTCATTTCTCGTCGTGGTAAACCGCAAAGCATCTTATCCGATAATGGCACGAACTTTGTCGGAGCCAACAGCGATCTTCAAAGATTCTTGTCCGACTCATCTTCTGATGTTGCATGTGAGATGTCGCGTGAGGGCATTACATTTTCATTTTCACCTCCATATTCACCTCATTTTAACGCTTTGGCTGAAGCCGCCGTTCGCTCTACCAAACATCACCTGAGGCGGTTGCTAAGTCTTACCAACTTCACCTATGAAGAGTTAGCAACCTGTCTGTGTCAAATTGAAGCCGTTTTAAATTCTCGTCCTTTGACACCTCTTTCCTCTGATCCTTCCGACTTTTCTGCTCTCACTCCTTCCCATTTCATAATTGGACGACCACTTACGTCTGTACCGTGTCCGCAGATTCCGGAGAGAGACATCAGCTGCTTCGACCGCTTCAAACGAATTGAATGCATACGACAGCACTTCTGGCACAGATTCTCACATGAGTACGTCTCCTTACTTCAACAGAGAACCAAGTGGTCCACGTCTTCCGGCCATCTCACTGAGGGAATGCTCGTGCTTCTTCGGGACAAGGCGCTACCACCGCTTGTTTGGGCGTTGGGACGCGTGGTGCGCACCTGTCCTGGACCGGACGGCGTCACGAGGGTGGCGGAAGTGATGACAAGGAGAGGGACTTTTACAAGAGGGTTCAACAACATTTGTCCTCTTCCCTTAGAAGAGGTCAAGGGGCGGGAGGATGTCCACGCGCGGGACGCGGGGGCAACCGGCGAGGCGGCGAGCGGCGCGGCGAGCAGCGAGGAGGGCACCTAAGGCCCCCACCATCACTTTGCTACCAAGCGGCACGCACGACACTCGCGTCCATCCATATCTTTTTCTTACACTCGATGTACTTACTACCTATGGAGTAAATTCATTTTGTCATATTTATACAGTCCGCGTTATTATTTCTACATCCTACCACACGCCCGAACAGATCCTGTTTGTCTATGGGCATTTTACCAATACAATTGTTTTTTATGTTAAATTGAGGATCTGACCACCACAAAGAGCACTCGCTGATAAGGTCAGCCTTCAGCCCGCGAGAAACAAAATCTGCCGGATTGTCCCTAGACGTCACGGAGCTCCACGTGGTTTGATGAGGACTTTCTTCAGTAGTGTGTTTCTGCTGCGGTGAAAAATTCTTAGGCGAAACTGTATCAAATTTACTTAACTTGCTTGAATTAGCATTCAGTTTGCTAGATGTAAAATAACAAAGGTGCGATAGCTTTGAGGACGATGGATGTGATTGAAGAGCCACGGGGCCTGACACTATCCACCCTAGCTTTGAATCGCGAAGCTTGGGCTGGTTTTTGCCTAAATCAATAGACGCGTTACCGAGAACGCTCCAAAATACTTCAGCGCCGACCAAAATGTCAATGGCTGACGGGATATAAAAAGAAGGGTCAGCTAGATGTAAGTCTGAAGGTATTGGAATACTAGTTAAATCGACCAAGGAAGTAGGGAGAATTTTAGTTATCTCTGGCAGAATTGAGCAGCAAATATTTGCCTTAAAGTTGCCGTCATTAGATTCGATAACTAAATCGCAAGACTGTGTGCTAGTAGAACTCTGATTATTTATACCTGTTACGGTGGAGCTCGCGTTACGTCTAGGCAACCGCAGTCTGTCGCAAAATGTACTAGTAATGTAGTTGGCTGTGCTACCGTTATCCAGCAGTATCCTCGCGGTGATCTTCTGTCCCTCGCTGACCACTTTCACCAACGCTGTGGAAAGCAAAATATGCGAAGATGTAGTATAATGCATCTTTGTAGTGTCACTTGATAAGGCGACATTATCTGGAGTGCAAGTAGGTAAAGAGGCACCTCCAGAAATATCAGTTGGTAAGGCAACACTAGAACTACAAGGCATTGGATCTTGGTAAGAAGTAGGTTTTGGTTGGTCAACATGCAAAAGCGTATTATGTTTACCTTTACAGTATTTGCAACGCGATAATCTACATCTGTTTGTAACATGTCCCGAACGTAAACAATTAAAACAAGTTTTAAATTCTTTGACCTTTGAAATTCGAGTTTCAACAGGCAAGTTTCGAAATATTTCGCAAGTGTATAAAAGATGATGATTATTACATAATGGACATTTAATTTTATCATTTAGGTTAAGATTTTGTTTGTTTATATTTTGTGTTTGATTTAGATTAGATAGATTATCGCTTTGATTAGTATTAGTTGCAATTATAAAGCTTTTGTGTTTAGTTTCTACTTTGTTTGTAATTATTTTTTCTTCTACTGTTTCTAATAAATCAGCTTTACTACTAATGAAACTACAAAACTGCGGTAATGAAGGTGACCCTGATAATGTACTGCGATACTCCTCCCAATTTCTACTAGTAACAGCATCTAATTTACTGGACATCATGTAAATGATAAGCGTGTCCCAATACTCCGTGGGTTCGTTCAATGTTTTAAGCGCTCTGATATTTTTATTAATCGTATCAATGAGATGACGCAAAGACGAACTCGACTCTTTCGAGACGTGTTCAACATTGAACAATGCCTGCACGTGATTATTAACTAAAAGCCTTTTATTGTTAAAGCGTTCGCAAAGTAAATTCCACGCCAATTCGTAATTGTCTCCGTTAAAATCTATGTTTTTAATTATTTCTAGCGCATTTCCCTTTAGAGATGCACGCAGGTAGTGGAATTTACTTATATTGTCTACCCCACTACTATTATGTATTAATTAAAGACAAAAAAGTATCCCTATACTCAAGCCAGCATTGATAAATACCATTAAAACTTGGCAAGTCGATTTTAGGTAAGCGGATAAAATTATTGTGTAACGATGCACCTGATTTACTGGCTACTGTCGAACTCGCTTCGGACCCGCCGAAGCCGGCGCCGGCGCTGGCCAGCAAGCTGCGCGCCTGCGCAGCCAGCCCGTGGTACTGCTCCTCAAACTGAGCACGCTCGTCGTACTCGGAGTCCGGTGTGTCCGAAGTCACCTCGATGTCCATCTGTAAATTGTCGAATTCAGCGTATAAGGCATCAAATTTACTAAACCGACCCTCTAAATCGATGCGTTGAAGATCCGAAATGGTGTTATTACTCATGAGAATGTTTAGGTAATTACTAAAATGCGTAAGCTTAGCTTTCATAGCACTGCGTTTCTTAATGAGCGTAGAAATATTGTCTTTTTCGTTGGCCATCGCTAAAAAATGATATTAAAATGTGGAGAAATTAAATTGCGTTGAAATAAATGTGTTATCTAAGCTAAATGAATCAAATGTAATGAACAGGCGCGTGACCTTGCCAACTAAGCAGCAGGTGGCCCGAGCGCACAGCTGATGCGATCCCGTTATGCCTACGGGATAACAAATCGATAAGCGTGCGCGTAAGCAGTGTGCAATAAAAAATATAAACGCTGGCGATAACTTGATTAAGCTCAGATGTTAAGAGGTTATGTTTGAAGAAGAAAGAAGGAAAAGCCAAAGAAAAACCGTTAAATTTTGAAAAATAACGTTTGGAATGCTGATTTTAGAAGGATTAAGAAGGAATAAATGGAACGAACTCACAAAATGTCCTTATCCTTGTCCACAAGGTGACCTGAATCCCACGTAGAAGCGATGACTTGCAGAATTTCGACTTCCAAGTCGATATTTCACGGTCGAATCTGGACTTCTGGGTTCTTGAAGAGTCAGATGTGGTGCAATCAGTGCTATTCCTCTTCTTTAGAAGACAATGAAGACCTCAAACAGCGACTTCAAGCTCCGGAAAAAGATGACACGGCGATTTTGACTCGCGGGGTCCAAAGTCCACTAACGTCGATCTCGCAGATTACGTACTGGCTTTCAATTTTTTGCACGGTGAGAGGACCAAACTGTTCTTTAGTGCCGGGCTCGGCTGCACCAGCGGTCGGGCGTCGTCGCGCTCCGCTCGCCGCTGGTGCAGCCGAGCCCGGCCGATGGTGCACGAACAAATATTAAGGGGGGTGTTTTGCGATCTTGCTTTAATCCGTTCAAGTTCCAGGCACTTCAATTGCCACTCAACTTGTTAAGTCGCCAAATTGGAATTGCGATGCAACGAAAAAATCAAAGTAGTTCTATTTCATTCACTCATGTAGTGTTGTCTCACGCTAATCTGCTGAGTGGAAAATATAAAATACGTTTTTGTTTACGGATGAGTCGTCAATTTCTTACGTCTATCTCGTTTGCACTTACCGATAAAGCGGTGCGCTGCATATTTCTATCTTTAGATTATGGCATCATGACTCAGTTGCTAACGCCGACTACGATAGAAACATTGTAGAATCTTTTTATCTTCTAAGTACTGATTTTGTACGTATACATGAGTCCTACTTGTACCTAGCACACGATGTGGTTACCCTTTTGAAGTGCGATATCAATATTTATAGTTCTCACTCTACTTATTTTATTATACCTTTACCTAGAAAAGGTTTAAAGCAGCTCTTGACTCAACAATGTTGACGGATTTCAAAGGGAATTTTGAAATTGACAAATAATCTGAAGGCAGTCAAGTATTTACCTTAAAGGCCCTTGGGATGTTTGTTTGAATGAGCATCTAAAAATAAAAGTTGCATCTTGCTCATTTATTCAGGGTTTGTTAACAAGTTGACTTTAAATCTTACCTACTGCAATGTTGATTTACGCACAAAGAAAGCGTTTACAAACCGAAAAGACGATTAAGATATATTTTTGATAATTATATACAATGTTCATTTTTTAAATATAAGTATATTGTGTGGGACCGTGCGCGACGACTACGGCGTCACAAACTATTGGGGGAAGTTTAAATGACAAATTACGAAAAGTAGTAAATTAAACCAAATTTATTTTAATAAAATATTGTATTACCCATTTTCTCTATTGAATTACGTTAATCTATAGTATAAATTTTTATTTATTAATAAAATATAATGCACGGTTACGCTGTCACCGATAGGGAGTCCTCTACTACCTATTAACCACATGGAAAATATATTTTTTAGTGCATTGTATGTCATATAATATCTAACAAAATCATAACAAATAAAGAGTATATTAATACGTCTATAAGTATAATAATATGCTCTTGTAGTAAGACGATCCTTCTCCAGAGGCGCTATTTTTTAATCACTCGCGTCAATATTACGAATGATTTTCGTTCGAAAACGAGTTTTTCTTTGACTTTTAATCCATCTTCGAACGAAAATCACTTCGCCACCTTGAAACGAGTGAATCCAAAGTGAATAGTTCTCCTTCACCGAGTTTGATTATTTATGTGTCTACAAAACCGTATTTATGATGGTAGGTACTGACCAACGTTACGAGGTGTAATGTAACATATTACACAGCGAGCATTCGTGCAGTCAGTACGTATGTTACGAAGAAACCAGCGACCAACGAGCCGCGCGTTGCTCGTCGGTTTTTTGGCGAATCCTTTGACTATTACGCGGTTTTGTACAGAGTTTTGATGAGCATGCTACGCCGATTTAGAACACAGCGTTACATGCTCGATGCGTAACACACTCGATGCGAATGTTACATTACACCTCGTAAGTTAGTCTGCAGTACCCACCTTGAGAGAAAAACAATCATGAAACCCAGACCAGAATTAAATATATATAAGATACCTGAAAAGGGTGACTCCTACCCACGATTAAGCCAATTTAGCTGGTGTAGTGCTGACTAAGGGACACGCCTAAATTCGCTGTATTATAAATACAAACATTATTTCAACCACAATACAATAGACATCACTTTTCTTCAGTTTTATTTTGGAACGATCATTAAGTGAAGATGACAGGTTTAATAATGCTGTGAAAGCATCGAAGACTGCATTTTAAAAGAAATGGCGATTCATTCAAAATTCAGAGTAATAATGAGCTTAGTAATAGATCCTAATGAGGGATCAAATCGTTAGTTTTTGATTGTGATTTGACAAAACCTACTAAGGGCTAGTTTTTTGATCCGTAGTAGTAATGGTAAAGTTACGTTACCAGCGATTGAATATTTACGATTGTGCGTGTTTTGAAGAAAAAAACCGGTTAAGTGCGTGTCGGACCCGCGCACTGAGGGTTCCGTGCCACCCTTAACTGAATTCAGGGTCTACTTACTTTTACTTAACGAAAACATCACAATATATTGCGACAGCAAAAATAACTTTGTTTTTCATAGTGTTTGTATGAAAGACAAAGTTATATTTGCGGTTGATAAAAATGTGCAATATCTCAAAAACTACTGGTTCGATCTCCTTCAAACCAATTTTCGTTGCAAGTTTTTGTTGAGATCTACATCATATATTTTTTTCAAAATTTTCACTTTATTAGTTCAAAAGTTAGAGGGGGGGGGGGGGACGCCCATTTTACCACTTTGGAAGCGTCTATATCTCAAACCTTACACTTTTAGAAAAAATGGTTTCAGAAACCTTAACATCATTTTAAAAGACCTATCCATAGACACCCCACACGCATAGGTTTGAGTAAAAAAAAAAAATTAGGTTTTAGTTTCATGTATGGGAGCCCCCCTTAAATATTATTTTTTCTTACTTTTTGTATCTGAATCGGAAAGCGGTAAACAAAATACACCTACCTACTTACCAAGTTTCAGCTGTGTGATGCTAATAGTTTCAGAATAAAGTAGCTGTGACATACGGACGGACAGACAGACAGACAGACAGACAGAAATTTGAAGAAAAAGGTTCCGATTTTGCCAATCGGCTACGGAACCCTAAAAAACGAATTGTACATAATATTTGCACAACAAAATAAAGTAAACAGACGAATCATGCCTTTTCTTTGGTAAAACAATATCTTTGCTGAGTCCGTTGAACAATTTCTTTGCCTAGTTTTTTCTTTTTGAAAGGTAGGCAAAGGAACTGTAGTTCAAAGGTAAGTATTATTTTTCCTCACTGACTTTAGGTGAGCCGTCTTCTTGGATTACGTAATAAATTACTTATCGTGCGTGAAATGGAAAATATGATAAAGTAAGTAATGAACTGTGTTGAGAAAAGAAATGAGACTTTGTTGAGTTCTCAAGAATATCTTTTGTGTTCGATATAAGGTTGGTCTAGAATGCAAACGGTCTATTTAAATAATACTTATTGAACATATATTTGCACAGGTTTTGATTATTGTCATAAAATATTTTGGTCACGTCACGTTTTAGTGAACTACGCAATGCGGTTTTCGGGTTTATTACTCCGAAGAATATTTTCAGAGGGTTATTTGCTTCTAAAATATTGATGATTTCATTTCTATTGGATGATTTTTATGACTATGTTGAAAATAATTGAAATGAACCCCGCTTATCAGTTATATCACCTATTTCAAGCACCATTGTCAAGCAGAAAAATTGGATCAAACTTTGACGTGAATCTTCTTTGCGGTTAAGGTACTTAATAAAGAAATTTTCAACTTTATGAATCTGACAGCCGCCATTTACTAAGTTATGAACTGTTTATAGGTAAACCGCTTCATTGTGACTTCGCCTGCGGGGTGCAGGGGCGTGGGGGGAGGCGGTATAGCTGGTCGCCGCTCACTAGCCGCGCTCTCGTCTCCCCCCGCGCCCCGCCGCACCGCAGGCGAGGTCTCAATTTCGCGGTCTACCTATTAACTAGTTACATTTAGTACATTTAGTTGGAGTAAAAACACAAGATGAATAATATATGTATCAGATAAGTAAAAAGATCAAGAAGGTTTAGTCAAAAACAAACCCACAGCGATTAGTGTTAGGTACAGTCATTATTATTATTATTATTGAGTTGTTGGGCCCTATTGTAGCCTGCTCGACCAGTTATGATCTATTGTGGCAGCCCTTATGCTTTAAAGTTCACTGCTTAGTCCCGCTGAGTCTATAAATTGCCAGATTCTTTGGAGCGTGATATCTGTTATCTCATCCGGGTGCACGATGTGCCGCCCAAGATGGATACTTCTTTTGCTCATAAGCGGACCGCAAGAGCAGAGGATATGCATGGCCGTTTCTTCTTCTGTATTACAGAATCTGCACAGAGCGTCTTCGGTCATGTTCATTTTGGACAAATGTTTGTTCAGTTTGCAGTGACCAGTTAGTATTCTGGTCACTGCACAAGCTTTGTATCTTTCGAACTTTAATAGTTCTTTAGTTACTTTGTTGTTGTAACCTTGAATGAGTGCTTTTGAGTGTGTTTGTCCTGGTGCAGACTTCCACAACTCAATAGCCTCTTGTTTACAGAGGGTGGTTAGAAGCGTAGTGGCGCGTTGTTTGGAGATGCCACAGAACGGTTCTACGCCAATTTGAGGGTTATCGGCTCCTTTTCTAGCGAGTTCATCTGCTACTTCGTTTCCTTCAACATTAGAATGCCCTGGTACCCATGTAAGTGTGACTTTGTTGGTGTTTCCCAGATCATTCAATTTCTCAGTGCATGTTTGCACCAGTTTTGACATTTGTTCGAAGGATTTTAACGCCAGCAATGCGGCTTGGCTGTCGGAGTTGATGTAGATGTGTTGATTCCGGAGCTTCCTCTCAAGGTTTATCTCTGCACATTTGTTAATGGCAAAGACCTCGGCTTGGAAGATCGAGGATTCAGTCCCCATGTTTACACTAACTTTGAGCTTAGGCCTCTCTCCATAGATCCCACAACCTACATCATTTCCCTTTTTGGATCCGTCCGTGTACCAGACGTGGCTACCTTTCTTGAATGACATTTGGCCTTCTAGCCATTTGTCTCTAGAGGGTATGTTTACGGAGTATAGCTTAGTAAAGTTACATTCCGTATGCATGTCGTCACTATGCATGCTTAGTAGTCGATTTTCAAGTATTGATTCCTTGAGTCTTATCAGACTTTGAGAAGCCCATCTGACTTTCGTGCGGGAACAGATTCTATATATGCTCTGCTTGGCCTCTTTTTGCACGTGCAAATGTAGAGGTGTTAGATCCAGCAGAGCATTCAAAGCTGCCCCTGGTGTCGTAGACAGTGCTCCAGTTGCTGTAATGCAGGCAAGCCTTTGTAGGCTGCTCAGTTTCTGTATTGTTGTCGCTTGGTTGACCTTGCTGTACCAGGCGGCTGGTGCATATGTTATTACGGGTCTCACGACCGCTGTGTACAGCCATAGGGAAATTTTGGGTTTTAGTCCCCATCTTGACCCCGCCATTCGACAGCAGCTCCACAGAGCCATTTTGGCTTTTTGAATGATGTTATCTAGGTGCGAGTTCCAAGTAAGTTTTTGATCAAATAGGTACAGTCGCCAGCACATCAGGTTACCCACTTTTGTTGCAAACTAGCCTTTATTTCAACTGTAAGATACCGCAGTGTTTACCTTGACATGCTGTTGTCTGTACTTCTGTCTGAACTGATAACATCAGAATCCACTTAGTGGTGAAGGGTTATGATTGCTCACAATTATTATCATTGTAATGATTTTCTACCTACCAATTAAGAAAATAGAGGCTATAGTTGTGATTTCAGCCAGGCTTTATGGCTTGAGAAATCTCGGGCCAGATTTCGTGTGTGATCTCAGTTTCCTTTGAGGTGTCCTTCATTTGCATACTGTTCTGTACCGGCTGCATAATTAATTATGTAAGTAGTCGCAATTTGGCATTAGATAGCAGCTACACTCAGTTATGTTAATAACAATAATGGTGCATGGTGTGTGTAGTGACTATGAATCATTATTATAACTCATGCACTGAGAAACTAGCACAATAGCTTTCTGAGGGTGCTGTTTTTTTTTCTTTAATTCGATATATCGATAGAAAACTTGTACCAGGCAGTTAGGATCTTCTCTTACAGTAATTTAAAATCGAATAACATATGAAAATTTCAGAAATGGTAATGTTTCATCGACCCGTTAATAACTTCATGAAAGATCGCTACCGCTGCATATCTACTTCCTTTCAGCGAATAATGTCCTCATTTTTCTTCTTAATAAAACAGTAAAATCCGTAATTCTTTGCTTGGCGATTATTGTTAGGAATCTTTTTGTAACTTAAAAAAGGCGATTATTAGTATCAATCTTTTTGTAACTTTAAAAAAAAATATCATTACCTATACGATTTAAAAAGATCTCACAAGTTCACGTACGTCACACAGTAATTACTTACTCAATGCAGTGTTCAAGGATTAATTGCACATATGTTGTGTGTGATTTTTGTGTTCATCTTATTCAAAAATTAAACATTCTGTTTACAATATTCGTCAAGCAAAGAAAAAGGGACTTTACCTACTACTAGAGTGAATTTTTGCCCTAATTCCAGACACGAAGGCAATTCCGCTTATTTACGCAAGCCTTTAGGTAATTTGCTCATCTCATTAGGGGAATAGTTGTAAACTCTGCCGGCCTCTAATGCAGTTAAGGTAATAACTATGAGAGCTTCAAGGCTAATTTATTTGTGAATACCGTGAGTCACGCTACGATGCTCCTTAACATGTTAATTTGTTTACATTAATTACAGTTTCACATATACAACGTTTATTGATTTTTTTTTGTGGGCTAAACGAATAAATACTTCGGTTAAACCTTCGAATATGGTTATATTGAAAAAATGCTTATAAGTATGTATGAGTATGTGCTTTTTGCCACTGAATAGATAAATAAAGGCTTTTGCAGATATAATGGGAACATTGTATTTAGGTAGGTTTTGATTCATAATTAAAGCCCATCTGCTCACATGGGTAATTTTAACATCATAAAACATTATCAAATTGTTTCTTAGAAGGATTTTGGTGTATCGAGGGTTATATATAAAGTAAAAAGTGATACTAATTATTTGAGTAATTATTTTTTTACGACCAACACATATTTGATAATCTTTTATCACGGAATAATTATGAGTTGAGTAAATGCTTTGAAATACGAGATAAGATTATAATGTAATTTATATGTCATTTTTCACCATTAAATTACACGAATCACACATAAAAGTTCCGAACAGAAAAGATGAAAATAATTTATGCCACCATCTGATTTTATAAGCTTGTATTCAGTTTGTACATTTTGGTAAAATATCATTATAGAAATGCTACAGAACTGAATTTGTTTGGTGTTTCTCGTTGTAGGATGGTTGGCAAAACAAACTGTTTGTTTTAGAAATTAAATTTGCGGTTTTGCAGGCAACGTCGCTTTTGCTTGGTTTTCTGGATTGCTTTTATAAAATGTGAATCTTCCCATTATTACGGCACCAGGATAATTATTTTATTTTTATTTTTATTTGCGAATATTGAGCCCTTATGTTGGTCTTATATAAATATTATTGCTACTACATGTCTTAATAAGATATTGACGATGTACAATCGATAGCAAGTCAACCAAAATTTTGTGGGTGCTGGTATCTGATACAGTTGTTTGTATGGCTTATGTCTAAAATATTTGTTAGGTATAAATTTAAAGTTCTATCCTTTTTTAGGGTTCCGTAGCCGAATGGCAAAAAACGGAACCCTTATAGTTTCGTCAAGTCTGTCTGTCTGTCTGTCTGTCCGTCCGTATGTCACAGCCACTTTATTCTGAAACTATTAGCATCACACCGCTGAAACTTGGTAAGTAGATGTATCCTCTTTACCGCTTTCCGATTCAGGTACAAAAAATTTAAAAAAAATATATTATAGGGGGGGCTCCCATACATGATTCTAAAACCAAAACAAATTTTTTTACTCAAACCTTTACGTGTGGGGTGTCTATGGATAGGTCTTTCAAAATGAGATTGAGGTTTCTAAAACCATTTTTTCTAAAAGTCTAACGTTTAAGATATAGTGGCTTCCAAAGTGGTAAAATGGGCGTCCCCCCCATCTAACTTTTGAACTAATGTAGATCTCAACATAAACTTTCAACGAAAGGTTCTTGGTTTGAGCGAAATGGAACTAGTAGTTTTTGAGATAAAGTACATTTTTATCAACCGCAAATATAACTTTGTCTTTCATACAAGCACTATGAAAAACAAAGTTATATTTGCGGTCAACAAAATATTGCGGTATTTTGGCTAAGTGGAAGTAAGAATCCTTAATTCAGTTAAAGTTGGCACGGAACCCTCAGTGCGCGAGTCCGACTCGCACTTGGCCGGTTTTTTTTGCAGTGGAAGCGGACCACATAATAAAAAAATATCCAGTAAGGTAAAGGAGCTGAAAACAAATAACAGGTAAGTAAAATCGTAGCTTAACTTAATGGATATAATTTTCAGTAAAACAAAGTGGTTGTACTCGTACAACAATTCAAAGAATCCTTCTACTAAGACACAAATAAAACACTAAAGCTAAACGAATTATACTTATCTACCAATATTTCTTTAGCTAGAGGTAAAATGATTCTTAAACAAACAAAACAATAGGAACGACAAAACAACATAAATCCGGCACGGTCCACTCATCGGTCTATTTGCTTGTTCTTTTAAAGGAAAATTTGCGGTGACACTATTTATCACGAACCAAGTGGAAAGTTACGAAATATGACGAGGATGTATTGTTCATTATAAAACCGAGAGTTTTAAGTAAAATTTAGGTAACGCGTATAAAATACTTCAAAGAAAACATTATCATATTAATACGTCCTTTGTAATAGACGCGTTGATAGACGTTTTGATGTCATAATGAAATGCCAAAGTAATTTAATAAGTTAATTTGGTTTTAATCAAATATTTTTAAGTACTTTTATGTTTTCAAAATAAAAGTGTGACATCTCTTACTCTTCTCTCGGCTAGGTTTATCAACAAACTTTTGATGAAAGTTATGTAAAGAGAAGAAAAAATCACAAACCACGAAATTGTCTCCTCATATAATAACGTGATACTAAAATTCATTTTTCCTACACCACCCACCAGGGCCTTAGTTGTCAAATTTGAGCATTTCCAAACAATCTTATTTATAATATTCGGTCTCAAATTCAAACCTCAAATTGAATGTCCGGTACCAGAGATATACGAGTATGTCTTAGTTTTAAGTGGTAATAAAATCCGAGCAATATCGTTGGCTCACGGGAATCGACCTTCAAACTTCGGGCGCAGGACGACGCATATTAAACACAACTCAGCCAAAATGAACTGTTTTCCTGGCTATAAAATTTGTAATTACTCACAAAACATGCGTAAATAGGTATCGTTAAAAAGTTTGTTGTATTGTTGACTGTTTAAAGTGGTTTCATACTGTTATGATAACAATACAATTGACACTAACGTTTATTTTGTTGTATTTTGTTTAAATAATAAAATACAAAAGATCGGTAGCTTACTAGGTACTTGATCTTTCATGCAAAGAAATGTGGTTGAAGATTATAGTTAGGTTAAAATTAAATGGTACAGCTTCTATGTTAATCAAAATTATTGTTTCAGTAGTTTTTTGAATTAATGTTTTAAAAGCATGTATATAAGCATATAACATAATGAATATTATTATTACACACTACATAAAAGAGGGTATCCTTCTAGAACAGGTTTTATCTAAACCAAATGTAGTACCAACCCATGTTCTTTAACTTGGAAAAACAATATTTTATAATAATTTATGCTTATTAAAGAATTTAAAATCATACTGCACTTGATATACCATTATTTTCCAATTGAGATACTAACGCTGAGCTTTTAAATCATGCTCAGCTGTTAGTGAAACGTTATTCTATAAAATAAATAATTATTGCATTTTAAGCATCTTTTTTCATATTTATGAGTCTAAGATCCCTTACACACTGTGTTTTTTTTTCATCGAAGCAGAAGCGCGTTTTAAAAAACTGCGACAGCATCGAGACTCACGCAATGAACAGATTTAATTTGGCATCGATGGGTCGATGCTAACGCGCGTTATCAATGCAGGCGACATTTACTACAAAATTTGTCAATTTCCAGATTTTAGCATTGATGCAAACGCGATGCAGTCGCGATGTTGCATCGATGCCGTCGCGATGTAGAAGCTGGAAAATTGACAAATTATGTACTGAATATTAGCGACTGCATCGATACTAACGCGCTTCTCCATCGATGCTAAAAGCCGCAGTGTGTAAGGGTTCTTAAACATAGGCTATTAGAGACATATTTTATGCTAAGATCACTTGATAAGATGGTATAAAGTTGTTGAAATTACTTACAAAAATAACAATATAATTATTTTTGAATCCTTAATACTCCGAGAAATTGAAGGAGGCTAAGACGGGAATTTATATTGTTTGTTGCTCAAGTACCTTATCACAAAATGTAGAAAAAGCGAACGTATTTAAGAAGCGTTCTCTAACAATGTTTTAGATCTAGTAGAAAAAAAAAATCATTTTGAAATTGCCTTATTAACAGTTGTAATAGTGAATTATTCATCAGCGAAATCTGCTGAAAATTGGGCCTACGGATTTCCACAGCGACCGGTTGTGAGCGGTCTGCATCCAGTGTGATCCTGCGATCTTCCAGTCAAGTATTTTTGAGTTCACCAAGCTTGTAAAAAAATAGTTTGGAGATTTTTTTACGAATTCACATTGACAGACTTTTTATATTCGTTTTAAAACATAAATTCAAAAAAGATATTCACGGAATACCACACAAAACACACACAGTATTAAGATATAGGACCGTATAATAAGCTGCTTCGTAAGATTCGAAGATAAACTGGCAGCAGCCTTAATAAAATAAAGTCAAAAACACAAAATGTGGTTTCTTTTACAAAGATACAAGATTTTACAAAGATGAAAATGTAAAACAAGACCGAGTCTGTAGCACCTTCCTTACCTTTTAATGAAAACGCCACCTTTTCATTAGAGCTCTTAATCCTAAGCTATTTACTTAGGTAGGGTACTCTCATTTCTTATCTGTATAATAAGTTAGAACGCCAATTAGTTGTATAGGTAGTACACAAATCCGCTGGAGTGATGGTGAAAGCTATGGAAAATTTCTTTCTCATATAATCTTTTTAATATTTCAAAATGAATGAAAATGTATTTATCTATTTTAATTTTAATTCCATTCGGATCGTAGGTATTGGGTTCGGATGAGTGCGAAGACGCCTTAGATAACATTTGATAGTTTCATATTAAGGCTTAGATATTCCATTTTTACGATGTTTCGATTGAGTTTTAACATGGAAACACTAATTATTTAAATCTCGAATCTATATATGTTATAGAAGAAGATTACTAGAAAGCTGGATTGTGGTTGGAAACACGATTGTAATTACTTTGCTCGATAATAATTGCCTCAGAAGTGGGCCCCTTTTTTTTCGTATTTTCTATGTAGTTTTCAAATTATTGGACTTATATTTATGAAAATCACATATTTTAGTAGGTAATTCCATTCTACACATATACATGTTAAAATGATTTCAAAATGTTTGTTATTTAGATCAGAATAACGAAATATCTAAAAACACTTTATTTGACCTATTTCGACTTTTTTGATCTTGATTTGCTCAAGCTACACAGATGTGAGGAACAGGGGATTATAAGAATATACATTTTGACCACATAAGTGAGATCTCAGCTATGAATCAAATGATTTTTTTTTAGTTTTTATCGGTGTTATGTTCAGGCAAAGAAAGGTCCATTTTTTTCATTAGTCTGTATTCTTTCTTACAAGCAGCAAATTCTTCCAATTGTCTTTTTAAGATTACTTTAGACACCAAAGATGTTTAGGGCGTCCAATCGTTTTTTTCCAGTTTTATTAACATTTTCATTCATAAAACACTGATTTAGTGATTCTCACACTTGTGACGATGGTGATTCGCGCAACGACTTTGACGCAACAGTTGATCGTCGTGTCATCTCTATTCTATACATGCAAGCAGAAATAGCGCTATCTTTTTATTCAAATGACAAGCACGAGATACCATTTCCTCATTCCCCTTGACGCCACTGCGAACGCTGGACCTATGTCAATTTTTGCAATTTTATTTGCGTACTTAATTACGTAAAACACCTAAGAACTAATAATAGCTAATTTCGCCGCGCCGCGTCACGCTCAGTTGGATCAGCACCAGTCTTATACTAATCAAAGGTCGCGAGTTCAAATCGGGGGTATCATGAATATTTTTCTACATAGTCACAATATTTTTTTAGAAAACGAAATAAGTATTTATTTTAATTTTTGGACATTTTAACATATAAAATAAAAAAAATTAAAAATAAAAACTAATTAAATTTTTAGGTTTTTTTTTAAAGTAGCAAATCCTATTAAAAAAACTACATAACAATGAAAATAAATTTCAAAAAGAAAATTAGTATCAAAAATATCATCACCATGCGGATAAATCTCCTCAATGCCATGAGGATGGAACCCCCAACCTCTACGTGTTAAGCAAAATAAAAAGAGAAAGGCTGTAGCGACATATATAATTGATGTGAATAAATGAACTATATTTTTGTACCAATCGTAGAGATGAATCCGTTTCTATAGTAACAATATAAACAAAAAGCATAAAACACTCATGTCAAATTTTTGTAGTTTTGAACATTTTCTCTATTTGGAAAAATCAGAGCTAAACCATAACTGTAGGTTTAGCAGTAATCTCAAATGCTAAAGCTGTGCCCTGGTGACTCTAGTATATTGGAGACGAGAAAATATTATATGAATTTGAGGGAGGGAGAAAATTATTAGGTGATAGGTCTATTTTAATTTTATTTATTTATTTACATCTAGACTCCTGTGACAAAATACAAACATTGGAGGTTAAGTTAAGGTCGGTCTAGCTCTCTTCGTGTATGGAACTCAGGTTTCCATGTTATTTACGTACGTACGTACACATTTTCTGAATCGTGTAGTAATAATGCATTGACTATCTATCTCTTATTTGGTGACATGGACTTGAGCGACGAACATAGAGATTACTCAGTATAATCCAATTATATTTGCATTCAGAAATGTCAAATCTGAATATTTTTTTCAATTTTGTTCTTTCGAAAATGTGTGGAGACTGTCTTAATTTTATTTTTATAACCGTTGTTCCTCAAATTGCTGTTACTGAATATCCAAAACAACTTTGGTGTTTGTGACACATAATAATTCTATTAATCTTGTAGTTAGCGCGAAATGGCGCTTCGGGGTCACGAAGGGTTCCGTACCATTATCTATGAAAATGGCATAAACATCATATCTGTTGTCAGGGAGTCCCATACAAAAGATATGAAGTCCTAATAATGGGGCAGCCCCTCATTATTATCATTATCAGAGTAGATAAGTTGTATGAGAGCAACCTGAAAAAAAAACTGTTTTTTAAGTTTTTGTTTTTTCAACGGCAACATGAATACATCCTTCCTGAAAATTTCAACTGTCTTACTATCACGATTCATGAGATAAACCCTGGTGTTGCCCTTTCGGTGTAGGAACTCATGCTCATCATAATTCATTCCTTGTAGGGAGGTGTCCCAAAAATATTTTAAAATACATATTTTAGGCGGTGTGATTAGCATATAAAGAAACCCATGCCAAATTACAGTTTTATAGTAAAAAAGGTCTATAAGCTAGACTACAAAAAGTCAAACATGGCAAAACCATATATGGTTTATCAAAGTAATTGTGTGGGTGCGGTGCTCTAATTAACAAACCTAGACAGTTGAAATATGGCATCTAGCTAGGTAATAATGTGTAAGCGAAGGAAAAAATCTGAAAACAAAAGAAAGTTTTTTAATTGTAGGGTCTGAAACCGTTATAATTAAGTGGATGGAAGCTTGCACAAAATATGTATTAATGATTTATGAATAAGCAAATAAATATTTCTATAAAAAGTTATGATATCCCAACAAAAACATCAATGTGAAAAATGATAGCCAAGTTCAATGCTCAGTATATTTGATAGTGAACTTCGCCGAAAAAAGTATTGCATCTAAATGAGAGATTACTACTAACTACTTTTGCCTTACTATTTTCTTACTTTCTAACACATGATAGTCAAGTCATTTTTATAGTTCAGGCTGATATTAAGCGAGTATTTTAAGCGTGGTGTGGGTTTGTTTGTTTTAAAATGTCTTTATTAACATAAATTGGCAGATACAGGTAATACAATTGACAAAAGCATTGGCATCACCATAACATAAAACTAATATTAATCTTACCAGGCTACAATCGCCTCCAAAGAAAAGCGTGCAAAGCGTGGTGTGGGTGACCTCGATAGTAATTACTTTAAACCATTAATTTACTTGAACCATTTCACGGGACATCCAAAATATACGCGGGCGACGTCGCGGGAGACGACTAGTAAATAAAAAACTTTAATATTATTAAAGGATTACTGAAACGATAAAGAAACTTTTGTCTTTAATTTAGCTTTCCATATTTGTAATGTTAAACGGAAGCGTGAAACATACTGCGCAGACCCTAGATAAACTGGGAACAGGGCAAGAGAATGATGATGATGATTTGAAATGTTATGAATTTCAGTGTGTAAAAAAAACCATGACAAAATTCTCGTGATGGGTGAACTTTGACTTATATACCTACTGGTTTGTACGGAACCCTAAATTTGAAGTGCCATATCTGTAATGGTCTTCAGTCATCATCAATTGGAAGACTGATGGAAGATAGTAGTGAGACTATAACTGTGTCGACAAAAAAGATCTTAATAAAAACAACCTAAATGTTATTACATTACATTTCCTACACCTATGGGTTGGCTGGAAGAGGTCTCTTTTAGGGATAAGCCCACCTTTGTTCACATTGTGACTTCTTGTACCTATTTTCTGTACATCTTATAAGTGCAATAAAGAATATAATAAATGTTATTGGATATTCTTTCTTGTTTTTATAATGGTTACAGGTTGCTGGCATAAAGTGCTGACCAGTCGTGTGAGAATGAAATGCCACTCTTTGCGTTCCTTGTTCTTTCGATAAACGTTTAGACTAAAAAGCATGTATGGTGTACTAAAGAAACCATTTTGTAAAAGTTCTTAGGGGTTCTGCTAGATGGCGTGGGTATGTTACTTACAAAAGCGCATGAAGTATCTTATTCAAGAAAATTTTGTTCCTTAAATAAACACTAGATGGCTTAATTATACACGAGATTTGTAAGACAAAGTTGACAGAAAAAGTTTTGTGCGGGGGTGCTGGTGGGGGAAGCGCCCCGCACTTTTAACAAGGGGGCGGGGCTTATGAGATAATTTGACGGAATAAGACGGCCTTAAGACATGAAAGCCACGAAATAACGTTCAATCAGCACTGGGTAAACAGTAATTATGAAGTTACGACATAATTGCGTTCCTTCAACGATGTCTTGATCTATTAGTCCTATGAGTATTAGAAGAGGTTCGACTGGGCCCTAGTACTGAGATTCTTCATATTTACGGTCTATTAATGTCCTTGTTAGTAAGTGCTTATTTTTCGATGGTGAAACACTCAGTAATGTATTACTTATGATAATGCTTATCTGCCTCGGTGGCGCAGCGGTGACAGGGTCGCAGTTTGAAGAGGTGGCTGCGCCGGGTTCGACCCCCGGTTCGGGTCAAAATGTTACAGGGTGGTGTTTTGGTCAGCGAAGAGCGATTAAGGGATGATAATATGAGTTATGCTTTTTCAAAAAAAAAAATTCTTTAAATTAAATGCAAGTTTTATAAGAGAAAACCTCTTCACAACCTTCTACAAAAATTCCAAATGAATGGGAAACTCGCACCCGGTTACGAAATACTACGCCGTAGCTAGTAAGCTACGAGTTAGAGCCGTTCCGCATGCCGTACCGCACGTAGCCGTTGGTCCTGTGCCTGATCTCTCCCCGGTCGTGTCCGATTGCTGTCCCATCGGACTATGAGAGTGAAAGGAATTGAGAGTGCACCTGTGCTTGCGCACACACTTGTGCACTATAATATGTCCCGCGCATTCGGTTAATCGTTGTGACTGGCCACCGTACTCAAAATCGGCTAGGGGGACTATTATTATGATTATTATTTAATGTGTTATGAGTATAGTATTTTGTGTCAGATAAAATTTAGTTTTTACACGCACATATTAGAAAATACACTATTGCTGAGGTAATATACTTTTTGATATCTACCTATTTACGATTTGAATCCACCATTCCCACTTACTAAATTGGTGTCCTAGTAACGGTCTTAATTATATTTTCAAGATGAACATTTCATAGGCGACGAAGATTTTAATTATCTCCTTGTGTTCCTAGGAACGTGTTAAATTAGCGTTTGTTAATAAGGCAGCGAATGTAGGACGTTAAACGATATGACATTATTAAGTCGCAATCAAGAGAATTGTTTGTCGAAATATCAGTCTTCGTTAACCAAGATTATAGAAGGAAAGATATTAAATTGTGGGAACATGAATAGATGTATGTAAGTAGTACATTAAAGTTTTGCTAGTCAGACATAATCCATCATGACAACCTCTATGGTGTAGTGGCCAATACTGGATTTTAGAGCGTCTCCGCTCCGAGTTCCCGACTTCGATTCCCGGACAAGTCAATGTAGAAACCATAATTTCCTACATTTTCTCGGGTCTGGGTGCTGCGGTACCACGGTTGTTTCTGATTTTCATAAAAGAAGTGCATTAGCTACTTACCTTGGATTAGAGCAATGTATGTGATTAGTATTCTATCAATTACAATCGCATGAGATTACGGGCACATGACTGAATCATTCGTATGTATATGTAATATACGTATGTATGTATGTATAATTATACATACGTATAAATTATTTTGTTTGATAAGAAAATTTAGGTGCAGAGTTATTAAGTAACCACTATTCAGCACTCATGTTTAGGTCTGTGGTGCGTGATGTGACACAAAAGTTATTTTTACCAACTTACCTATGTTTTTTTTACCAAGCTCAACCGTGTCCCTAGACAATATTTCACACAGTGGCATAGTGGTGTACAATAAAGTTCCGGCGTTCCATTACTTCAAGTGCTAGTGATTTATAGATAGGACGGGACGTATCGGTCGCCGGCCCGGTTGGATAGGACACCTGTGCTGCGCCACGGATTTATGTGCACTGAATGGAATACGCTTCTGTTCATTAAAAAAGCAGCGAAAATTTTGACAGTAGTGACACTTCCGTTCGTATCGAGGACACAATCGCCTTACCAGTTTAGAGCCAAAATAGTTTGCACTTAGTTTCTTTTGTTTCAAGTATCGCTTGTTTATGCACCGTGAGAGCAAAAGCGATTTTCGTTTAAAAGTGGTAAGGCGACAGAAACTTCGGCCACATATTTTACCCCCAATTTAACCAGATTTTACCCTCATTATTTATTTTTTTAAAGATACACATTATTATTGGTAAATTATTTATAGAGGAAAATTTCTCATTTAAATTTGAATTTACGCTTGAATGAATAGGTTTGTACAAAAATTGTTTTTTATTGAGCGAAATAGAAATATTGTTTAATAACATTACCCGCCTTTATACGTAGGTAATAGGGGCTATCGGGTATTAGTTTTGTTTGCTGATGATACTTCTTTGATTTTTAAAATGAAAAGACATTAAGAAAATTTTGACGAAGTAAACAATACTCTCTCCAAAGTATTGAATTGGTTCACCACCATGTAACAACCCAACCCTGGCAAATTAAAGTTTTAATATTTTTCATTTTCATATTACGTCGGTTATTATTTGGATCTCAATTAGCTTCAAATATTTTAACTAGCATTCCGATAGCACAAAGACCGCATAGGCTTTGTCTCAAATTCCAAGAAATAAATGTGTTGCGCAGGCGTCCCTTTTCAAGTACTTAGTTTTGAAATGACCAGTGGTAGTCAACATTTGGCTAATAGACGAATACAAGAATTATGTTACTATAATTTCAGTTGCGTTGCACATACCTATTTCATTTATTGATTGATAGCTTTGATATTCCTAATCAAATAATAACGATATTTTATAAATCCATACTAAGAGCTTTAATAGTAGAAACGTGGAAAACCCAAATCATCGACTCAATAAAAAAAACAGGGATTTAATGTCAAATCTCAAGTTGAGTATCTAAAAGTATAAGTAGAACTTTTATCTCTTAAAACTTTAAATATTTTTAATAAAAATAGGTAATCATTCATCGAATGTTGAGAACCTCTGCTAATGAGGAGAGTTGCTTAGAACCATGTAAAGTCATGTGTAAGGGCGCGGGAGGGGCCTGAAAGAAACAAAACGGATTGGCAAGTTAGTTCAGGGACAGTCGGGTCGTCGATTTCGGACAGGATTAGGGAGCGCTCAAAAGATGCGCACGCGAGTGTTATTAGGAGGAGCTGCTGGAAGAGGGAGATGAGAGGAAGAGATGGCGCAGCATCATTGACATCGTACAGCTTTAAAACGATTTATTCCGCGTTTTCGGGTATTTTAGGGCTTACGATAGCCTAGTTAGGGTTTCAGCTTAGGTATACCAGTAAAAAGAGTAAGGCGTAATTCCTGGTGAGTGATTTTATCTAGTTAAGATATCTGTTGAAGAGATTATTGATCTTTATCCAAGTAAGTGAACATTTTATGTACCTAACTTTTCATTATTGGATAGTGTGTTGTTTAAGGACTCTGGGTTCGATTCCCGGTTGCTGTAAACGATTTAGGTGAAACGTGACAAATAATGTGAATACTAATAAAGGCTAAATAACGTGAATACTAATACTATTCCCAAAATTAGCCGAGTCTTTGCATTAAAGTAAGTAGGTAACTTATTAATTTTATTGCGGCGTTTATAATACTCAGGTTCGATCCCTGGGTTATTGTTATTATTAAAATCAACATAAGGTTGATTCATATTTACTTAATGGGTTTTATGATGTAGAAATATCTCGGGTTCGACTCCCTAAATACAGCCATTAATAGTTAACAAACGATAGGTATTTGATATTATGATCATTGTATACTTTATTATCATCTTAGTGATATTGTGTGTAGGTATGTTTGTATAAATTAAACTCAACTTTAATTATTTGAGATTTCAACAGATTTCTTAGCATTTTATTTTATGTTATTACTGGGAAATGGAAAAGTTTATTAACGAGATTTAAATGTCTAAAATCTGTAGTGGTGTGGACAAATAGTCATTTATTTATTACATATTTTTATGATGACAAATAAAGTATTTAAAGTCAAACTTGGTATAATCTTAAAATCCTTTCCATTTTCTTGTGAATATTTTCTTTATTGTTTAATTGGGATTTCATTTATTTTTGTGTATAATCAACGTTCTAGCTTTAACATAAAAATGTTTGCTGCCAAATACGGTTATCAATTTACGACTTATTTACGGATTTATTTAAGAACAAAAATATTTTATTTAACCGAGTACTAAAATTAATCACTTCTTTTAAAATTTGTTGCACAACATAATTATTTATTATTGAGATTTAGTCGACAAAACGTTAATCAATGCTTAATTCAAAATAAAATAAATACTCAAATAATTTAACTTCAAATAAAAGTTACTTACTCTAGTTAAAATATCATCACTTAATTTACAAATTAACTAATCTTCTAAACACTAAATTGAATTTACTAATATTTTACTTTTATATACATCATCACCATATATTTATGATCCAAATAATTTATCTTTTAATCTAATCGATTATTTCTCTTGATCTTTATTATACTACTACCTACTAAATCTTATAATTGTGTTGAGTTTCTTTCGCTGCTTCTTTTCTCAACACTAATACTACATATCACTTTCTCGTCCCGAAGCAGTGGTAGGGTTTGGGGACTAATGACAGTCAGATGTCATATTCTAATACAAAAAAAAGAGCGAATGGATCCAATTCTTTTATTATTATTTGATATTTACTGTAGTTTAGATATTCAAATAAGGTTCGGAATGCAAATCTAAGAGTCGAGACCAGGCTCGCATTACTGAAAATAATAATTAATTTTATGTTTTTATTAAGAGGTACTAGTAGGTATGAAATCCTTTACATTCACCTTTTCCTTTAGATCTGAGCCAAAGATTTAATGTAAATTTTGATTGCTGTATTTAACAGTATTACACATGATTTCACATTTTCAATAATATTACATAATTAAGATCTTCATGAATAGTTTGCCAAATCAAGGATCAACTTAGTATTGTTATTTCAAATATAAATAATATGGGCTGATGTGGGCATATCAATGGTTTCAAAGAGCTCATGCAGATTTCAAACCGCTCTTTAAAGGAGTCATTGATATTTTTGGATCAGCTATGTATTATTAAACAATTATAGACAAACATGCTTCCGAGGAATTCCCTTGTAGCAGATAATCTTTCGGAAGTATAACATTTAATGAATATGCTCTGCTAATTTCGAATGCGCCCGTATTGGTACTGCTGTAACATTTGATGGTCCAAGATCACTGTGCTTTTCTTATGATTCCTGTGTGTGTTATTGTTAGGGGACGACCACCCTTTCTCCAGTAAGCTATAGGGTGGACGCAGTAAAACCTTGGCCTCGGGGGGCAATAGCACACACAATCATGGCGAGCTTGGAATCCATAACAATTGCCACAGCTGTAGATAGTCAATGGTGCAGCATTACATAATACGTTGTTGTATTTGAATGTTAGTTTCAGGTTGCATTTTCTTAGGGATCCTTTGGTTGACTTTACATGAAGTCACTTAGGTAGGGAAAAGGTTAGGAAGATATTTATATTAAATGTCTTTAGGCTCAGGTCTTCTTTTAGCGCATATTTCACGTAGAAATACGTAATTCGAGTAGGATCCATTCCGGGGAAAGGCAGAATATTAAATTGGAGGCCATCATGTTGGGGGGCGGTGGAGGAGCTCCCCAAGCCTTAAAAAACCCACAAGGTCTTAATTAATGATATTTTATACAAAAAAAAAACTTAATAAACAAGAAGTATTGATAGTTGGAGAGTGGTTGGATTGTGCTTCAATTTGTATGAATTATTATTAGTTATAAAGACTTGAGGTTTTGCGGGTTTCCATTTTCCTTTTCCTTTAAATGCGCAAACACCCCAGAGACTTTCTTGAGAAACATATTTATTTAAACATCCACGTACCTCTAAAAGAATTTGGTTACTACATAAATACACAGCGTACGGTCCTACCATTAAACTAGACGATCACACAGCCAAATCACGTCAAAATCAATCTATTATGATTCTTCAAATCATTGGGTTTATTAAATTTGATAGAGGGTTTCTATCTAGAAGGGACTCGAAAGGGGGGAATCGTTACAACCAATAACTTGTTACTGAATGCTAGTAAAACTAAATGTATAAAATTCACTTTGCCTAATGTAAAGTAACTTACACCAAATATTGTACTAAATGGTAATAATCTAGTCTTAATGGACTCCACTGTATTTCTGGGCATTAGACTTGACTCAAAATTACAGTGGGGACCTCATATTGAAGCCCTAGCTGGGAGGCTAAGCTCAGCTGCCTTTTCAGTTAGAAAAATTAGGTATCTGACTGATGTTGAAACGGCGAGGCTTGTATATTTTAGTTACTTCCACAGTATTATGTCTTACGGTCTTCTCTTGTGGGGTTCTGCTACAGACATTGAAACCATATTTATTTTGCAGAAAAGAGCCATTCGTGCTATTTATAAACTTAGTCCTCGTGACTCCCTGAGAGAGGTTTTTAAGAAAATCAACATATTAACTGTGGCTTCTCAATACATTTTTGACAATATAATGTACGTTCGTAAAAATTTAGATAATTTCATGAAGAAAAGCGACATTCACCCATATAACACAAGAAATAAACACAAGCTTGTCGTTCCTAACTTCAGATTAGTTAAAACTAGTAACTCGTTCATGGGAAATTGTATAAAATTCTTTAATAATATACCACACAATCTTGTCGAATTGCCGGTTGATAAATTTAAGAAACACGTTAAAAACACGCTTATGTCTAAAGGCTTTTATAAGGTTCAAGACTATCTAAACGACACGAATGTGTGGTCCGTCCAGCCTGCACCAACTGATGTACTTACCTTTGATGATTTTGATTTTACGGCAGCTAGTGGTGACTGAGTTTGTTCCGGCGTTTCTTCTCAGCACTTGCCTATTGTCTGTGTTCTGTCTCGAAGCGCTGGTAGGGCCCAAAAGATAAGGAGACATGTTTCGCACATTTATTTTAATTTTTATATTTGACGTTCATAAGTGTCATTTCATGACCTAAATTGAAATAAAGATTTTGAATTTTGAATTGTGTATCTGTGTCAAATGACCTAAGTGCTTACTTAAAGATGTATCGTTACATAACTACTCTGTGTTTTCGTTATTTTGTTCTGTTAGTTGCAGTTGTAGGTTTATTAAATCTATAAATATTTACCAACAACTCCATCCAGTATTTATATTAGATCTTTGAACGGATTAGGGTAAGTAGAAATCAGGACTGAAAGGTAATGAGAACTAGGCAAGGCATCTGTGCTCCAACCCTTAAATCTAAACCTACTGTACTTATATTACCTACTCTATATTTTCAGATAGATAGGTACGGTCGAGGTTTCTGCTGCCTTACCTTACCACTTTCGAACGAAAATAGCTTGCACACACGGCACAAAAACTTAACTCACTTCAAGGAAAAGACGACGTGATCCAATAGATAGGAACACGGTTTCTGCTGCCTTACCACTTTTAAATAAAAATTGCTAGTACACACAACGCAAAGGCGGAACTAACTTCAAACAAAAGATGACGTGTACCGATAGACATGTATATTACGGTCGACGTCTCTGGTTCCTTACCACATTTGAACGAAAAAAGCTTGCGCACCCGACAAAAAACAGAACTAATTTTAAACAAAATACAACGTGATCCGATATAGATAGGTTCGGGGTCTCTGCTGCTTTACCACTTTCAAACGAAAATAACACACACGACACAAATGCGGAAGTCACTTCAACCAAAAAACGACGCGAGGTGGTAAGGCGACGGTGATCGCAATAGTATTTACCAGCAAATTGCAAGTGAATATGTTTGTTAACTTGAATACTCAATGCTCTATACATATTGTTAAATATTAATCCCACTTTCATATGAAAATAAAATTAAAGTTTTGAATAAAAAATGAGCTGTGCTGTAGGCTACCAGCAGGGTCACAGATGTTCAAAGTTAACAGCCACCAGATTGGTGGTTAACTGCGAATATGTTGAATAAGCAATCCCCGACTAAACAGCGGCAGGATTACCAGAATGTAGGGAGTCTAGTGGGATGGTCTTCTTTATGAAACACTAGCTTTTGCCGGCGACTTCGTCCGCGTGGAATAGTGACTTCTTTCTCCCGTTTTTTACACATTTACAACTATATCTTTGCTCCTATTGGTCGTAGCGTGATGTTATATAGCCTATAGCCTTCCTCGATAACTGGACTATCCAACACAAAAAGAATTATTCAATTCGAACCAGTTGTTTCGGAGATTAGCGCGTTCAAACAAACAAACAAACTCTTCAGCTTTATAATATTAGTATAGACTATAAATTCAGTGACAATCCGGTGTAATGGCGAGTAAACGCCACCATCAAATGAGCAATCCCCTGGTATTGAATAACAGGAACATCGTACAGAGGGTTGAAGATATAGTAAGAAAGGCTTTAAACTGGGTGTTAAGAGTTGGGAAACCCCCGGTATTAAAATTGCGGTGTGGAAGGCAAGAGGAAGACCACCAAACTATCTTCCCAAAAAGAAATCCACGGACAAGACCTTTTTGATGATGATGATGAGTTTTAAATGGGTTTTTGTCCAGTACCCTTGGTTAATGAACCGTCATAAAAAAGTCATAAAAGTCGTATATTTTTGCATATAGACCCACTGGAGGCACTTATACACGTCCCAACATAGACCCTACCACAGCTTCGGGACAATTGTGGGCTAGTGCTGAAAAGAAGCTGCGCAACAAACTTAGTCACTATTGTCAACGCCTCTTTTTGAAAGTTTTACAATGTTTGTGGTGATCATGCAAGTCCATACATTATTATCATAACCACTAAAATACTCTTTACGAAAGCCGTATATTTAACCCAAACTGAATACTTTTTCCTCTTTCTCTAGCATTGAAATACGTGTTATTTCATTCAAAAGAAACATCATATTTTATACCAAAATAGACACAAATATTCACATAAATACTTTGATCGGAATCTTTGAGGAAAAAATAGTCACCGAATATGGCTGGGTGACATATCTCATTTTACGCACGAACTGAAGACATAATAAACCCCCATGGGTTTTGATCAGTGAACGATAATACCTATGAAAACAGCACTTAGAAAAAATGGCTACCAACAATAAAACCAAAGGGGCTTCCAAAAGTGCATCGAACGGTGGATATCACATTTTAATTGCAAACAACAGTATATTTCTAACAACTTCCTGTGTGATCATCATCGATATTTTGTAAGCTTATGCTTCATAAATTATCCAGTGGTTGTTGGTTCGAATCCCACAGGAGGTAAATATTTGTGTGATGAGCACGAACATTTTTTGTACCTAAGTCACGGATGCCGTTATGTATGAAGACGGCCCCGTTATATTCGTTGTCTTGTATTGTATTCGTAAAACAAGAAATAATATTTCTAAACTCGTCTACTTACTTACAAAATAGTGTTTTGTCCGGCGTACATTTATTGAATTATTTTTAAATTGAAGAAACTGCTTCCTTACTTGTTATTCGTTCACTGGTTTTGATAGAAAGGAGATATCAAATGTAGCGTTATTGTTAGAAACGTACCTTTTTGTTGACCACCTGGGCCCTTTATCGATAAAATGCGTAAAGAAAAAGTAGTTATGTGTATCTTTTGTGTGCATCTTTGTATTGTATTAAAAATATAAAAATGCGCTCACTTAACTAAGTCTTGTGTAAGCTTTTGAAACAGCTTTAGATTGTGGAAAATTCATCATAGCGTAAACTTCACTATGATCATGATCATGTATGTATTACGAAAACAAATGTCAATTGGGATTACTATCATATCGGATTGAGTGGCACATACACAATATTTTTTTACATTTCGCTAAAAATAGATAAGAATTCTAAAATAAGACTTACATACACTACACTACATATCAAAATTAAATGCCATTATTATTTTCATAGCTTCATTTGTTGAAAACAGCCCAGTTGAATTGTAGGTACTTGTTTGATATTACATTTTCTATTGAAATGATTAATGGCTGTTTTTTCATTATGTCACTTAATGACCTCTTCCTCCTCATCATTTCATAATTAATGGACTCATTCCTAGAAGCAGTACAAATCGATAATACCATGTATACGATCACGTCAAAGTGCCAACACCCTTATACGTTAAATGCATGATAATGAAAGCCTGTCATGTGTTGTTTAATATTTCTTGTTACATAAAGGCGCGGCGAATGCCACAAATAGCAGGGAACATTACAGTAGGCTTGGTTTTTTTGGTAACTTGTTTATTGAAACATTATTGTTTCTAAATCAAGCCAATGTTCAAGTTTATGACAAATTTTTATGTAGCGTCAGCGTAACAGATGAATACCTACTACAAACACTTACATATCTAACTACAGACGGATTAGTTACAAATAATTTTTTTGCAAAGTGTAATGATGGTAGCAGGTAAAGAAAGAAGACAAAACCACGATAAATAATAACAAAATGATTTAGCTTAACAAAGCTAGTGCTAAATGTTATGGCATGGCCATAGACCAGAGAGATGGCCCAGAGAGACAGCTTGTAAACAGTGCAGACAATCTTTGCTCGGTATGTCGTTAAAAAAAGAAACAAAAGTTCTGATTCATCTTTTCAATTGACAAGCTGTATCAGTAGTTTTAAAAATTATCCATTTAAACATTAGAACTCGCATGCTTTAACTCTTAATAACTGCATAATTTCCAATTACACGGAGCAAGATTAAGCGTATCACCGTATTTGGAAGCAAGCTTGAGCCTATTTTGAAATTACAATTTCGGTATGTATCATTCCCAATCATCTTATGACAGTGTGCCTTCCTATCATACGTGTATGTGTGTGAAGTGATTCTGCTCCTAATTGATTAAGTTCGCTACATTTTCACACAAACAATGTATGATATCAAGTTTAATTTGCATGTTATATCAAAGTGAAGGTTAATAACAATATGTTGTGTTTGAAGTTTTGATATCAATGTGTTTTGAAACTGATTGATCTAAAGGCTAGCTTTTTCGTTAAACATCTATAGGTAATACGATAGTTAGTCAATTGTTTGACTCGTGCAACGCGATGCTATGGTATTTGACCCCTACGAAGGCTGAGAAATGTTAGATATTCTTACTTAAAGAAATACATAGAATTATTTATAAATCCTAAGCCTACATCCACGAGGCTTATTCCCATTTATAGGTCCATGATACTTTTGTTATTCTTTTCCTACCGGGTCCATGTAAAAAGTAAAGTTACAATTCTAAGTTTCATACATGAGTTCCCAACGAATGTGATTGTTTTGTAGAAAAATAATTGAATCAAATGTCATAATGGCTATATTTATGAATTAAGGTATTTTCTTTTTTAAACAAGCATAATACTAAAATATTCAACGGTATCGTCATTTAATCATTTGTTGAGTTAATTACTATCGACCAGGAAATTGGCACGATGATAACATTGTCAACATACCTACTATCTCTGTCATCATCAAAGAAATTGAAAGCAACAGAATAATCACTAAACCCAGAGTTAACCAGGGCAAATGGCCTTTAATGAACATAAGTCCAGTGATAACGAATCGGTTTCTGTCGTTGACGTTACAAATGACGCGGTCGACGAAGCTTTTTCCTGCCTTTATCGCTGCACATTTTTCACACAGGTGAAATCTGCGAGAAATAGAAAATCAGTGCGGTAAATCGACAAGTGAAAAAGATTAAAAAGAATTCTTGGGACAGATGGAAAAGAACACGTTCTATTTAAGTTAAGTTAAAAATAACATATAAATTGCACTTGTTAAAAGCAACTGTGACTCTGTGACAGAAAAATAACAGTTATTTTTTATGCTTGTTTGGTGAAACCTTATAACGTTAAAACGTAAGACTATAAACGCGGTAAAAAAAACGTTCTCAAAGTGCGTACCTAAATAATTTGTATTGCATGAAACAATATTTCAACGAAAACAGATATTACAATACAAATGGTGCCATTTGTGTAGAAAATACAGTCGCCAGCACATCAGGTTACCCACTTTTATTGAAAAATAACCCTTATTATAACTACATAAGATACCGCAGTGTTTACCTTGACGTGCTGTTGTCCGTGCCTATTGTAACATGCAATCATTCTTCAATAAGACTTTATTTGTAATGGCTCTATACCTTGGTACAAATTTTGTGAATAGAGTGCTCTCACAATGGCGTCGATCTAGCCTTATTTGGCCAGACACAAATTTCACGGGTCATTCACATAATATAGAGCAAAAGAGCTGAAAATGCGAACACACAAATGGTGACGATTTACATAATTTTTGTAACTTTCCGTAGAAATATTTGGTAGTAAAGGTACCTATTTGAGGCGGCCAGTATAGCCTTTGTTTAACTTGTGATGCCCCTAACAATTTATGAGCCCCGAAATAATAATTTCTGAATATAAAATAAAACCTACTGTGTTGATTTGAATCTTAAAACACTATTTTCCCAGTAATCGTAGATGAAATTATCTATATTTCAATAGAAACTGTATTTATTAATCAGTATTTAGCGGAATTGTGAAAATTTATTAGAAGGGCCTTGAATAAGGATTCAAGGGATTGAAAATAATATTCAAAGCGTCGACTACTCGTAACTCTAACAAACAAATCTATGAAGCATAAAACGCTTTAAAAATAATACTTATAAAATATCAGGTGAAGACAGAAATTAATCACTGGTATTTTCCATGTTTTTTATTCTGCTCCAGAAACAACAATCAAACTTTTTCGTAATTTTTCACCGACAATTTGTTTAGTCAAAAAAGTCCATAACCTGAAATTTTTCGGTGTAACGGCGGATACCTTTGCCTGTAGCGGGCACACTTGCATGCACGTACGCTTACTTGCATGCCTGTAACCGGAAAGCGACAAGATATAATTTTTGGACAGTAACTGGCATGCTGAGGCAGGCTGCAAAACCAGCGCGTGTGAACGTAGCGACTGGTACAGTCATGCCAGTAGCTGTGAAGTGAAGAAATGCACGAGTTTGACTTCTGTTACTGTAATAATACATATTTTGTACGTAAACTGTCTTGTGTATATGCATGCAAATTAAGCTTGCAAAATTAAGCTGCTAATGGCATGTGAAGTTACTGGCGCAACGTGGATACAGCGCCAAGATTTAATTTTTAGACAGTACTGGCATGCAATCTGAGACAGGCTGCAAAAGCGGCGCGTGTGAACGTAGCGATAGGTACGGCCATGTCAGTAGCTGTCAAGTGAAGAAGTGCACGAGTTTGACTTCTGTTACTGTACGAGTATTATACATATTTTGTACGTAAACTGTCTTGTGTATATGCATGGAAATATCAGTAATCGTCACAACTTGCATGCAAGTTTAGCTTGCAAATGTATCCACGTTGCGCCAGTAACTCGCACATGCCATTAGCAGGCATGCCAGTTACTGCTCCGTTTTACAGGCTTGTGTATTTTCAGCTTAAAAAACACGGTAGATATTCGTTTATTCGGATAACAGAGGCCTAAGCTCCCGCCTTTGGGGATCATTTCGTCTGATCGTCGATAAAGACAGGCGACTGAGGGCTGTGAAAATATTTAAGAATATTTTGCTCAATTAGGAAAATGTACCTTTAAAAACCTTTTGTAACATCCAGCTTATTGTAAAACATCCCTAAGATTGGACATGGATTTTAATTAATTAAAATCAAACTTTAGACACTTTTTAAACTTTTGCGTTGCATTATAAATACAGATACACGGGCAAAAACATAAGATAATTATGTTTATCGCGATCGCTTTAATCCCCGTGTGTCTGTTTTTACCAGCAAATAAGTTGTTTTCAGCACCTGTGTGAGCGCGCAGTGTGCGCTTAAACCAATATTTACTGGTTTATACCACACTGGTTTTGATGTACCCCTGTTATATTTTTGTCATCATTATCAGCCAAAGGACACTTTAGTGGCTAAATATTAGGCCTCTCACAGTTTTCCACAGCGACCGATCGCAAGCAGTCCGCATACAGTGTGATCCTGCTATCTTTACAAGGTCGTATGTCCATCTTGTCGGTGGACGTCTTCTAGAAATTTTCTGCCCCAACGGCCATCAGTTCTTCGCGCTATGTGCCCTGTCCATTGCCACTTGAGATCACTGACTTAGTTTTTGTATCATGATTTTAAATAATTAAATAAAAACTCAGTTTTTTGCGTCAGTTTTGAACAGGCTTGTATACAAGTTTCTTATGGGTTCGCTTGCTCAAACATTTTCAAATTTAATTCAAATTCAAAATCTTTATTTCAATTTAGGTCAAATATACAGTGAAAAAAAAATGTGCTCTGAAAGGGCCGAACATGTCTCCTTATCTTTTGGGCCTTACTAGCGCTTCGAGACAACACAGACAATTAGGCAAGTGCTGATTAAATTCGGATAAAATCTGTCTTTGCTCTGATTAGTGTTGAGTCAGAAGACCCGTTTTAAATACTAAAAAGTTTTTTTTATTTGTCGTGGTATTTTGGGTAGCCCTATCAAAGAGTGTGATGTGCCCTTTGTGCCATTCAATACGCGAGAGCTCCGTGAGAAACAGTGCATGCGATGGGACCGTATAAATAAAGCAACAGCAGAAAACTATCGCTTGATAACAGGGTACGAGGGACACTCTATTACCTGTCAAAGTCAAAAGAAATACTGCGATAAGTAGTAAATACTCCACCTGATAGCAGAAGTCATCTTCTGCAGTCAAAGAAAATAATACTATCAAATTGTTTAGGGCATTATGATGTTGAGTTTTTCAATGATAGAGAATCACGATGTGATTGATAAAAAGTTTTCATAATTTTATAACTACTTACAATTTTTTCAAAAATGCGACCGCTATGTACCAAGCACTAGTTGATAAACCGAGAACTTACTCATAAATGTGGATGGTAAATATAATTGAATGTAGTTTCAATACTTACTCCCAGTACTTAAACTTAGATGAGATTAATCATGCGAGCATGACACAAAATAAATTATTTTATTTTGTTCTCCAAAAACAAAAGTTTTGCCCAAACTTTATTTAAAGGCTTTATCAAACTTTTTAAACAATACAACTTTGCAATACCGTTTTATTTAGTTCAGTTCTATGCAGGCATATTGTTCGTTTGGCACGCAAAATAGATAACAGAAATAGTTATAAAACCGATTCATGAAACATTTGGTTATCAACTTCACACAAAGGTGTAACCCTGCTTTTGTACCTATGTGAATATTAGTTTAATTCAAAAGCAAATCAAAGAGGACAAAATGTAAAATTCCGTACGAAAAAAACATGTATGACTGATTTTAATTTCAAGGGACATTGTGCACCGATCCTTACGGTTAGAAATGACATTCTACGAGTATGTTTGAACCAGCTAGTTTCCACCAAGAAAAAATTACAATGTTGGTAGTTTCTAGTGAATAATTATGGTTTGGAGATATCATAAAACAAATTTATCTAAGAATTCAAATTATGATTATTCATATTTTGAATAATTTAGTTTGTCCAAAACGCACATTTGGTCCAGTGTCCTCTAGTGCCTATCAGAGGATGTGACGTCATGCCTTGCGCGATGGTGGGCTTTATTTTGTCTGTCATTGACAACTCTTCATAGTATTTTACTGTCTTCCGTTCGGTGCAATTCGTAAGCGCACGTTAAGCAGTCGTTAGTCGTTAATTTTAACCGGGACTTATCTTGTCCCGCTTAGCGACAGTTCGTGTGGAAGACGTAATTTTAATTAAATCGGCAAGACAATTAGAGTGAGCGTGTGTCGAGCACGATAGTGACGTCCTATAGTTGGGTTAGGATGGTGATAAAAGGTACCTAGTGTGATTATACACTCAGATCACCGTGAACCACGCAAAGCTTAAACGAATAAAATACAACATAATATTTATTTCATTAAATTATTTATTATTGAAAAAATAAATAAAAGTGCAAATGGCAGACTTAAAATGCTTTCAAGCATTCTATACCAGTCAACAATTTGGTGAGGCGGAAACAATTATAAAAATATCTAAAACAATATAATTAATTAGGTGACCAAATATGCATTTATAAGATTTTAAAGATTTTAAGATTGAGCAGGTCTCGGAGTACGTGCAGAAGAAAACCAACATCACTTGCGGGTCGTCAAGTTGGAGTCTAGTCGCAATGTGAATTTTAATTCATTTGTGATTAGAATTCCAACTGAAAAGATAGCGACCTTCATGAACGAAGGTTTCTGGCCGAAAGGTGTCGTGTTCCGGCGGTTCCGCGGAAGTCTACGCGACACCACGAGCAACACGCCCGTGAAATTGCGTGTAATTTAAAAGTATTTTAAAACAATTGTGTATATTTATTATTTTGTATGTATGTTAGCCTGTAAGGTATTTATTTTATGGGTCTGTATTGCACTTTGTAATCCGCTGCCTGATTTAAATAAATAAATTAAAAAATAAAAATAAAAATAAATTTTGTTGCATTTTTAAACTTAACTTCACAATTTAACGGGATTTTATGCAACTTTCACTTGTTTAAAAGGTAAAAATGGTATATACCTTCCCGACGTTTCGACCCGGTTACACGAGTCTTGGTCTCGGGGCGACTAAATAAAATATGCATTTATTAGGTAAATGAAAAAATTATTAATAAATTAATTGCAATGCTTGTGGATTTTTAGCTTCTACGCGCCTGTTTTCCAGAAGTGCCACGTCTTCGACGTTTTCTATATTACTGCATCTCAAAATATAAAATTAAAGGATATATCGTAGGTACTTATTTGCGATAAATTTCCCGTCACTAACGTTTATTCTCGCTCTAGTGGCTAATGAAACACATTGTTGTATTTTATCTTAGCGTAAAATGAATTTTTTAATGAATCACTCGTTCCTCTTTTATCAAGAGCCGTATCTGTTTGATTCCTGTGATCGCGTATTAATTTTATATTGTGTACGAAAATTCATGTAACAACAATATAAAAATACAGAAAATAAATTTTACACGTTTTCTTACTGAAAATTTATTTGAACACAAGAAAATAAACACTGTCATTGCAAAAATGAAAACCCTCAATTTTTTAATTATCTATTTTTCATGCAATGTCCATAATCTTGTTTCCATTTTTAACTTCCATAAAGTATTTCGAAAACAACGATTTTCGATTTATTCATAAAATACCTATTCAGTGTTTGGGTTATTCACCAACTGGACACAAGAGACTGGACACACGTGTGTCCAGTTGGTGAAACTTACCTACTTCTTATTATTTCGTTATCTGTACAGGCCACGTTTACGAGTAACTACACAGGGAAAATTAATTTAACTTGCCCTATGTGGACACGCGTAAAAATCTTGGTATATCTAGATGACTAAATAATGTATGATAATATTTTTAATTTTCAAAAATCCTAACTCAAGGTTTGCCAAAGAGCCATGGAAAGGAGCGTGTTGGTTAATAAAAGGATAGATATGGTCAGTAATACCACGATACGCTCCAGAACTGGCATAGCGGATGTGGGTGAGAAAACAGCAAGGCTAAATTGGGAGTGGGCGGGACACAAAAGTAGGATGCACCCGGATAGATGGGCCCAAATCGTCACGCGATGAATACCAGTAGATGGTTTTCGCCGCAGGGGCAGACTCAGAAAGCGCTGGTGTGACGATTTGGTTAGTTTTGCTAAGGATTGGGAGTCGTTGGCCGTGCATAGGGATAGGTGGAAGAGCTTGGGGGAGACCTTTGCCCAGCAGTGGGATGATATAGGTTAAAAAAAAGTTTCAACAATTGGACACACGTGTGTCCAATCTCGTGTGTCCAGTTGGTGAATGACCCCAATGTTCTCTCAGGTTAGGTCCTCTTGAGACCTAATTCAAGAACAATTACTACTATAATTAGTCAGAGCACAGGTTTGCCGCGTCTCCTTGTAATTGCAGAACTAACTAATGGCGTCTCGCGGTAGCAGCAGAACCATTATTATTCATGATGACGTCTTGTGTGTTCTGCATTGCATAATATTGCAATTACTAACTTCTAATAACTGTAACTATACTATAATATTTATGAAAAGGCAATATCATTCGTTTTTAAACTCCGTACCGCGTATGAAGCCGAAAATGGATTTTATTTTTTTGTAAAGAAGTGAGTAAGAAATTATTCAAATGTTATTACTCAATTTAAACTCATAAATTAATTTTATGATTTCTCCAAATCATAATTAATCAGTAGAAACTACCAACATTGTGATTTGTTCTTAGTGGAAAATAGTCTATCAACCTCAACACTCATATATTAGGGTTCTCACTGCGGTAATTTGCTAGTTTTATCGACTTCTACATTGAGTCTCAAAATGTTTATTATACATCACACGTTACACATTATTTCTTACAAAATACACCTCATTGATGTTTTCAGTATGAAAATCGAGTACCCACTTAACGGTGACCTACCGTAGACCGAGTATATAAAAATATTTAGTCATAATCTTTACAAGACATACGAGCACTCGTAAACTTTCGTATGTCTGCCTAAAAGGATTTTCCTATCACGATAATGCCTGGAGGGATTTTATGTGTTTTCCTAAATTCTTTATCGCATATTCTCGCATCTGAAACACGTTATAACACGACTGTAGATCGGATGGTTCATAAAATCTGAAAAGCAATTCAGTGTCTAGATACCCAGAATAAGAAGCGACTGTAATGGTAGAAAAAATATTCTAGACTTTACAGTTTGACAAATGTACTGTTAGGATCATGTTTAAATACTTGATATTAAAATGACAACTGGCTGTAAGGGCTTAGCCCACGCATAGAAATAAAATTGTAAAAAAACATGTCATGGGGGATTTTTTTTGCAAAAGACGGGTTACGGAAGATTTGTAGTTGTGAGATAAAAATGTATTATTGGATCAAAGATGTTTAAAAACCGATAAAAAGTTATCTGTTAACATGCTACAGAGATGTGTTACTTGATGTGATAATGGATTCTAAGAATATATGGATTTACTAAGGTAATTATGAGTTTTCAGTTTTCATTCAACTATACCCATTGCTGCATTCTAGTCATAGTAGGAAAAAGTTATAAGTTTACCATAGTATAGTACGGTCCGCTTACAGCATTGGAATTGGCAAGGTTAATATGTGTTTTATAATTAAAAAGAAACTCAACTACCGCAAAAAAAACACTCGTTCATCCGTTTCGGAGCTACGATACCACAGATGTTAAACTTCGGGGATTAAAAATGGAATAAAATTGCATTTGTGTGTTTAGGAACCTAGTTGCTTAAGGATACCTGATTTTGATGTTAGTAGTAAGTATATGTTTTATTATTATTATTGGTTGTTGGGCCTTAGGCCGCGGCCCCATCTCTACGGCGCCGCGCTACGGCACGATTTTTCGCCGTGGAAATCTACGGCGCGGCGCCGCGCCGTAGAGATGGGGCCGCGGCCTTATTGTTGCCAGCTCGACCAGTTATGATCTATTGTGGCAGCCCTTATGTTTAAACTGCTTTGTCCCGTTGAGTCTATAAATTGCCAGATTCTTTGGAGCGTGATATCTGCTATCTCATCCGGGTGCACGATGTGCCGCCCGAGATGGATACTTCTTTTGACCGCATGAGCAGAGGATAATATGTTTGTTTCTTTTTGTTTAATATCGGTTCAAACCTAATGTCATTAATCCAACTGGAAAATATCATCAATTTTCGTTACCTTATTTATTTTATGTCCCACCCGGGAATCGACCTGGCTTGAAATAGCCTTAGCACAGCTATTAGATACATAATGGTTTCGTAATGACCCCTAATGTTGGAGGGCAAACACCTCACAGTGAATCTGTAGCTGAAAATATACGATAGAATGGTACTTGATTGTCTTTCGAAGTGTATAGAACCTTAAAAACAATCTGAAATAGGAGATTGTTTTTGGTTCAGTTAAATAAAAGGACAATGTAGAAGCCTTAGTTTTATACAAATAGAAACGAGTAACAATGAAAAAGGCCATTGATGTGTGTAAAGTTGAAGAAGGCGCTTGAAAGAAAAATGGTAGACACTCGAGGCTATTTGCTATGTAAAATCAAGGTAGGCTGTAAACATTTCACTGCTGGGCAAAGACCTCAACATCAAGTCGTGGAATGAGCCATACTCCACCACACGGGCTCAGTGCGCTTTGGTGAAGGGGTGTTTGTAACTTTTACAAGGCAAGCTACCGACCTTGCTGTCTGATGTTATCAAGCTACGTGCCTTTGAAGTATGGAGATGCTCGTGATAAACGTCACTTAAATGGTCGGAATGGTCACCCATCGCAACACGACATCCGTCTACTGAGTGGCAGTTGAAATTTTAAAAATACCTAATTGAATCACTAAGTGTTACCTTCTTAGAAACGCTTTCAGTTTTTACTTGTAGTGTATAAGGCGCTCTTTTCGGTTGTATCGTAGTTACTTAGAACAAAGGCCAAAATAAAAGACGAAGTAAGCCAAAACAAATCACAGATATGTGTGTACATTACAACATCAATATTTATTTCCATTATGCCGCACTTGAAAAAAATACATCTTCACTTAACGAGTTGCTTCATAAAATGGTTTGTTTGCGAACTGTCTAAGAATATGTTAAACTGTTAGTTGTTTAAGTTCGTAAAGTTTCTAAATGGTTTCACGTTAGAGCATTAAAGCTGCAAGTGTGTACAGCAAGGGCCGTTTCCCACGGCGACATCTCGTCTTTTGCAGGTACTGTTTTCTGCAGGATGCAGTTTAGTAGTAAATACACGTTTTAATCCTAATGTTCACACTGACATCCCGTTTTAAATGACCCGCTAAAACCCGATACCTGTTTTTACTGATCTAGTTTTGTCACAGCAATTACTATGGCAACGGTGTAAAAAATAGGAATATACAGCGCAACGCTTTATTGGTAAATGCAAACAAGATATACTATGTCAGGAGCTGACAGGACACAGTTGACGGACAACCGTATCTGCAAATAAAACCGACCAAGCGCGTCGGACCCGCGTACTGAGGGTTTCGTACCACCCATATAAACATCTAAGATGAAGTTTAACTCAAAGGCACTGCTTTAGCTCAAGTTATATTTTATCCAGTGATGAAAGAAACGAGGTTGTTTTTAATATTAGTAAAAAACACATCTGCAGGTTTTTTAATAGCTTATACATGTATGTTTCATAATTGACCATCAAAAACAGCGGTTCTCCACGACTTCGCTTGCGCATTCACTTGATTTCATATACAAACTATCATTCATGAACTGTACTTTTGCCTTATTTTATTAATATGCCAGAACTAATCAAAATCGGTGTAGGCCTGTAAATGTGAAATAACACTTTTTTATTTTATTTATTTCCCTCTTCTCTTCTCTCCGGGTGCCATCGGGTTTTATCACAGCGGAGGACCCCGGCTTGCAAATTTCGCTCCTGGGTCTCCGAACAAACTCCGGCCCGACGCATCTACCCCGGTAACCCGTAAAGGGACCTTTATTACTAAAAACATTCTTTTCGTGCTGCAACGAGCGGTGCCTGGCGCCCCAAAATTCATATATTATTAATTCTCTTATCTTTCAAAATTGTAATTGCTCATAAAGAAATATTCTATTTGTTCGGCTCCGATCGCACACCGTTAGCTACCCACATTTCCCATGTGCTCTGCCTAATATAGTTAGACCGGCTTTTTATTGTATTTATTGGATTAGTGTATTTAATTTATTGTGTCATCACTTGTAATTTTAATTTAATTTAATTTTCAAAATAATTGTGATTTAATTTAATTTAATTTTGAATTAATATCTTTATAAAGTGTTACAAATTTTATTATTTAACAGTGGCCACTGTGCTCTCTAGCTCTGGTGTGAGATCGGAGCCGAACAATAAAATATTTTTTAAGGAGCAATTACAATTTTGAAAAATAAGAGAAATTATAATATAGGAAATTGGGGCGCCAGGCACCGCTCGTTGCAGTACCAGAATTGTGTTATTAGTAATAAGGTCCCTTTACGGGTTACCGGGGTATTTATAAATATAAATTCATTTGTTCATTTTTTTGGCTGACTTCTATAGCTGCTTTTCAGTCTTTCTGTCTTATCTAGGTAGTAACGTAGATGAAGTAAACACTACAAGTAATTAATGAAGTTAGTGCAGCAAGGTGTACAAGGGTACCGTGGTAGGGCCACGGTATTTTAATCGACCTAAAAAAATTAGATTCTCAGTTTGACCTGTATTTTGATGAGGTTTTCAAAAAATATTTGTAGTCACTTCTCTTATTGTATCATAAATATTGAAAATATAACAATAGGTTTTAATAGACAGAGCGCCGTAAGAAATTTCATCATTTCATCTGAAACAAGTCTCGGAATGACGTATCATATTCTCATTAATATTCTCCCGTCTTTTCAAAGATAAGATCTTTACAGTGTTAATACAAAACAATTGGGTTTTTGATCAAATTACTGTTTCCAATCTGCTCTGAAAATTGGTTGTGAACCAGGCCGGCGGGTGATTGTTTTATCCGCATACTTTGCTTTTAAAGGTTGTTTGCAAATACTTTGACATTATTAAAAGTGAGCCCGGATTTCTTTTCAGATACTTTACTTTTTTATTAGTAATATCCTATATTTGAGCCGTTGAATTCAAAGACGCCTTACGAACTTTTCGATGATGCATATTTATTTAATTAGTTAACGTTATTTCATTTCGTTAAGTTTCCTTAATCAATCAATCATTTATTTGCGTCAAATATGGTATACAAGTTGTCAAACTACAGTAGGTAAATAAAATAATCACATATTTGGGCTACATAAATTAGCATGCAAATGTCATTAACATTATTAACATTCCTACATGATCATTGTAGGATGTTAAGGTACATAATATCGAATATTTTGATGTCAAGATATCATAAAATTAAAAGGTATAGATATTATCACATCCCTTGCGAATTTTAAAAACATCAGATAAGTAGGGTCAAGAAAAAGTGATTTTGAGGAACGATATAAAATATAAGTAAAATACTTTATCACAAGTGTCTGATTTCAATTACAATATATTACTACCTCACAACTTCGTCGAATCAGGTGCCTTTCCTGCGGGGTGATTAGGAACATTCACGCAGCGCAGCGATTGCAACCGGCGACCGAAGTATGGAGCACAAGAGACGTCAAAATTTTGACATATCGCGTAGGTAAGATAAAACACTTTTAGCAATAATTACCAATGAAAGTAAAATAAAAAAAATATAAAAGATTTTGTTAAAAAACACGTTACATTATCAGTTAACAATAAACCTTACCCATTAAGTTAGTAAAGCTGCTCTTCAGAATATTCTTATCTAACGTGTTAGCTTCTTCATCGCGTCTGCATCGATACTATCGCGCATTAGCATCGCGACTGTAACGTCGCAGTGTGAAAAGGGTCTAACATTTTCTGGCATAGGTACTGCTGCATCAAATATCAATTTAATTTACGCAGCTATATTTAAAAAAAAAACTTAATATATGAAATTTTTAAGCTTCATTCAAACATTCTTCTCAGACAATAAATACACGTGGCGCATTTTATGTTTGTTTTTATTTTACTTAGTAAAGAGTCCTTTATACATAAAAAGTCTTAATAATTTATATGACTCGTCCTGAAAAATTATTAATGTTTTTTTTTTATACAAGTTTAACGTCCTTGCTCACAAAGCCATACAGACAATCATAATTAATAAAAGTTCAATATTTACACTTATTACTAAAACTAACACTAAACTAGCCTACCCTAACCAACTAGGGAGTTTAGCACGAGAATGGCGATCCGAATCAGAAGACTTTATTTCCCACTTTGTTTTCATTGTTCTCTTCAATAGCACAAATTATAATGATGATTCCAGCACAAAACCATAATAATTAACTAAAAAAAACCAATGATTAAAAATGATGAAACAAAATCAAATCAAATCAAATCATTTATTTGCTTAGAATACAGTATACAAAAGTTTGATCTTAAAAATTTATGGCAGTGCAAAATCAATCTTCCTCTTCTCGTTTCCCGCGCTAAACTCCATTTATGAAAATGGGGTCATTATGACACGAGGTCATTGTCCTTGAAATAATTTTCACGTCCCTAGCTCCGGATCTGATGATGTAAAAATTAATATCAGAGCCATATATTTGAAATTATCAAAACTCAACTTTCTGCCAGTCTTACTTTGTAAATGTTCATTCTTTATTAACTCTACTTAATTCGGAGAAATTTTCAAAATGTGAACTTTTAATCTTTGGCTTTACTTGTAAGGAAACTTTTGAGCAGCAATTTTAAGTTTATCGTGTATCGAGTTACTTTAGCTTAACTTATGCAATAAATATTTTGTACACTTGGGTAATTCGTGTTAATTTAAAATTGGTTTACACGTTATAATTAATTTTGGAGTTCATTTATTTATTAATTTATGAGCAAAATAACATTGAGGAAGGTAATGTTTGAAATAAATAAGTATTTATCTATTCACAGAGGTATCGATCACGCAACTGGGCCTTAAAGACCAATTAATTTTTGTCAACATCCACTTAAGAATTTAAAGAATGTCTCCTAAAGTCCATTACTTATAAATGTTTTATTGTATTCGAGGTTCTGAAATTAATTGATTTGCGTTTCTCGGTCCTGTCAATCACAGGTCGAAATCCACTGAGATCCTTCAACAACCCTTTTGTGGAAAGCTCCATTTCAAGAAAAGTTTTGACAAGAGGAATCTGGGAAATGTTTTCCTAGCAGATACTCGTAAAACGATTAATTGGTTGGCTTAAAACTCTTGGATTTTGTTCTGAAATCTAACACTAAAACTATCAAAATCATTACTTGAAAATCAATTAATCTAATTCTAAGTAGTATCATCAAAGTTTTTGCTTTGCTTAAACTATATCCTCATATTGAATACTAGCGGCCCGCCCGCGACTTCGTACGCGCGTTTTAGTTTAGCTCCGTTCCCATAGATCGTAGCGAAAAATTATAAGCCTATACCTATACGCATTAAACTACTTCTATAGCTTTCCCTGATAAATTAGCTATCTATCATATTCTATACCCTTACCAATAGTTCCTGTGATTAGCGCCTTTAAACAAAAAAACGAAAACATCCAGTTTTAAAATATATACATAGAAATGCGTACAGATAAATGTTATATTCGACGACGCGTTTGGTGTATTGGTTAGCGCTCCTGACTATTACGCTGGCCGTCGAGGGTTCGAATCCCGCAAGTGGCAAATGTTTTTTTTTTTTTTTTTAATAATAGATAGCCAGACATTTGGCTACGATTGCACCTGATGTTAAGTGAAAATGTAGCCTAAGATGGACCATGTCTGCCTAATGGACCATGTCTGCCTATGTTTGTGTGATGAGCACACACATTTGTACCTAAATCATGGATGTTATATGTATTTAAGTATTTATGGGAGACGCACCCGTCATAATCGTTGTCTGGTACTTCGTAACACAAGGAAGTTAATTCCTTACCACGGAACCAAACCATTGGTGTGGTCCAGACACCACACCAATGGTCTGGTTGCATATTTATTTATTTATTATATTTTATGTACACTCAACACGCAGCCCGGTCTTTAATGGTCAAACTATCGGGGATATTATCTTTTTATTTTACAACGAAATAGAAATACTTCCTACGCCCATTCGTTAATCGTACTTATATTTCTTTAGGGTACTAATAAGACCAGGCTACTCTCTGCGCTTACACAGCATCATGCCACATACAGGCTGTGGGAGAAGCGAATTCTCTCAAGTCTTCTCCCGCTACCTTTTAGGAGTTTGAACTTTAGCTTTGTTTACGGTTATAGCGAATACTCCACTTTCTTGAATTCAAATCGTAAATTCAAAGGGACAATTCTATGTAAAGATCTACGCCATCATCATCATCAACACCCAAAAGCCGTCAACTGCTAAACATAGGCCCCCCACGAAAAGTTGCAGATTGGACACCCTTCGACCACAGGAGCAGCGTAGAATGTCCACCGACAATATGAACAAACGATCTGCAATCTACACTGGACACATACCGCTTAATACCTACCCTTTTTGAACACAAAACAATATTATTTTCTATTCTAAGGAATAAAATCTCTTCTAGAGAGCAACATCAATAACAAACATGTGTCAAAACATTCTGTCTCAGATATGTCAAATGATTGTCAAAAATGAAATAAAATATATTTCAATCGTAAGCACCAAGAAGTATTGATATCAATTTTGTAGCAAATCATCCCCAAAATAGCTTTCTACCCCTTTTTAACCCCGTTACAAGATAAATTTAAGTAAATTTGATACACATTTTTCGTTATTATTTTTAAAGAATGTTTATGCAAAATTTGAAGTAGATCGGACCAAGGAATCACAGTTTCCCATACAAACTTTGCACCCCTTTTTCAACCCCTTAGGGGTGAAATTTCTAAAAATCCGTTCTTATCGGATCCCTACGTCATACAAAGAACACACCCTCCAAGTTTCAGGTCTCTACGACCAGCGGTTTAGGCTGTGCGTTGATCCGTCAGTCAGTCATTCAGGACAAAGCCTTTTATATGTATAGATAAATAATTACAATGAGGCACACTATTATTTTAAGTGATACCAATTTCGCCATTATTCTTTGAGAGTGCTTAACTATTAGGCAGAATGTGTACATACAAATGATTCCAGATCTTTCCAAATAAGCTAAAAAGGAGAAAGAAAAACGAATTTAACACGTTCCGGGACACTACTCCAGACACAATAGATGTTTTATTGTTTTCACGCCTGTAGGCGGGCACTGTCCCGGAACGTGTTAAAAAAGGAGAGGTTACAATATTGTGTTTTAGATTTGATTCGTACAATTTGATTCCTTTTTAAATATATTTGTCTTGACAAAGTGGTTGGTGTATCCTTTCTGTTTGTTGGATCCGTGCCAGACGGTAAGCGTTTCATCCCGGTTGTTCTTATTATCATTATTGTCTGCAGACAACGTGGGATCTAACATTTGACTAAATAAGATTTTTGCCTAGAGTTGTCTAGGAAAATACTACACATATTAGACCCCTACACACTGCGACTTTCAGCAGCGATGCAAACGCGATGCAGCATTGATGCAGTTGCGATGCAGAAGCTGGAAATTGTCAAATTATGTAGGTACCTACTGAATATTGGGGCGCGCAGTCGCGCTTCTGCATCGATTCTAACGCGCGTTAGCATTGATGCAGTCGCGTTCTTTTGCATCGCAAAAAGTCGCAGTGTGTAAGGGGTCGTAAGCGTTGTTTGCAGATGGTTAAATTAAGAAAATTGCCATTACAATAATAGGTACATAAAATCCGAGAATCATTATATATTAGATGAAATAATTAACACACATACGGATTATTTCAGATAAAATTATTTTCAGCTTCTCGAATACAATAAAACTGATGAAATTAAGGAAAATTCCATCACATCTTTTAATGAACTCATCTTTCTTAACTCACTGTTCCGAATGTGTAATTATTGTAACATAAATAAGCTTAATTATAAATTAGGAACCATATACATTTGTTTAAGGATTAATTAAGACCCAAAACAATAGCTCAATTAAGCCTGCCTATTTCAGTGACCTTTGTTCATCAGATATATTTGCAAAACGATTTTCGTCGGTACTCAGGTATTTACAAGGAATTTATCTTATTGGGACAATATTGCATTCTGTAGGGATGCCACGGCCAGCCCACGGCGCAGATGATCCTATTGTCTTAGGGCCGGTTTAGTGATTGATAGTTAACTCAACTATTGGTTAAATGACGTTAACAGCGATTGTATACTTACGTATACATACTTAACAAGCACAATCGTAAATATACTGCCACTGGTAACGACATTTAACTATTAGTTAGTTAATTATCGATAACGCAACTGGGCTTTAGGCACATAAGAGTTATAAAGGTATATAGGCACGCGCCCGTATAGCGTAAGACCACATTAATAGTGTATCCATACCGCCCGGCACCACAGGCCGGCAATGCCGCTTATGCCGCTGCGGCTGCCGCAAAAGCCGCATCGGTTTTTTTCATAGTATCTGACAGTTAATTGACAAATGCCACCGGTAATGCCGGCGGGCGGTGTGGATACCATAAGACACAGGATTCGATTACGTTCTGACGTCTGACAGGTTATGGACATATTGACAACTCCAAAGTTTCGTTATTGTGATTGCAACCTCATAATTGAAGACGCACTACGCTGCCAAAGTTATTTTCATGACTAATTAGCTCTACATACAGTAATTTGCCAAACCCTCAGAAAAAAAAATATTGGTCCTAAAATCTTTTGCTCTTTCTAATACATGTCTAATCTCTTCCTAATATAAACTCTTGAATTTGAATTCCTGTAAGTATCTTAGAATAATTCATTATTGAATCCATTTTATATAATCAACAAAATTAAAACAAAACTTGGATTCGTAACAAATGTGTAAGCGTGGAGTTATTAATATTTATATTCATAATTAATTATATTTCATTAATCACTGGGTCATTTAATTTTCACTCCACCCACGAAATGAAAGTACGTTGATATAAATAACCATTGAATATAATTACATGTAAGTAATTAAATTAATGTTCGGCTCTCAATTAAAATATTCATTCATGCTAGGCTAAATGGGTAAGGTTCCATTTAAATTTATTTTATACTAACTACGGAATATAATAAATGAATTATTTTTTAATTTCCCGGGACACGTCATGAAAGTAGACAAAATGTCATTTTTGATATTACTCTGTAAGTTGTGCAATTGGTGAACTTATGTATGTACCTATATACCTTAATATGGTTATGATATTATCTACTAATAACCGTATGGAAATGCTAGAAATAAAAAAATAGGCTAGAAATAAAAACTTCAGTCATGTCATAGTAATAGTAGTAGCAGACCGCTTGTGATCGGTCGCTGTAGAAAACCGAGGTGGAAGCCTATGTTCAGCAGTGGACGTCCTTTGGCTGATAATGATGATGATGATAATAGTGACCTTTACAGACAAAATTTGAAATAATAATTGAATTACGTTGAGTTACATCTCGGTCTTTAATATTGTATGATTTACTGTTTAGGCACCAATCTCGTATTGATACATTACACAACAGGCTTTTTAGTTTTGTTTCAACATTTTGGCTTTTTCTTTCTACAGCCATTCCTACTTGTCTCTACACGGCTTTTGACGTTAACGAATGTAGATACGCTTGTCTCCATCACTTAGCCAGCGACACGACAAAATGCGGCATGGCGCTATGCCAGCCGAATTCACTTAGCACATGCAAACGTATGCAAACGATGCTTGAACCGGGTTCTACAATTTTACCAGGACATTTTAAAGTTTTGACTGTCTTTTTCTTATTGTTGTCTCTAGTTTTTTCACGGAAAAATACTTTTTTTAAATTAGCTAGATAATAGGCAATACAATAAGAGCTGCTTAATTAAGTTTGTGAGAAATTTTAATAATGTACCTAAACATCTCAGAACATTAGATTAAGAAGGTTTAAGATAACGCTACATAAATGGCTTGTAATGGAATGTTTTTATAATTTAAAAGAATTTTTGGATCCAAGGTGTAACTTAACGTATAACTTGCGTTAAATACTAACTTACCGAGAAGCTCTTGGCACGCTACATTTCCGTTCTAAAACATGTGCGTCTTTTCATATGTGAACCTCAAACACGAGCTGTTAAAATATTGTTTTAATAGGAAGATAAAGAATGAATTTCATTGTACGACAACGTTTAAGCATAGGTGCAAGGAACTGATAGCGTTGTTATAATTTTTGCAGATTCGAGACAGTTTTTTCTCCATCTTTTCTTTTGTTTAGTTACATCACGTTACACAAAAGAACTAACTGCACTTACGACATGTAAGCGAGGTCGTTTAGTATCGTCGTAAAAAGTTGTTATGTTCGCTATTAGTTTATAAGTCTATGTTATCGCTTTTAGTTTGCCTACTCGGAATCGGATGATAACACTTGATCTTGATCTTGAAAGAATAATGTCACTTCTATTGAATTCTATTTCTACATATAGCGTGTGGCCTGTAATAGGAGCAAACAAGTGACAAAACATTATAAAAACAAAAATGAAATTATAGACACATTTGTTTGCAATATCTGTTTGTTTTTCTGTTTCGATTCATTTTGTTAGAAAATAACAATACATTTATTTTTCATTAAAATAATTAAAACCATTTAGAATTGAATAGTGGTTACTTCAAGGGCCCTATATTTTAAATTTTTGCTCGTTTTACAGGCCACGCCCTGTATATCTAATTTCTGGAATAAAGTTTCCTCGTGGTGCCTTTTGGTTTAATACATCTGAGTTAATACACTTTTTTTTTAAAGATTTGATAACCGATACTATTACGATTATAACTCGTTTTTACATTACACATAAAATGAGTCCGTTTATTTAACACTCGTGTTTAACAAATAACATAAACTGCTGAAACTGAAGCCTGACCAAATACTGATTTTATATAACATTAACGAAATGAAAACAAACTGACCGTACTACACCGTGCTTTTTTAACCGTCTTACACCCGAAGCCCACGTAATGTAACCATCTTAATAAACCTCTAGGACATGTTATTTTTTTTATTACACTCCACATAATTTTGGTGTAAAAAATATCTAATAGTAATGTTACGTAATGTATCATCCTGTTCATAATGCTTACGTTTTCAACAATGCATTCCTTGACCTTGCCGCCTCGACGCGTTCCGCACCGTAGCCAATCTAAGACAGTCCACGTGGATCTCTAACCAATCATGCGCTAGCGCAATCCTTTGTGACGCCCACCGCCTCGCCCCTTTCTATTCGTGCGTAAAATAAGGTCAGTAGTGCTAGACAGCCGAGTGAATGACCCGCGCGTAGTGCTCGTTACAGGATGTTTCGTACTAAATTGTGCTGATATCTTCTTTAATGTCTTAGGCTTTGAAATCTTAATAATAACCAAGTTTTATTTAACGAATGACATGTAGTTATTGGATACTTTAAGTGGCCTTCGGCTGTAAGACGGTTAAAAAAGCACGGTGTATAAACACGCTGTTAAATCTATTCGTGTTGTAAAAATACTCAAAAGTACCAAAAACATTCCATAACCCGTCAATGTGTAGTAGGAAGGTTAAATAATTTATTCAGGGAAGGTATTTATTCTGTAAAACTGAAAATACTCACTGAGAGAGACAGAAATATAATAATTTTTAGTCTTTGGGTTGTTTTTTTTTAAATTAGAATTAATATGGGACGACCTTGTATGTATAACTTTGATAAAAGATTGTTGCAAAATAAGAATGTAAGAGAAAAATTAAATGAAATTGAAGGAAAAATCATGAAGCTAGTTGCAGCCAAATTGTCTGTTAGTTCGATGAAGGTTAATATGGAACACGTGCATAATATGCTAAAAATATAGAGAAAAAAACAATTTATATCATATAATTTAAAAAAGTTTACAAGCTTATTTTTATGTAAGTACTAGAAATTATATTATGCGCTAATTTATTTGATATTTTTATTTATTTTGCCAAGGCCTGATTTTTCAATAGTCAGATAAAAAATATTCGTCGAACAAAATATAATATGACTAATCGTCACCTAATTGTCAGCAATCATTCGTAACTGACTTTTTTGTAAATCTGTCGCTATTAAGTTTATCAGTCTGTTAAGTAAGATGAATCTGACCATTGAAAAAATCGGCTCTAAAAGGTTTATATTGTATTTAAACATGTCAGGGATACAAATAACTCACTCGTAAGAGTATTAGATTTATGGTACATTCTCACTCCATAATTGTGTTACATAAATTCCAGATAATGGTCATTGAATCTGTTTTCTCGGAACGTTTATTTTACTTGTCGTAGACAATTTTGTAGCTGAGATCCTTCACGTACTTTATTACATTTTCTTGTTATCTTAAACATTTTATAAATCGCGTATTTGGACTTTTCAAATACAGCTGTCGCGAGCTATTTATCATTCCGAAATGGATTTAAATTGTAAGACGAAATTTTCAATTTTTTTGTATAAAACGCTTGGTGACATTATACGATACATTAGCATGCCTGGTTTTATTGAAAGGTTTTATTTACAGATCAGCAAAGCTTTAAGAGTTGCTTTTGATTTGATATTTTTAATTGTTTCTTTTATTTTTGACAGTAACAGCTGTGTCTTGTTGGATGCTATCTGATATTATTTTTTTATAACACAGCGCTTAAGTATTTGACGTCATTAAGTGTACGTTTCTATGTACGTTCGAAGTCTCAGAGTGCCTACTACGAAAAACGAAATCCGTCAATACGATTATCGTTTTGCGGATCCGAAGCATTTCGTAGTAAGGATACCATACTAAAAATGCTTCGGATCCGAAAATCGATAATTGACGGATTTAGTTTTTCGTAGTAGACCTTTTGGCTCGCCCCTAACCACTTTTAAACGAAAATCACTTGCACACACGACACAAGAATGGACGACACTTAAAAAATAGTTGAAGCGAGGTGCAAGAGATTTGGGATCTTAAGGTGGTTAGGCGGCGCTGACCTCAATGGTACGTAAGTATAAGTAATAACAAACAGAAAGAAAGTCAGACCTGTCTTTCTTCCTGTTTGTTTTTACTCATGCTGACCAGCCATATAAGTAAACGGGAACCGCAAACATTTCCGAATCACTTAGAAACAAGACAGTTTATTTGTTGGCAAAGAAAAGTCCTGCTGAACCATGAAAATACACGGTCAGTTATTGTGTTTGTAACTTTACTCACATCATTTTTTTTTTTTTAACCTAAATCATCCCACTGCTGGGCAAAGGTCTCCCCCAAGCTCTTCCACCTATCTCTATGCATGGCCAACGACTCCCAACCCTTATCAAAACTAACCAAATCGTCACACCAGCGCTTTCTGGGTCTGCCCCTGCGGCGATAGCCATCTGCTGGTATCCATCGCGTGACGATTTGGGCCTATCTATCCGGGTGCATCCTACATATGTGTCCCGCCCACTCCCACTTTAGCCTTGCCGTTTTCTCACCTACATCCGCTATGCCAGTTCTGGAGCGTATCGTGGTATTACGGACCTTATCCATCCTTTTAATACCCAACACGCTCCTTTCCATGGCTCTTTGGCAAACCTTGAGTTTGGATTTTTGACTTTCGGTCAGTGACCACGTCTGCGCTCCATACGTAAGAACGGGCAGGATGCAAGTGTCGACGAGTTTGCGTTTTAACGAGATTGGAAGGTCACCCTTCATGTACGCTTTCATGGACCAGAAGCTCTTCCAGGCGTTGTCCGATCTCTTTGTCCTGCCTGTTTTCGAAGGATACTATCTGGCCCAGGTATATATACTCGTCGACATATTCCATTCTCTGCCCATTCACCATTATATCGTGTTCTGCAGCGTTGGTCATGACTTAGGTTTTTGACCTATTCATCATTAATCCAATCTCAAGACTTGCCTCGCTCAGCTGTTCGAGCATAGTTGCAAGCTCCGTCGATGTGTTGGCAAAAATAACGATATCATCAGCAAAGCGGAGCTTTGTTAGCTTTTTTGTCCCTATATCTATACCTTTCATTTTCCAGGGACCGTCCAGCTTTTTAAATACTTCTTGCAAGGCACTTGTGAATAGTTTAGGGGATAGCGGATCTCCTTGTTTGACACCCTTAAGTATAGGAAATGGTGGTACCTGTGTGTAATTTTATATCTGCCGTGCTTTTTTGATAAATAAGCCGTAGAAGTTGTATGTAGGTAGGCTCTACACCTTGTTGTTCTAGCGCGGCAAATATAGGTTCGTGTTTAAGGCTGTCAAACGCTTTAGAGTAATCGACAAACCCTATGTAAAGTGTCTTGTTGAACTCCTTAGACTTCTCTATTATCTGGTTCACAGCATGCAAGTGGTCTGTGGTAGAAAAATGTGAGCGGAAACCAGCCTGCTCGGGGGGTTGGTGTTTGTCTAGCTTATGAGCGATTCTATACTGTATTATTTTTGTTAGTAATTTGTAGATGTGAGAGATCAAACTAATCGGCCGGTAGTTATTTATGTCGTATTTATTTCCCTTTTTATGTAATAATATAATATTGGAATGACAGAATTTCCGAGGCAGAGATCCAGTGAGCAGAATAGCATTAAAAAGTTTTGTCAAGTGTGGTCTGAGAGCTGGTTTTCCCAGTTTGAGAACCTCCGTGGTGACACCATCCTCTCCTGGGCTTTTACTGTATTTTAAGCTCTTAATAGCAACGTTCACTTCATGCTCATTGATAAGAGGGATGTCGTCACTGCAACGATAGTCCACCGAAAGGTTGTTATTAGAGCTGTCCGAATATAAGGTCTTATAAAACTCAGTGCAGATATCAATGATCTCATCTCGGTTGCTGTGCCTCTTACCGCTCGGATCTTCTAAACTGGTTATCCATGTCTTACTTCGAGAGTGTCCCTGCTTTGCAGTTCGAAGTGAACTATTTTGTTGCAAAGCTATTTTAATTAAATGCGTGTTGTAATTTCTGGGATCCTTAATAGAATAAAATTTAGTTCTGACATCATTTGTTTAAATTAATAAAAAAGTCATGTTTTGAACGTAGTAAGGGGGAAAAACGGCATGCTTTTCAGTTTTGTTGATAAATAAGTGTATGTAAGTGCTAATATTTAATTTAAACGGGAGCTTTAAAAAATCAAGCTTTCCTTTTCAGTAAAAAAAAAGTTTCTTTACCCAGTTTACCAAGTATACTATACATACATATTCTTACTAAGTTCTTAGTACCTATCCTATAATAATATTTTGTAAGAATAAAAGGTTGATGAATCAAATCATCGTCTAATTCTCAGTTATTTTCCGTTGTACTCTAAACAAACGCGTAAGCTATTTAATTGCGATCAGATCAAAGATATATTTCAGATTTATAAACACCGCGGCCGCGCGTTGTAACAAGCTGTATGTTTCGTAGAACTGTATTTCGTTTTGAAAGCTAGGAGTTGCGTAAAAAGTTAACTAACCCGCATCAGTCTTAGCACCTAAATCCTGCGTCCATCTGGAAAACACTTTAGATGTCTAAGCGATTTCCACTCCGGAACACGGTACACGTTTTGTTTCGCAAAACAACTCAGCGCATTTTCTCGAGGGCAAAGTTTTGAGACGCTGTGAATTTTCAAAGTAGTTTTCTCGTAAATAAATCATCCAAACGAAAAATAGAATTTTTATGTTTCAGAATACAGTAGGGTCTTCTTTCTCTACTTCAACTGGATATTTTTATATGGAATTTGCTCCTTTTAGCTTTAACGAAAAGATTTTTCCCTTACTTCAGTTTTTCGAAAATAAAATATACAGTAGATCTTCAAAAATTTATCCTTTAATATGAGACATATTTTAGGGAACAGCTTTTTCTGCTATACTTACTGTTTTTCGGAATTACATTTAACTACCTAACACTATTTTGTCTTACGTCTTCGTGTAACTAAAGTTAGTTATATGAACTTATTTTCACTCGTTTCGTTTTTAAGCTTGGGAGAAAATCTTGGGAAAAAATGCATGTATTAATAAAATGAAACCAAGCTTCTTAGCAATTTTAAACCATCATTATTCAGGTCTGTGAGATTTAATACAGACCTACAATTTATGTCTCAGACCACCTAATGAGGTCGCACGCTAAGATAGATTAAACGAAAAGTCTTCTCAACGCAAAAAGCATAAACACTGAACAGAAGTAAAGTTTGAATCATCTCGAGGAAGGTTTAATGTTGGATGTGTTCAGAATTAACTGAAGTCCATAGTAAATGTTTAGCTTTTTGCGGCACAACAAGTCGCCAAGCAAAACAAAAAATAAAGCAACGAAATATTTTATTTAAAGGGTACATTTTTTTTTCACTGTATATTTTTACGTTCATAAGTGTCATTTCATGACCTTAATTAAAATAAAGATTTTGAATTTGAATTTCGAAACCAAAGTTTTCTCGTTATCGTTATCTTAATCATAATCATTTTAATAATACTAATCGCAATTGTAAACGTAATCATAATGGTAGTCGTAGTCCAATTTTCAAAATTCCATATGATCTTTATAACAATGGTGGGTACCGAATTAGACAAATGCTATCCATTCCCACTGCCTTTTTCACCATCGACAAATAAGAACTAAATAACAAATAATTTCAAATATTTGACGACATTTCGTTTGAAGTAGAAGGATAGGATAGGATATGAACTTATTAAGACATTGTAAAACAGGGGCTTAGAATAGTGTGTTGGTTTGATATTACCTAGGTAAAAAATCAAAAGTATTGTATTCTTTAACGAAATACTGAATTAGATTGAAGAAACTCTATCCAAGCCTAAAAGATACTGCAATTAAAACGTAGTTAATTGATATTCAATACTCAAACAAATTCAAACTTGTTGATTGCCACTAAAATATTACGAAATATATAGCCAATAATTTTGATTTCGAATATTAAAATATTTCAGTAAAACAATTATTTTGCTCAACACTCTACCGAAATTCATGTGCCTAACTTAACGTAAAAATAATGAGGGTGGTCTCGCGATGTAAACTTTATTGCATACTGGTGGTTGACGCAGAAATTTAGAATATTATATTATAATTAGGCACCCGCGAAATACAGTGTTGTAGACAGAACAACGCGTATGATGAGGGAAATTTTATTTATTTCTTAATTTCTGAATGCTAGTGCTATTTCGTAGGTACTGAATTTAGGCAACGTGTGTTTTTTAAACAGTAGGTATTGTATTTTGTTTGAATGACGCCCGTTTTTGTGTGTCAGGTGTGCAAGCGATTTTCGCTTGTAAAGTGTTAAGGTGGCAGAGATCTCGACTTTAAATCAAGCTATCTCATGAATGTAATTAACTGACGGCCGGTATATCGTATTCATTTGACAGTTCAAAACGTACGATATGATCTTTCAAATCTTTTGGTATTCGTCGTTAGACAGATCATATCGTACGTTTTGAACTGTCAATTGAATACGATTGCTTTACACAATTCCACACCTGTTTCACAATGTCCTAATAAGTTCAGGTTAGCGTTATCTGATCAATACTTCATACGAAATGACGTTACACATTTGAATTATTTGTTAGTTTGTGCTTATTTGTCGATGGTGAAACAAGCCCTTAGTGTGCACTCAGCCTAACCCGCAACTGAACATACATCATTTCGGTCACGCTCGAAGTTTGGAACGCGCGTGATGCCGGTCCCTAATGTCGGATATTTTTTTTTTCATCCACCCGCTAAACAGGCGATTTCGTAATTTTTTGGATGAGGGATGAAGAGGGTTCCTATCTGTCGACTGTTTGATGAGTAAGTAATTAATGAGTTTTGTCACAAAACAATGTAAGAGTAATAAAAAAGACTAGTTATAAATCTTTTCCATGGTTTAATGGGTTTTAGTGTAATCTCCATCAGCAAAAGTTTTGTATAGAAAAGTGTTCTGCACAGAAGTTAAAAAAATACGTTCACTTTGAATAGAGTCCTATTTGATTTCCAATTTTAAACATTGCATTCGAAAAAAGGTAGCGTACGTAGCAAGTAGTAGTAGTCGAACGAGTCAACATTTTGCAAATTCCGCCGATGCATTAGTGTTTGAGTTATGTGAAATAGAAATCTACATTTCTATATAGTACTTACTTTGTGAGTTAATATAATACATGAACTACGACTACGCCGCTTTACTTATGTATTTATGTAGGTTGCTACTTACCACTAATAAATGAGACAAAAGCTACTATCAAAGTTATAGCGCCAGCCATCTTTTCCTGTGGTGACGACGTTTCTATTATAGTAACAGAAACAACTCGCCAATAAGTGTGGGTATAAGTACCCACTCAATAAAGCATTTAATATACTGCAGTCGGATATTGGAAACGTATGATCAAGAGATGTTTTATTGGTACTTACTTCAGTAAATCCACGTGTAGGTATGAAGGAAAAATGCTATAAGAACTCTTTGAGAGAGAGAGAGAGAGAGAGAGAGAAAGTTAAAGTACCTACCTATAAGGTAGTTTTGAGGTTTTGTGATAAAGAACCTAGGCGTGCGAGCCAAAAATGAAAACGTTTTTAGCTTTATTGTTACTAACCGACTTTAAAAAGGAGGAGGTTATTAATTCGACTGTATGTTTTTTTCAAGAGTGAGACTGCTAGAAAATCTAACCACAACAGAGTTTGATTACCCTGATTAGGAAAAAGGTTATCCCGTCAAATATATCGCAGTTTCGTCTTAGACAATCTTAAGTTACTTATCTTTATGATTAGTGGATACTTTATTTTAAAAATTTAGTTACACTCCAGGATTAATAGGTTTAAGCCATACACAAAAGTAGCAATACCTACCACACAAATAAAACACCACTAAAAAAATTTCATACCTAAACGAATTAAATATAGATCTACTGATTCACAAGGAATCCTCGTGTGCACGCACATAATTATAATATTAGTATAAGCATACACGTTTGTTTTTACCCGAACATACTGCTAATATATCACAAAATAAGATGTGTTCGATCGGCGTCACTAATAACATTCTCCGAAAATATTTCAGAACGAAAACATGTTTTCCATAATAGCATCATGTGTGTTGCTTTACGCGAGATGACGAGAAAAATAATAATATCTAATTGAGTAATCCCGAGCCTTGACGAAAGGAATGTGTGCGTTAGATCGTGAAAATATACACCGTGTGGTCTTTAATACAAGCAAAAAATTTAATCAATGATTCTACAGAGTAAGTATTTGTAATTACCTTGACCTGGTCATAGTGCTCCAAAATGCTTTAACTAAAGATATAGTAATCTAAAGTTATAATCTCTAGTCAATGTACCTATATCAAAATCGCTAACATTTGTTTGCAATACATTGCTAGTTCGATTTATTTTGTTAGAAAATAACAATAAATTTATTTTTCAATTTAAACATTTAAAATGGATTACTCGTCTCTTAACACGTTCCGGGACACTATTCCAGACACAATAGATGTTTTATTGTTTTCACGCCTGTAGGCGGGCACTGTCCCGGAACGTGTTAAAGGGCCTACATTTTATTTTTTTGCTCCTATTACAGGTCACACCCTGTATTGCGATATCGTATTAGTAGGACATATGGGGACCTTTTTATTGGAGTATGTACCTAAACATGCATCTTACATGAAATTGAAATTGAAAAACATCTGTACCTTAATTTGAACATATCAACTAACATACTCCAAAAAAAGTAGTAGTCAACAATCTTTAGTAACCATTAATGCAAAAAATAAATGTGGGTGTAAGACATATTCACATACATAAAATAATACTGATTCATTTTTCCCGACACCTCGGGAGAGTGCAAGTTGTCAACCCTACTGAGTTTGATGCATCACTGGTTGGTTCATGTTGGAACGTATCAGTTTGTTCATGGTCAAGCAAAATTACGCCCGACATCTGCACGATCGAGTTTATGGTTAAACTCGCAGGGCAGAGTTAACATGTATATAGAGCTTAGATTATGTATCCTGTAGATTTGACACATATTTAAAATTGACAAGTTAGAAAGTGATGGCTGTATACAAAAGTACTTAAGAGTGAGAGAGACGCAGATATTGTTTTTTGTCCTTATCACCGTTCATAGGTAATTTCTGCCTGCCACAATTTAAAAATAATGGCAGACATTTGACGTCTATGCGAAAAATACAATAAAATTGCAAATTTAAAATAAATTTTGTGCAAGTGAAGTGTTTTGTGGATTACGGAGTGATTGTTTTACTTACTCAACATGGTAAATTGTTGTGTGCTTGGATGTAAAAGCCGTACTGAGCGTAAGTATGAAAACATAACATTTCACACGTAAGTAAGCCTCATTTATATTGTTCCTATATGTTTTACCTGCATCGAAGTGCATTAATCTTAAATCCTATAAAAGAACATACATAATAGTGGAAAAAAGTAGTGAATTATCAATCGAATTGTAAAATATTTTTGTATTATTACCTGACCAAATATAAAAGGTCGTCTATGGCTCAACTCTGTGGGTTATGGCTTTTACGGTAGCCATTTTGTTAGTATTTTAAATTTTGCTGGGTTATCGTTACCTTTAGGGATACCACAATACAAAGGGTAAAAGTTCTCGATTTAAGGGTAATTTACAATCGACTAATTTTTAAAATCGTATATGTATTTTAATTGCTGGAGGAACATTTCATGCGTTGTAGTGATCATTATTATTTGAACTAATTATGATTTGTGTTCATTTATATAGATTTCCAAAAGACGAGACGGTACTAAAGGTTTGGATTGCAGCGACTGGACGGCAAAACTGGCAGTCTACCAAGCACACTCGCATGTGTTCTATCCATTTTAAAACCGAATGCTTTCAGAAAAAGCAACGGATAACTTATTTGGCAAATATTTGAATGTACGCAACAAATTTATGTTGCGTATTTATGTTATTATTTAATAAACTTACATCATTTAACGGCCTATAAAAGTTATTTGTTGACTATTTTATTTAAACTTTATTGCTCTGTAAGTTGTATAATTGGCGGACTTATTCTGTTCTATGACGTTAAAAATCCTATTTCCTTCTTAAACATTTTTTTTGTACACAATTTTTGTTTTATCCCTATGTTAATATTTTTTTGTACAAATAAATAAAGATTTTGACTGTAAAATTAAGTATTTATTGTAATTAAGGTTACTAGTGTATTTATATGGGTGGGGAGTAAATTTTTATGAACATGGCCACCCCAAAATACGTAAGTACTTTATATCTGTCTCATACGGGTGAACGCGGCTGTCAAGTCTATAATATACTTCGTCTAAGATATAGAGTGGCTTAATGGCATCGATAGAAGAGGAAAGTGATTTAATTATTTATTTACTTTAAACTTCATGCGCAAACAAACAGTATATATGGCGGTTTTAATAAATAAAAAAATATCATAGCAGTCAATTATCCTATCCTACTACTATTATAAAGGCGAAAGTTTGTAAGTATGGATGTATGGATGTATGGATGTATGGATGTATGGATGTATGGATGTATGGATGTATGGATGTTTGTTACTCTTTCACGTAAAAACTACTGAATGGATTTGAATGAAACTTTACCACAATATAGCTTATACATCAGAATAACATATAGGCTACAATTTTTGAGGTTTCTAATGTGAGGTCGTAAAAAAACTCATTTTTTGCGCTACTAGACGGGACGAACCTGAAGTCCACGCGAACGAAGTCGCGGGCAAAAGCTAGTAGGTCAATAAATATGATGATAAGCGAAGTGCAAAAAATGCGATAAAGATACAAAATAATTATTTTGTTTTCGAGTATAAAATAATCATATTTTAAAGAAGATGATAGCAAAATTCTTAAATGTGATTTAATTAAAGCAAATATGATGATAAGCGAAGTGCAAAAAATGCGATAAAGATACAAAATAATTATTTTGTTTTCGAGTATAAAATAATCATATTTTAAAGAAGATGATAGCAAAATTCTTAAATGTGATTTAATTAAAGGCAAAGACGGATGTTTTTTGGATTTAAATCAAAACACTGTAAACTTACTCTGATTTGGTTGTAATACGACGATCAAGATATGTATTCACACAGTTTCATGCATCGATACAAGTCTTAAACTACAATTACATTATTTCTTAAAAGTACTAAATACATAAACTATTTACCTACTGGTAAACACCACATGCTATGTGTCTTACTCTAAACATTAGTTACGATAGAAATCATCCAACTGGTAATAAAATCGCTAACCGAGGCCCGTTTACATCAAGCCACGAAAACTCATCTATTATTCGATTCCCGTCAACTCGACAAAAAAAGCCGTAATTCGATTTATAAATAAATACAAACAAGAGAAAGCGAAAAAAGCCTTCAACTAAATTGAGTCATGTCAAAAGTTCACTAAATTAAATAAACAGATGACATAAAGGTCGTCCATCACATCATCGATTCTTTACTTATTTAGAAAGTTCGTCGAGTATATCTAAGTATTTAAAATATTTAAGTTACACGGTAAATAGTTATTTGCCAAAATGGAATACGTCATATATCTTAAATGTTTTTTTCAGAAATTGACATCGGTGTTCCTTAAGTTAGAAATGTTTTAAGTAGTCACAAGTTTCCACTGAGTTGTTAATTCTACGCATAGAAGCTATGTCGTATGACAAGATTCTGACGTATTCCTTGATAATTTTGAATATGAAACTATTTGAATGAGTTGATGACAAGTGGCGTCAATTCATGGCGTACGAGATTTGTTCGTGGTGTCATTTCCTTATGCTTGTAATAGAAGTTAAATCCAAGTCTCCAATCTATGCAGGTGCTCAAAGAAATTCGATTTAAAAGATGCATTAGGGTATTTATTAGGGCTAAGAAACAACATTAGTTTCCAAGTAAGATACCCTTACATAATAATTTCATTTGACGCGAACATAATCAGTGTTTAAAGTAACAGTTGTAAATCTTCAAGCCAAAGTTTGCCGTTGCGCGAACATTTTGAAGCTCGATCCACGATCGGCGAGCGGCTGGCAGTGTGACAACGACGCCGCGCAAACCAACACGACTCGGCGAGATATCGGCCGCACGCAACCTCCTTCGCCTGCCCGAAGTTTACTTTTAAAAAAGTTATCATTTTTAATCTGTGCACGATGGCGGGTAAATGCTTGATTTTCGGATGACAGATTTTTATTTCCCGCCAGTTCGAAACTTCAGTGGTAATTTTTTGTGAAACTTTTAGCGTGGCATTCAATAATTTTGTGACGATTTTACCAAATTTCATTTCTTTCGATTCCGAAAGTTTGTGAACAAAGTGTACGATTAGTGATATATTGTTAATAAATTCGGCAACGAATATGATGCATCTTGAACGAGAATTCATTTTAAATTGTTGAAGACATCGAACGTTTTTCTGCGGCGGCTTTTGAGGTTTGTTTACAGTGTTTTATATAAGATTATTTGATCGCCTAGTAATTATTTCAAAGGTTAGTATTCTTTGTTTTGTATTGTTTTTTCACAGATTAAAAGAGGGCGTGATGATTGGGGCTTTCATACTTACTAGACTTTATAAGGCACAGACAGTAAAATTAATTACTTACATAAACCAATCATTTATTAAGGCGCATTTAATTCCCCAATTTGTAAGTTACATGTAATTTAACGCTTGATTATAAGCTTGTTCGGTGGTTTGTTCTTCGGTGATAATAATTCACTTAGTATGTACCTAATGTAATGTAGTTTTGTTTTGGTAAGATTTTAATTGGATATCAAAACACACTAAAAAGTGGGTACCATGATTTGCTCGTGCACTTAGGTATTAATTATACCCTTTCATAGAGGAAAACTTTGTTATGCACGATAACTGCATAATACATGATATAGCAAATTAACTACCGTCTAGTAACAGCGTTTATTCAAATATCAGCTCATTAGCAATTCAGGTTTAAACTCGTTAATTTGGCGTAAAATGTTTCAGTGTGCAGTTCGTTAAAAGGTCGTATTTTTAGTTATAAGTGTGTTGGTAAGCAAATACATAATAGTTCATATAAATTAATTAATTATTTATTCAACACAAAACTGGTCAAGTGCGAGTCGACAAAATACCTTGTTTTTCATAGATAGTGTTTGTATGAACGACAAAGTTATATTTGACGTCGTTGAAAAAATCTTAAAAACTACCCGTTCGACCTCGTTCAAGCTAATTTTCATTGCAAGTATTCGTTAAGATCTACATCATTTTTTTCAAATATTTGACTAGCTTAGTTTCAAAGTTAAAAGAGGGGGGGGGGGCATTTTACCACAGCGGTTAACCTTTATAAACGGAATCCTAAAAATTTCGTGGCTTCGTTACTATTCGATTGATTGATATACCTTACATTATTACACTTACCTCAAGTTAGCAACATAATAAAAATACCACGAAATAAGTTACCCAAAACCCATGGTTTATCTCTATGTTAACTTTCAAAGATATTCGTCGAATTTTCCTTCGTCTCATGATGACAGATGATTGGCGTATGGAATATTTAATATTAACGTTCCAGTTTCCTATTTTTAAATAATTTTCTAAGTTTAGCTACACATAATTTCGTGACCACCATAGCGTATTTTTTACACTATTTTCCAAAGACCATTTCCAAAAGTTTTCGGGAATTATTGAAAAAGCATCGCTTTTTGAGCCATAGTTTTGAACGCCAAATAAAGTAAATACGTTTTCCATGCTAACTTCAAACCAAGTTTAGATCCACCAGTTCAAAGTTTTCACAAATTGAAATACTCAGGATGCGTTCAATTAACTCATTACTTTAATACTATGACAAATAACCTGACATGACAATATTCCTGGTGGTTCCTGACACGCATAGCCTAGCTGTTCTTGTTCAAATATTTGACAATATGACGATGTCACGGTCACCGGAAAACACTATCCCCCTTATTCATAATAACTCAATCGGTCTTTTAACTCGTCAAGTATGTGTAAACGAGACACAATAAAAATTCCATTGTTATGCGACTCTCGGCATTCGTTTGATACCTGACTGATTAAACCTATTTTAGCTATTACACTGCTTTGTCTCATTCTTTTTTGTCGCTGTCATCATTTGACAGAAAGTGACAAAACAGTGTAATAGCTAAAATGGGCTAAAAACACCGTTTGCGTTATTATGAATAAGGGGTAAGTATCTTATAGCAAAATTAAATTGACGAAGTAATAATAGTACCTTGTCAAAACTTTCTACCCAAACTGAACTTGAAAAAATAAATGGTTTTATATTAAATCTAAATTAATCACGTTCAAAATGAATATACAATTTGTTAGAAGCTTTTTAAGGACTAGTCGTTTTGAACTCATCTTTATTATTGTGTGACTTCGATAAAAGTGAATTGCAATCCAAACATAATTTAAAAAATAGTCAACTTGCTTTTTTCTTAAAAAAAAACGTCTGGACGTAAATCTCAATTTTTTTCCAATGATATTTGAAAGCGTTCTTTTAAATTTTCTCTAATACTTACATGAATCAAGGGATTCATGCAGCAGCTTCATAAGTGAAAAATATTAATTGAATAAGATAGTACTTTCACATTCCATTTTCTCAGATATTTTTACGGCTTTATAATTCGTAAAATCGATATTCTTTAATTGCGTGATAGATGGTTTTAATCATTTGCCAAGTGGAAATGAAACTTGAATTATTAATTTCATAGAATAAATTGAATTAATTTTATTCAATAAAATAGAATCGATCAGATTTTTTAATAAAAGCCAACAATGGCTCATCGAAACCAAACTTTGTCAAACGACAAAGATCGGCTTTAATTAAAAAGTTAAGCAATTTCGTTCAGCAAGGCCTTGTTTGCACCGTGGTACTTTGATGTGTAATTGAATGTTCTTCGTTTGCCCAATGTGTGTGCGTAAAACAAATACGTAGAGTGGAACGCGAATAGTTATGTTAAAATAGGTACGGGTGTGAATCATCTCTTTATATGATCGCAAAGAACATTGATGAAAATGCTCGGAAACGAAATCATGTACGTATCTTTTAAGTCGAAAACATTTTCATTTCTTATCTAAATTAAAAAAAAACATGAATGAATATAAAGGACTGTTGAATGAAAAAAAATCAAAATCATTCAATAATATAACATAATATCACATACTTACGATCGACTCCAAGATTTTTTTATCTTCACAAACTGTAAACACACAATTGTATGTGTTGGCTCTACATGTAAAAGGTATTAGTTGTGTGACACAAGACATAGTATAGGACTTAAAGACCACACTTGTAGTTTGTAAAGTGTAACTTAAGGTGCAGTTTTGACAGTTAAACGGCTGAGCTAGACTGTGAAATTAGCAATTCTTATTGCAATTTCGCATTATATTGATTTCTACTATAATATAACAATATAAATATTAATATTCATACCATTTTAGTATTATTATAATAATTGATAGGTAATATTTGTTTACGCTGGGTGGGAATTGAACTGTCTCGGAAAATTACGGTTTAAGTTGGATCGCAATACGGCCCCAGTCCAGCACTGATTGTCTAAATATCAATGCGAATCTTTTAAAATAAAAAATATTCTATAGAAGGAGGCCAACGCATAAAGTTTAGTGTTCGAATCACTCCGTTCGCACGAACATTTCAGCTAGATTTTTTACCGTCGTAACTTTATTACCTCGGTATTCATTACGAGCGTCGCTCAGCAAACAGATTCAAACAAAGGGGAGGCGACGAAAATGAGAAAACCGCGAGTCTTTATGTGAGAGTCTCACTCTTTGAGGCTTTGACCCGTAAACTTCTCACACTTGGCAATGTTTCCAATTTTTCATCACACGTAATGTGTGACGGGTTTTTGGAACACCTTAATCGCGACATCTGAAGAGAAGAATGAGGCTTAGCTCGGGAAATGAAGGCGCCCAGGTTTTATTTGGGCATAGCTTTTTTATGTCTTTTGTGATACTTACTTGGGCCTGGATTCCGCTAATTGAGTCGTCACTGATTTGTGCATCAGTTGTACTCCGAGAGAATAATTGATATACCTCGCTATTCTGACCGCGGCGTGCCACCTCTCAATGCTGCTTAAGCACACAATGTGTTACAATAGCACTACTGAATGACTACTGTAGTTCAACAAGATGCCGAAAATACGTGAATCGGGGGGCTGCTTATTTTGTTTTTACGTTTTGCTTGTTGAGTTGATGAGGTTATGTGTCAGTTTATTATGCTGTATTTAGCATTTTGTATAGGTAATTCACCAACGTATATCCTTATACGTGCATTCGGAAACATTGTTTGTTATTAAAAATAGGTGACGATATTTATTTCGGACTATCATAGCACACTTACATACAATAAGTAACAGTTACCCCGCTGTTTATGGTCTGAATGTTATAGCAAGAATATATGATGCACGTTGGTGCAGCACATATTGTAAAGTGATCGCAAAAGTGACCGTATTGGTACCAAAATCATTCATATTATTTCATGTTGATGAACCAACTCAGATAAAGGGTATGTTTTCAAATTGACTGGGTCTGGTGACTTTTATGTAATCGGCATAAACACTGGACATCTGATCCTTAATGTTTTGGCAGCCAGGCCGGAGACCAGATGTTGTGCTAAGATAACAGGGTAATCTGCATTTGCTGTGTTATTATTTGTTTAAGTTTAACATGTCTATGAATAAACTGTTCATAAATTCCAAAAATCTGACTGACGAGGTTCAGAGCTTTGTTAAAATGACATCCCCGGTTATCATCATTAGATGTATAACACAGATGCTACGTCATATTAAATGCAATTGGCTGGACACCCGAAGACAGATGGAAATGAAATGGGGTTAAAAAATTCTTAGGTACACTAGGATGGTTGAAAAAGCTGAAGATAGAAACATGGTTTTGTAGATAATGTATTAGTCGAAGACAACATCACGTTTACCCATTATAAAGTAACTTTTATTAGGTATTGCAATTATATTATACACAAAAAACAAGTTGGTTTGTAATAGCTTGATGTCCTGGTAATAGAGGTAGTAATTAAACTTATTGCATTTAAATACCAATACGACCCCCCTACGTATAGGTAAATAGCATGGCGCTAGTTGCTCATTTTCTGAAATACATATATCTTTTTTAATAAGAATTAAATTATTTGACGACGTCATACGCATTTTCTGGGAAAGCTTACTCCATCATAATTACGAATACATCAATTTGCATCTTCCGTGACAGTAATTAAGGCCCGTCAGCTCAAAAAATTAAATAATACAGTCATTCCGCTTCATCCGCCCTTTACTTATTATTACTTATAACACATTATCAATCTATACTAATATTATAAAGCTGAAGAGTTTGTTTGTTTGTTTCTTTGAACGCGCTAATCTCCGAAACTGCTGGTTCGAATTGAATAATTCTTTTTGTGTTAGATAGTCCAGTTATCGAGGAAGGCTATAGGCTATATTACAACACGCTACGACCAATAGGAGCAAAGATATAGTGGTAAATGTGTAAAAAACGGGAGAAAGAAGTCACTATTCCACGCGGACGAAGTCGCGGACAAAAGCTAGTTATCAATATAACTGTGTAATGGTTGACTAAAAATAAAATGGTAAGCACTTGCTGTATGAAAAAAATATTTAATATTCGCTTTTCACTCCAAGTGCGCGTGTACCCATAAAAATAAAAGATTTTACGGCATGTCTTTCATTGAAGAGATTAAACTTTATGCATATTGGAACGTTTTTCATTGCCGTCGGACATAGTGCGGATTAAGTTTGATAGGTGTTATTTTAGTTGCATATTTTCACCCGATTGTTTTGCATACGTAATAACTCACAGATTATACGTTTTATCGACGATTTGACCTTTCATGCGAGTATTGAAAAAGGTAATTACTGTCAAAGCTTTAAAATATTAAAATAACCACATAAAATTTAGGTAAGTAAATGTAAATGCCAAATGATTACTACGTCGGCATTCTGACTGTATATTTTCGTTCATAATATAATCCAGTCTACCTAGACCCGTTTCCCAAAAAGTAAATATAAAATTTTGTAACTTTAATCAATAGCGGCCTAAAAATATTTAAGAGCCATATGACAGTTTGGAGATTCTCAGATTTTACCTAATTTATCAATGTGTGTGTGCGATTTTATATGTCCGGGACACAAAAAAATTTTAACTGTAACCAAACAATTTTGATACTTTATCTCTAGCTAGTAGGCTATGCGTATGATGAACACAGAAAATGATGGTCTTAAAAAGTCGATGTGATAAATTAATGTTATACCAGTTTTTTTGTATTTGAAATACCTATTACGAATACAGTGAATACAGTTCGGAATCAGGGCTCGCGTCAATTCCGTTCGCGAACATTTTCCTTTTGATAAGTATATAACTAAATTCACAGATTTAAACACAAACGTACAGTTATAATAACGTAAAAAACTTACAGCATAGAAAAAACGAAATGCATCCAAAGGGTGAAGACATATAGAGGCGGGTAAAACGCACTGACCTGCAACGACTAACCAGTGTTGTGCCGTGTTGGCTATTTCATGGAATTGAAATGCTTTATAGAGACTTTTCCGACTCAAGTCTTGATTTGAATCTTGTTTTAATCAGTCAGGTATCAAACGACTGCCGGGAGTCGCATAATAATGGAATTTCTATTGTGTCTCGTTCACACATACTTGACGAGTTAAAACAATTTTCTAGTGTCAGTCGGTCCTTATTTGGATTGTTGTAACGAATTTCTTAAATATTTCGAGACTAAATAATAATGGAATTTCTATTGTGTCTCGTTCACACATACTTGACGAGTTAAAACAATTTTCTAGTGTCAGTCGGTCCTTATTTGGATTGTTGTAACGAATTTCCTAAATATTTCGAGATTAAAAATAGATGACTTGGCACATCACTAGTCAGTCGGTACAGGTTGGTACCGGTTATCTGCCTCTTTATGTCTTCACCCAAATCGTGACTTCTCAGAGTAGGTATTTTTTTACGAATGTAAACTCCACGAGAAACGGGGACTAAGGGTTATTGGTGGATGATGCCATTGGTTCTGGGCTTGATCTACCACGTGTCATACCAGCTAGATGCTATGAGGATTTATTTACACATAAATGCTTTTTAGTGTAACGCTGTTCTTTGATATGATTTGTATTTTGATATATGAAATATGTCACAAGTTATTATAGCTAACATTCAGAAAATGTAGTTAAGAAAATTTCGATCAAGATTTCAAGTATTTCATGTATAACAGATGATAAACAAGATAATTTTTATTTAATTATTTGGTTTACACCGGTATTATATCATTTTGTCCATATTTTTTCAATAATGAAATATTATATGAATATGGACTTGAATAGAACCATGGAACTTCATGGCATTTGCGTACAATTTGAATACAGGTTCATATTAACTACATACACATCACATGAAACGCTTCTATTTAAACAAGCGTTTTACTATACAAGTTTATAGTTAGGTTGTGGTTGTAGATTGTGGTAGAAAGAAGAGTAATGTTAAATAAGCAAAATATTGCCCTATTTATTTAGGTTTAAACCATTGAAACACTGTTACTAGCGTATGGAATAAATGCCATGAACAAGTCCCACACAGTATGGAATTGACGCCAATGGCCAATGGTATGTACGTACAAGTGCGTATCAAAGGTTGTGGAACTAAATAACGCCTATATAAGGTCTATATTAAGAAAAACTGACCTTTTAATTTTTGTCGTCCGTTTATTCTTATTCAAAATCCAAAGCACGAATCATGTAAGAAAATTTATAAACTTACTTGTTTACTACTCAAAGTCAAATACTTAAAACAAAAGCCCTTATTTGTCTTCAATTTTGATGGGTTAATGGTCACTTCACCACCATACTATTTCAATAAAACCGACTTCAAAAACAAAACACATTAAAAAGTCTTTAATAAACTCTTGAAAGGACTCCATTTTAGGCAAACCATTTCTTTTTGGAGTCGATGCCCAGATAGATGTCGCTTAAGATGGAACTTGAGAGAGCCCATGCGATGGCACTGACTTCAAAAAGAAATGGTTTGCCTAAATTGGAGTCCTTTGAAGAGTTTTAGACTTTTTAGTGAAAAAAAAAAACTTCGACCACAGAAAACTTTGCTTCATATCCAGCCTCGGCGCGCCCCAGCCCTGTTTTATAATAACTTAAGGGGTAAGAGGTAAATACCAATTCAACAAAGTAAATATCATGATAATCGGTCTACCGTTGTTGAACTATAAAGTAGTGTTACTGATATTACTTTATTTTATATAAATAAGGTTATTATTTGCAACCCCATACATATGCAATAGAATTGATACTAATGCCTATTCTTGGCCTTATTAATTCAGTATTTGTCTAAAATTGACATTTAACTGTTTGGTGATAGAAACAGTTTGCTCATCATATACCACAATTTTATTTTGCAGACAATTTTTTTTTATTATTATTTTTGTCGATAATTTTGGTCCTAGTATCTGCACATTTTGTTTGATCAAGTTTCGAAAATACAAATTGTATATGATAAAAGATCTTCGTTATAACTCATAAACCTCTTGAAATAGTCGCCATACATATAAATCTTTCTTGTTTATAGTATTAATAAGGATTTCTTTCTATTCAAGTTTACATAACATTGATTAATCATTTAAATACAACTACTAATCGATACAAAAGAACGAATACTTTTTTGTTATAATTAGAGACCATCGACGATCCAAATGCACTATGGCTTTATGCCTGTTGCATAAAGCCTCAAAGCGAATTGGTCGACGTATAAAAATTGTGCAAAGCGTGATATTTTCAAATTTGGAATTAGTATCATACACGAAATAAAAGAGTAGCAACGAAGACAACGAGCGACACACCCTTCCCCTCCGAGCGCTCGGCGCTGTCTGTCAAATTTCGATCGAAGATGAACGTCCGTGACAGCTCCAAATCTCAAATTTATAGGTTACTTTAGTAAGATATTTTGAATATAGTGCACAAGATAAAATCAAGAATTTAGATGCTAAGTCAAAGATAGGAACCTCTATAACATTGTTTTATCAAATAACACACAATAAGTGCAATGTATCTCAGAGATAATCGCCTGCCTTTAGATGCGTATTTTATGCCAAAACATGGTTTCAATTTTGTCTTCATTTGGAATAACCAGAGCAATAAATAAAAAAAACAGAGTCTACACCTTGTAGTCGAACGTAATTCCCTTCAAGTTTATGTTATTTCGATAGCTGATGTCAACAACTGATCTAGAAAAGTGCACCAGAAAAATCGTCAATTTGGCTTCTATGATTGCAAATTACAGGCATTTTAAAGATTGAATCAAAAATTCAGAGCTTACATCTTATGTAGATAGCTTATTTCTACACAAATCAGTCAAAAAAAGTTATCAGTTAAGTCATTTTTGGGAAGAAAACTGCACTTGAACTTTGTTAGAAGGTAGGTGACAGCAGCAGCGGACGCAGAGAAAAAGAAGGAAAACTGTACTAACTGCACACTAAAATCTAGTGAGAAGCACTTGTGTCTTTAGGTCTCTCTACTAAGGTCTTTTTCGGCGCTTGGTACCTTTGGGTTAAATTGGGTGGTTTCCTACAATCATCAATAAATTGGCCGACCACAATATTTAAATGAAATACAATATTTATGACTCAGTTTAACTGAATGAAATGAATAAAAAACACTAGCGTAGCATTAGAAAAAAATAGCGTAGTGTTATAGTAGCTTTGATGATAACAGGTAGAGGTAAGAAATTGAAATTGTCATTTTAATCTTGGGCTTTGAGCTCACTCTGTACTGTGTGGGCTTTAAAAAAGTAAAAAACACAATAGCGTAGAATAGACGACCTTGTAAAGATCGTAGAATTACATTGGATACAGACAGCTTGCGATGCGCTTTGGAAAACCGAGGGAGAGGCCTATGTTCAGCAGTGGACGTCCTTTGTATGTAGATATGCTACAAACATACACATTAGGGTTAACACATTTTAATATGCTTGTGTCCTTTAACACCGAACTAGACTACACTACATCTCTGAACTCTGAAAGCAACGACATAATAACCTTCTTTTTAGAACAGTGCTCAACGGGGAAAGAAAGTGATGTCGCATGTGAAGGGACTCTAATAAACGTAGGGTGAGTAGGGTCACTTGTATATTTACTTAGTAACATCTTTCGGCTGCAAAAGTAAGATTAGGATCTTATATTTTATGAACTTCAGTATTTTAATTTTAATTTTGTATTAAGTTACTTTACCTAAAGCTAAACGCCAAAAAGTGATTTTATGTCTATCAAACTCTATTACTTGCCAGATTTTTTGTGTTTACGTTAAAACAGTCGTGGCAATATTGTAGAGCCGGCCATTGAGTAATTATGACCGTCATTTGTTTCTCTGTACTCTTAAGAGTCGTTGTTTACTAACATCCAAAAACTATCGCGGCAAAATTTTTGCAAATATTTTTTGTGTAAAGTATTTTTTTATACAACATTTCAATGCGGAACTGAAGATTACAAATGCTGACTGAAGCTTCTATGAATGTTACGTCCTATTACATTATACTTCATCAGGCCTACTGTACATCTACCTCCATTACCTATCAGAAGCCGTGTGTTCTCATACATTGCCTCCGCTATCACTTCGTTTTAATTTTGTGAGCGCAACTGCGGGGGCTGTGTGAATTATTTACGAACGCAAATGGTTTTATAGATTATTCCGAAGGGAACATCGGGAAAATGCAACATGAGGTAAAGTTTCCAATTTAGAGAAGCAATATTCTGTCAAAAAAAGATTAATGCAAGCCACTGACTTAATCTTTACCGGCACTAAGAGCCCTTTCACATTTAGGCAACTTTAGCAGCGCACTAAATTTGGGCATTCTTTTTGATTGTAATGCTTTCCGGATTTGTGTGGGCCTGCGCCTTGTTATTCCCCTTAGTACCTACATGTTAAATTTTTACATTTCCTTGTGGCAAGGCTTGACAAATATGGTCTCCTTTTATTTGGTTCTGCAGTTTACGCGAATACTATTAAAACACACTTTACGGATTGATTTCGCGAACATTTATTTTTAATTATTGCCTGACGTTTCGAATGCTTTACAGCATCCGTGGTCACAGGCAGACTTAGATGCTATTTGTAATTACATAGTTATGAAAAATTAAACTACCATCACTCATTAATATTAATTGACGTTCCTATCCACGCAGAAAAGCTTGCAGTTTCTTGAGATCTAATAATTGGTCTCCATGACACTGAATTGTTGTTTAAAGAACGAAGTAGATCATGATGCTTAGTTTAAGACTAGTTGTCCAAACCATAAATTCCTACATAATTCTTGATCATTATCCATTTGTAAGCCTATCAAGTTATCCAGGGAATATCGTAACATAAGGTATTTATTATCTATTTCTGAACATGGAACCCTTAGTTGGGGCGCTCCAATATATGGAGTGTTCCTTTTCATGTCGTCTCTTGTCGTCTCTTAGTAAACGATTTAAATGGATAGAAGGTCGTTTCTTCGTAAATAATAGACGAAATTGCGACCAATATGTTACCGCAAACGAAGGGTCGGGAATGGCGGTCACGGTTCCAATATCCGATACGTAACAAAATAAGTTCTGTTAAAACGCTTAGTAGAATGACTATATACAATTTTTGCAATAACAACTGCTTTCAAGCTAAACCACAGAATATATAATAGTACTACAACTAAACCTCATTTTTTCTGCTGAAATCTGAAAAATTGAGAAAGTCACGTGCACCTCTAGTCGTCATTTATTATAAGTGGACGTCAGTTTTTAATCGTTTGTGCAAGCTATTTTCGTTTGAAATTAGTTCCGCAGAAACCTCGCTTGATCGATATTTTTTAATTGAATCTAATTGAACCTCATTAATAATTTCAAATTTTAAGCGTCAATAATATTTAAAAGTTATCCAAAATAGTTAAAACGAACAAAATTAAGGTTGTAATTGCTAGGATAAAAAAAAATGATAGTCGTCCTATGCAATGCACAATTGCTCACATGGAAATTAAATAATGAAATATTGTCTCTCAATTGCACTCAAAGTTTAATATAAAATATAATAGCTATTATTGACCTCATTGTTCAACTCTTTCCTAATAACTAGCATTCTGCATAAATGAAAACGCATTTTACACAACAACTCTGCTATATAACAACTCATATTTATGAAAGCCAGTCTGAAATCCAACAAGGATATTTATTTAGTACTATATTTTTTTATAAGTTCATTCTTACTCAATCATGAGACATTTTTATTCAAGTTTGACGATAAATTATTTATGTATTAGAAACATATTGCGGTGCCCCAATGCAGTGCAATGATCGCGCGTAACGTAACCTGTCTACGATTTTGCGCCGTTATTTTACAGTCGTATCAAAGTCAAGCTTTTCACATCACTGCATTTTCAATTCTCCTGATCTAAACTTTTTTTGAGAATTAGACATGACGGGTCTAAACACGAAATATTAATATGAGTAAATGCTACTCACTGCTCGACGTTTAGGCTGCGTTGCAACAGCCGAGGTCAGTTGGCTCGTGACCACGACTGTTGCAACGCAGCCGAAACGTCGAGCAGTGAGTAGCATTTACTCATATTAATATTTCGAATCAGGAGCATCAACTAAAATATGTCTGTCTACGTACAGCATGTGTAGTGTATTTAGTTTTAATTGAGTTTATCAAACTAATGACGGACCCTCGTCACTGAGTGGGGTACGCCTGAGATTAGAACCGACAACAGATTAATATTAATGGTCTAATGTAACCGTTAACATCCAAAGTATCTAAACAAAAGGCTGGTTGAGTGCCCATGAATGTGTGCCTAAATAATTTCACAGATGTTTACAATCTGACAGCACACGATATTTTATTTAAGACTTAGCATGATAAAAATTGACTATGGTACGCGTAAATTGAATAAGCTTATAAGATTTGTTACGGTATAAATTACTGTTCAGTACAAGTATGGCGAAGTGTTCGACTGAATATTGTTTATTGAACATCCGTCAATAAATATACAAAAGTTATTTAGACAATAAGGGGTACTTTTACTTGTTTCAGAAGTGTACGCGAATACTATTTATTGCTTAAAACACAGTTAACAGGTTTTTTTTCGCGAGAATTTATTAAATTTTGTATCCCGACGTTTTGAGCGTTCGTCGTCACTAGACTAAGCTGTTATTTGCTATTTATAAGTAAAAAATATTAAAAGTAAATGGTTAAGTATGTTTTTTAACACTCACAGTATCATATTTAAATTCCTAAAGATGAAATAAGTAACCAAAAATTGCGCACGGGTGGGACTTGAACCTGCAACTCTCTGGCTAACCGGGCCCATTGCTCTACCAATTGAGCTCCGTGCTGTCGATGTCGGTCCGACTGGGCGCAATCTTTGGTTTCTTATTTCGTCTTTAAAAATTAAAAGTAGAGCTCAAAAGTTTAAGACCCAGGTGGAATGCCATGTCAGGATTTTTTCTCATACGCTGGCGCCTAACCACTTTCAAACGAAAATCTCTAGCACAAATCACACAAAAAACAGAAGACGATGCAACGTGCAAGCGACATTGCGGTTCTTCAAGTGGTTAGGCGTCTGTGTCCTAGTACATCTGCATATAGTTGAGTTAATGTCACAAATTTTATGCACTGCGCAATTTCCTAAAACAACCGAACACCAAGCTACATTTAGACTTCCAACGATGATTGTCCAAATGGATTATTCTAGGACCATCATCCGTGGCTTGAAATGCAATGCGAAATGTTTGTGGACGGCCAGGATTCTGACGGCTTAACCTAAAGCTCTGGCTGAGCGAGATTAGGCTTTATGTTTATCTAGGTACGACCTAGAGTTAACGGTCATTCTTGAAACAACAACGGTATCAGATTATTATTATTACTACCTCTATGGGGGATTCGGGGGATAACCGTTTTGCGGATTTTGGTTTTTATAGTAGGCCTAAATCAAGTAAAGTAAGCGCAGATTTGATACTAATATTGTGATGAAATACAACCAGATAATAAATACCAAGCCATACCTAGTTAGTTCCTGCAGTATATTCTCTAAATTGCACCAAATCATAACTAATCTTAATGTAAACCTAAACTATCTAAATTCCTATGAATTATGTAAATTAAATTTTAGCGCCGAGTCTGCATGTAAGCAACCCTATTCGTAGCGCCAAACAATGTCTTCACAAATCTCAATGGTTCCGCACCGTGTGTTCCATATCAGTGTTCATGCATTTACATAATTAGAAGCGGTTTACACACTTGAACAATTATTTTGGAAAGTGGGTATAAGTTTACCTTTTAAGATCACCTTTGTAGTAAGAGTCGAGCGAATATATCTAATAATAAGAGTTTCTAAAGCGCGTCCAGAGATTAAATAGGTAAATAGTTTATTTTTGTTTTTATAGTGTTTTGTCACCATACAAACTTAATAATATTGTAAAAAGCAACTGTGACTCTGTGACAGACGAGGAAGTGACAGAGGAGAAATGTTCCTCGTCTGTCACAGAGTCACAGTTGCTTTTTACAAGTGCAATTTATATTAAATTCATAATTATAATTCATAATTTATTTATTTCAACACATACAAATTAAAACATAAACTTTTTTGCGTTAACAACCGCAGTAGTCAAAAGACTGTGTCGCAGTCGCTAGCGCCCACCTCTAGAATTTTATAATCATTTTTTTTTCCTAATAAATACATTAATCAATTATAGTTTAAAATGACAGTGAAATTTTACATTTAAGTGCTTTACTGGTGTGTGTGCGTGTGTATGTGTGTGTGTGTGTGTGTGTGTGTGTGTGTGTGTGTGTGTGTGTGTGTGTGTGTATGTGTGTGTGTGTGTGTGTGTGTGTGTGTGTGTGTGTGTGTGTGTGTGTGTGTGTGTGTGTGTGTGTATGTGTGTGTGATTGAATGCAAAACAATTACAGTACTGTAGTGCATACCCACACCTACTTTTTATATAGATCAACCAACTTTTATTTGAGAAGAGATTCAACCTCATCATAATTCAGACCAAGAAGCCATTTTATCAAAACGGTTTTACATTTTGACTTAGTGAGAGGGTAAATGTTTAGCATTTTATTTACGTTATTATACAATAAGGGTGCCATAAAATCAAAATGATATTTTACCAGTACGATTCTCCACCTAGGAACTTGACACACAATGTGTTTTCTACGTTTATTTTGTATCAGCGCTGGGACGTAAGGAACAAGTATATGTTTGCGTAGAATAACATTTAAGACGAATAATTTACGAACCGATAGCACTTCCCAGTAGTTGTATATACCTTCAGTTGGATACCTATTTGGTACGAAGGCCATAACCTTCAAAACAGCCCTCTGAGCCCTTTCCAGTTTTAGCATATTTGTTTTGCCCGAGGCACCCCAGGCAGCAATACAGTATGTAACAATGGATTGAGCTAATGCAAAATAGGCAGTTCTAAGAGTAGCTGAATCAGCTCCGACTCTTAACCTACTAAAGACAAAAATAAGCTTCCTAAGACGCGAAGAAACCGACTGAATGTGTTCATCCCAAGACAAAACACTATCGACGATTACACCAAGATATTTAATGCTATGAGTGCGTAGAATTTTGTCACAGCCGCATATTTCATAGGGGTCAGCATTACATCTGTGTGTACAAATAGGTAAGTTATAATTATTACAAAAATAATAACCATCGCTAATAAAAATATGCTAGTGCAATCAAAGTTTCTCGCACCTAATCACATTTCAACGAGCGCTTGCATACACGACACAAAAACGGGCATTACTTCAAACATAATACTACGCGAGCTGTGAGATTTTTGTGGTTAGGCGCGTGAGACCACAACTGTACATAGATAAGTACGGTTGGGTTAATTTGTCGCACCTACATGTAGGAAGATATTCTAATATTCCAGTATTAGAATCACTCCTGAGAGTACCCATCATACGTTTGGTATGATTGATCCACGTGTCAACTTTCCATTTTCTGTTATCACGAGTTGCTATGAGAATGCGAAGAAAAATAACACGTCACATTTTGCTTAGAAACAATTTGAGCGTTTTAAATTATTCACTTTGTGAAAGTATAAATGTCTGCACAGTTTGTGAAGTGCTTAATGCATTTTAAGTGTAAAGACTAAGTACTATAATCATGATTTACTAGATTTTATTAACTGATTGTCATTTTTTGTAGAGGCATCTTGATCCTAAAAGAATGGTTCTGGGTTAAAGAGATAATGGCGGTACTAACGGTTAAATATTTACGATTGTGCTTTTTGAGAAAAAAAACCTCAATCAATAGCCATTCTGGTATTTGGTAAAGGTATTTTTTACCAAAACACGCACAATTTTTAATATTCAACCGCAAACGGTAACGGCATTTAACTTTAATTGAGTTAACTATTTAAGCAGGGTTAAAAAATTGACTGGCGATCGTAACTAACTAACATTATGATTCGTTAGTAGCGATAGACTGCGCAATAGGTCTAGGCATAGTTAGTTATGCCCGGCAGTCATACTATGATTACTAGTAGCATTATATTATCTGTGCTATGATAAACAATGTATAAGTAATTATGCTGAGATGTCGATGATATCAACAAATTTTATTTTATTTTCACACTGTTCTGTTCCAGGTAAGACTATAATGGATTATTATAACAAACAAAGATATTAAATTAATATTTGTTATAAATCAAACACGTTGAAAGATACGTCATAACATGCATATCAATTCCATTTCATCAAATGTTATAATTTTAGATAAAAATTATTTATTGTAGGAACTGCCGTTTCCGCCTGAAAAGGGTACAATATACCGATTTTTTAATTAAAATGGGAAAAATGATACGTTCGTTCGTATATTTGCACAATTTAATTTGTGTTGTTTCCTTTTTTGTGTAGTTCTTTTGTTTCTTCTTCATAGGTATCATTTTTACAGTAACCCGAAAAACATCTAATAATTATTATTTATGAAATTCTGAAAACCAACACTGATCTAATATCGACATTTACCTAAATTTAAAGAGTTGCTAATGCTTTACTTACATACGATATAATTGAAATGTATGAACGTTCTGACATCAAAATTTAAATTATGCAACTTAATAAGGTACATCGATATAGAACAAAAAAATAAGTGCAATTTCAATCATCAGAATTTCAGACAGCTTTGTTTTCAAAACGCAAACCAAGTGTTATAATAGTTTTTTCATCGTGACTTGTATAAAACGTTTAATTTTGAATCATTCGGAAATAATCACAAACGATATCGCGAAAAAAAATATTTAAGTTTACATACAATCCTCCCACTTGAGTCAAATGCCAACACGTTACATTAAAACACGAGTAAAGTGCACTTATCAGACTTTTTCTAAACACAACCGGACTGAAGGGCATCCCGCCGAAATGTTGAAATAAGATGTTATCTCAAACACGAATGCTGTAAACAGACTTCAGGAATAACAAACAGAGTTTATAAGACACACGCGTAGAAAATGTTTCTGCTTTTTTACGTTATTTTCAATCTATAGGTATACAGGGTGTGGCCTGTAATAGGAGCAAAATTTTAATCAATGATTCCACAGAGTATACGTATATATATAATCTAAATAAATAAATAAATATCCTTGGACATTTCACACAGCGCCATCTGGTCCCAAACTAAGCAAAGCTTGTACTATGGTAACCAGACAACGGTTATAAACATACTTAAATACTTTTTTTTGTAAATACATACATATTATACATAGAAAACACCCAGACCACTACAAACAGACATGTTCATGCACACAAATGTTTGTAATGTGCGGGGATCGAACCCGCGACCTCTGGCGCAGTAGCCAATTTCTTAACCACTGCGCCAAATCGGTCGTCAAATAAAATCTTTAAATAAATTAATCATTTATTTTTCTCTAGCACATTAGAGTAGTAGCAAGTACATAATTAGTTATTAACAATTCAAAAGCTCCTAACGTGCGAGAGGCTGGCGCCTGAAATAGGTCTGAAAAAAACGATTTTAACTTTTAGCTGCTCTGCAATTAATTCAAGGCTTATTTTTTTAAGAACGTGATTTTTGGTGTTGCCCTATCAAACGTTGGAATTACCGTACATTTTTTTTTAAGCCCAAGATTCATTTTGAGGGCAAACCATTCCTCCACGCCTTCACGACACAATATAGACGGCGATGTTTGTGTCTTGAATCCATGTAAATACATTACATACATACATTGATACACACATTCGTCGAATAAAATACATTATGGCTAATTTGAAAACGTCACCTCTTGTCAGCAAATCACTTATGTAAATGTCATTCTCAAATCCGTCGTTTTATACGTACAGTCTGACAAGTTTTACCACGTTTGAAAAATCGGCCCTTTAACGTCGACTAGTCGCGTAAATACAAACCTTAGTGGTTTTAGAATGCGAATTTTATGTACATTGTTGTAAATTTTATAAAAAAAGTTAACCGATTTTCTTAAAGAACTAACCTTTATCGGATTCAAAAAAAGATTATTTAAAATCCTTAAAAACAAATGTTATTATTCCCTTCAGGAATATTTTGATGATAAAATCACCACATAATGGTTACATTGTATATATTTTTCCTAGTAGTTATTATAAATTATACTTTGAAATATGCTATTTCAAATAAATGTTAATTAATATGAATATGTTGTACTGAAGTAAAATAATACTATGTTTTATTAAATAATTTTAAAAATATATACTAGTATTGAAACTAGTTATTGTATCTACTCCTTGAAGGCAGCGGTTATAGTGTTTCAATTAATTTAGGCTTAAGATCTGCTTAATGTACCTATTTTATACCTATAACTAAACAATAAATGATTGATTGATTAAATTGATTGATTGAAATCGTTAAGACATGAAAAAGCACCAGACATACCTAAATAATACTTAAATAAACTGACTAGAGCCAATACCAAGAGTATAAAATGATTTTTATTCATATCACAATATACTCAGTTTGAAGATTGAATGAACCACAAAGCCATACATTACGTTTATCGACTTTAAAAGTCTGACAGTTTTAATAGGTTTCACGTATTATTCACCCGAGTACAATATTTTTCGGCTTTTCAGTACATCAGCATATTCGAAGCACGTAGTATAGTAGAATCGAGTTGCGATGAAATATGATCTAGAATAGATTTTAGACTAGATTTTGCACAAAAGAACTAAACAATAAAAATGTAAGCAATACACCATCCATATAGCTTACAACAACTGGGATAGCTTAGACCCAGGTGCGCGATAATGGTAACTCAAGCAATGGTAAATGTCGTTACCAGCGGTAGAATATTTAGGATTTTGCGTGTTTTGAAGAAAATACACCTTAACCAATGGCTATTAAAATATCCATTCTGACTGTATTTTTCTCCAAAACGCGCAAATCATCAATTGAAAATATTAAACCGCTGGTAACAACATTTAACCATTCGTTGACTCTACTATCGATCACGCAACTGTGCCTTAATGTTAAATGCGTGACGAATTTGTGCCTTATTTAACAAAACCACACGGTTGGTTTAAATTTCCATATTAATGTTTCGTGACAGGCAATGTTTCATTAGTTAATTACTCTTACCATTTAACAACGAGGCACGCAAAGGCATAAATTAAAACAAGGTTTTTGACATACAACAGGAGATTAAAGCTACTTACTATTTGTAACTAAAAACTTTTGAAAATCAAACAGCAAGCTAACGTTGGAAAAATTTAATGGGCGACCCTTTCTCGATAATATTTCTATCAGAAGATATATTAGGACGTCCATTTTCTATGAAATCACTGAAGTAAGGCAGAGATACTATAATATTTGTGCTCCTCATATATCTGTGATTTCTTACCACAGAGTAAGAGTATACATTTACTCGCTCCATGTAAGTTCCGGATCCAACAAGATTTTCTGAGCATTATTTCTCAGTTGTGTATCAGGCTTTTACGAAGACTTTTGTAGGTAATACTCTGCTCTCAAATAGTGATTGTAAAGTTCAAATGCAGAATTTCAATTATCTACGGATCCAGCTTAAATAAATACGTTGCGGTATCTTATGCAGTTGATAGCATTTTATATTACTTAACCTTTGTATAGTATTTAGCACACTGTAATCACTCAGTAACAATGCAGTACATTTCACTTTTTACCTAAACATTATCGGCTACATATTTACGACACAGAAGATACTGATTAGTTCCGATATATTTAAAGCTACTGAACACGCAGCGTACAACACTGCATCCTGCCAATCTCACATACCACACATCCCAAATTCCCGTGACTGTCAGGTCTGCCTGTGTGGTCGCTAGATTTAGATGAAATATATTGAGAAATATAGTACCTAATTGGTACTATTTGGTACCTATCGATAAAAAAATAGTACCTCAGCCCTTGGAATATTATATCATAAGTCTTATACACAGGCCATCCTGACGTCAGGTTGGCCTGTATGAAATCATATTGGGGTTTCTGTTATAGGTATCATTCTGGAACCTATGCTAGCATTAAGTACCTAATTGGTACCTGAGAAAATATATATTACATTTTGAAATATCATATTTTTTTAGATTTTGGATTTTTTAGATTTCCCATAATTCATATTCTCTGAGCGATTCTATAAGTATTATGTCGTCTTCCGATTACATCTGCATTTTGGGTGACCTAAATATCGACGTAAGCTCAGTCGAATCGACGCCTACAAGGCAACTATCCACTTTTTGTAAACAACATAACCTTGACCAACTGGTTAATGAACCGACTAGGATAACTGATAATACAGAAACAATTTTGGACATAGCCCTCACTGACGATCTGAAGTCCCGTTGCAAGAGTGTCAAGGTGGTACACAACAGTTGCTTAAGTGACCACGCAACAGTTGTAGTTGATTTTGATATAAGGAAGCCTAAACTCTATAAACAAGTTATACACCAACGTGCATTGCACAATATAATTCCAAATCTTTTTGACGCAGACCTGGAGACGGTCCCTTGGTGTTTTGTTACCCAGGCACAGACGGTCGATGAGATGGTTGAACTCTTTACAGGTTTCATTACAACGCTGTTTGATCTACATGCTCCGACGAGGAAAATTATTATTAAAGATGGACTGAAGCCATGGATCACCGACACTATACAATTGATGATGAATCTTAGAGATCGTGCATTGTCTAAATTCCATAATACTAGAACGGATTCAGCTAAGAAATATTATATAAACTTAAAGAATTACGTGACAACGGCCATTAGGCATGAAAAAAAGCGTATTTTAATTCATTCATAAATAATAACCTAGGTAAGCCTAAAATTTTATGGAAAAACATTAAAAACACAGCACTGGTTAATAACTCCCAAGCGGGTGGTATCCCATCTCACATAAACGATCCTAACAAAATAAGTGATTACTTCAATACCTTACCACTCTCTGGAGATGTTCAATTGGACCAATGTTCAGACAATTTTAAGAAACCTAAACTAACAAATTCATTCAATTTAAAAAATACAACGGAATCTGAAGTGTTAAAAATTATAAACTCCATAAAAACAAACTCGGCAGGATGTGATGGTTTGAATGTAAAGATGATAAAGCTTACTTTGCATAAGACACTTCCTATTATCACTGCTATTATTAATAAGTCAATCGATACCAATACTTTCCCAGGTGAGTGGAAAAAGGCACTAGTTAGGCCTATACCAAAAAAAAACTCTGTAGAAGAACTAAAAGATTTACGCCCAATTTCTATTTTACCTATTCTATCTAAAATATTAGAGAGAGTAGTACTAAATCAAGTGGTGGACTACCTAGACAAGAGCAGTGTCATACCTAAGTACCAGTCTGGCTTTCGCCGAGGGCGGGGTACTGAAACAGCCCTACTCCATGTGACAGACGATCTTACAGAAGCTTCAGACATGGGACTCAGCAGCATTTTAATACTGCTTGATTATACGAGGGCTTTTGATTGCGTTCATCCAGGGCTTCTGCTGGCAAAACTGAATCACTACGGTTTCTCCAGTGACACCTGTAAATGGTTTAAAACCTTTCTGATAAACAGACAGCAAACTGTAGTTACTGAGGGCAGTGATGGAGGAAAGATGTTTTCATCTTCTGTTGTGACTGATCGAGGCCTCCCACAGGGGTCGATACTGAGTCCTATATTGTTTACAATTTTCACGGCTGACTTACCTGACTGCATAGAAACATGTAACTACCATCTATATGCTGATGATACACAGATATACCATTCGTTTGATGCCAAAAATACTGAAGAGGCTATTAGAAAAGTTAATATTGATCTTCAAAATATATACCATTGGTCTCAAAACAACGCCTTAGTTCTGAATCCTAATAAATCTCAAGTGGTAGTTATGGGAACCAAGCTGCAAATTGAAAAGGTAATTGACAGCAACGAACATGTATCCATCAATGGCGTGGCCCTTGCTAGGGTTGATTCGGCTCGAAACCTAGGACTACTTTTGGATGGGCAACAAAAATACGATGACCACGTAAACGGACAAATAAGGAATGCTTTCTTTAAACTTAAAACTCTATACAATATCAGACCATATTTAAGGGAAGAAATCCGTGTACTTTTGATTGACGCACTCGTTCTATCTCCTTTTAACTACTGTAGCCCTGTGATCGGTCCAAAATTGAGCGCCAGCCTGGAAAGGGATATACAACGTGTGCAGAATGCCTGCGCTCGGTTTTGCTGGGATATTCCGAGAAGAGAACACATAACTCCATACCTCAATAGAAAGGGCATTTTAAATATGAAAGCTCGTAGGGAGCTTCAGTATGCTTGTACAGTCCACAGGGTGATTTGGAGCAAAAACCCGGATTACCTCTTCGAAAAACTAAACTGGGTAAAAAGCCACACCCAGAGAAGTCTTCGATCTGCGAGACAAGACATGCTGATAATACCGAAACATTGTTCCACACGCTATAGAGGGTCTTTCAAATTCTATGCGGCAAGCATTTGGAATGACCTGCCTCCTCCGCTGAAATCCAGGATGAGTATGCAGTGCTTTAAGGGTAAATACAAAGCTGCGTTGCTAAAAAAACAGCTTGCTACGGAAGACCTTACTCGTGGCTGTTGGAAATTCCTGGCTCTGAAAGACTTCTTTTAAATGTTGACAAACACACTACATTTAAACTATACATTTATACATATACTCACATGTACACACATATTACACGGAGTTTACGGGCATCGCACGCTCTTGTTTTCGCGCTTTTTCATTTTCCATTTTTTTTTTCTCTCTTTTATTTAATATTGTAACCTTGATAATGAGGAACCAAGGCAATTATAGTATTGATTTTTGTTTTATAAGTAGAATAATGTAGTCTATAACTATTATTATCGTGTACAATTAGCTTTCGAAAGTTACTAAGCCCCCATTACTGATCTTCTCGTTTACCACCTAGAGAGAAACGGGAGTGACTGAAAATCAGCGCTGGCTTGGCTGGTAGGGCCTACCCAGCATACGCTGAGTCATTTCCATTTGCCTTTTATTTGCTATGTTATGTGTATTATATTAAGTATGTATATGTATCTATTGTAAAGGCAATAAATTTCATTTTCATTTCATTTTTCATTTCATTTTCATATTTGATCCCTTTTACTACTCGTTTTTAATCATTTATATGTTACCGGCGTAATTTGTTTCCCCCCTATGTCCTATTTAGGGCATCTACGAATCCAACAAATCATGAAAATCGGTCCACCAGTTCTCGAGTTATAGTGGTATATATAAGTGGTGTAACTTACACGACTATCTTTTATGTACATAAATAACTAGCAAATCCAGCGAACTTCGTTTCGTCCCGGTCCCGTTTTATGGTCATTATGCTATTCGGGGCCCAGACAAATCCAACAAAGTAAAAATCATGAAAATCGGTCCACCCGTTCTCGAGTTTTAAGTGGTTTAACTAACCTAACTGCCACGGGAACCAATGAACCCTGCGCGACCAACCAGTTTTTAGGGTTCCGTAGCCGAATGGCAAAAAACGGAACCCTTATAGTTTCGTCAAGTCTGTCTGTCTGTCCGTCCGTATGTCACAGCCACTTTATTCTGAAACTATAAGCATGACATAGCTGAAACTTGGTAGGTAGGTGTATCTTGTTCACCGCCTTCCGATTCAGATACTGAAAGTAAGAAAAAATAATATTCAAGGGGGGCTCCCATACATGAAACTAAAACCAAACATTTTTTTTTACTCAAACCTATGCGTTTGCGGTGTCTATGGATAGGTCTTTGAAAATGATGTGGAGGTTTTTGAAACCATGGTTTGAGATATAGACGCTTCCAAAGTGGTAAAATGGGCGCCCCCCCCCCCCCCCCCCATCTAACTTTTGAACTAAGAAAGTGAAAATTTTGAAAAAAATATATGATGTAGATCTCAACAAAAACTTGCAACGAAAATTGGTTTGAGCGAAATCGAACCAGCAGTTTTTGAGATATTGCATATTTTTATCAACCTCAAATATAACTTTGTCTTTCATACAAACAATATGAAAATCAAAGTTATTTTTGCTGTCACAATATATTGTGATGTTTTCGTTAAGTGAAAGTAAGTGGACCCTGAATTCAGTTAAGGGTGGCACGGAACCCTCAGTGCGCGGGTCCGACACACACTTAACCGGTTCTTAAATATTGTTACCACTAGTAAATAATAACATTCGATCATCTGGTGAAATAACCGCACAATTGCATATTTGCAAATTATACAGGAGAGCACTTTAAAGTTGTAAAAATGCTAAAAATGTTTTGCAATCAATAACTTTTGCATCTCTCATTTCTCATCCTGTTCGGAAAATACATATAACTTTCCTGTGTAGATAGCCGGGTGGAAAATAGCTTATCCATTCCTAGGGTGGAAAGTAATTTAGTTTTAATTGACATGAGATAGAGTCAAGGCCTGCAGTCAAAGCTTGGACCAAAGATAGTTGAGTCACATCATGTTATTAAAATAACAAACATTTTTGCTTAGCTATAAATTGAAAATCATATTGTGTAGGTATTATGTATAGTCGTTGATTAAAAAATATACAATTTCTAATTTTAATTCAAATAACAATTAAAATATTTGGCTGCCCGCAATAATGCCAAGATGGTTTTTTTTTTAAATTTTATATTGTCAGTGTCATTTCAGGAAGGATTCGTCCAAAGCCGTTAAAACTTTTATATGAAAACCGGCCAAGTGCGAGTCGGACTCGCGCACTGAGGGTTCCGTGCCAACTTTAACTGAATTAGGTATTCTTACTTCCACTTAGCCAAAATACAACAATATTTTGTTGACCGCAAATATAACTTTGTTTTTCATAGTGTTTATATGAAAGACAAAGTTATATTTGCGGTTGATAAAAATGTGCTATATCTCAAAAACTGCTGGTTCGATTTCGCTCAAACCAATTTTCGTTGAAAGTTTATGTTGAGATCTACTTTACATATTTTTTTCAAAATTTTCACTTCCTTTGTTCAAAAGTTAGATGGGGGGGACGCCATTTTTACCACTTTGGAAGCGTCTTTATCTCAAACGTTAGACTTTTAGAAAAAATGGTTTTAGAAACCTCAATGTCATTTTGAACTATCCATAGACACCCCACACGAATAGGTTTGAGTAAAAAAAAATTTTTAGGGTTTTAGTTTCATGTATGGCAGCCCCCCCTATAATATCATTTTTTCAAATTTTTAGTATCTGAATCGAAAAGCGGTGAACAAGATACACCTACCTACCAAGTTTCAGCTATGTCATGCTTATAGTTTCAGAATAAAGTGGCTGTGACATACGGACGGACAGACAGACAGACAGACAGACAAACAGACAGACAGACTTGACGAAACTATAAGGGTTCCGTTTTTTGCCATTCGGCTACGGAACCCTAAAAACTGGTTGGTCGCGCAGGGTTCATTGGTTCCCGTGGCAGTTAGGTTAGTTAAACCACTTAAAACTCGAGAACGGGTGGACCGATTTTCATGATTTTTACTTTGTTGGATTTGTCTGGGCCCCGAATAGCATAATGACCATAAAACGGGACCGGGACGAAACGAAGTTCGCTGGATTTGCTAGTTATTTATGTACATAAAAGATAGTCGTGTAAGTTACACCACTTATATATACCACTATAACTTGAGAACTGGTGGACCGATTTTCATGATTTTAAATTTGTTGGATTCGTAGATGCCCTAAATAGGACATAGGGGGGAAACAAATTACGCCGGTAACATATAAATGATTAAAAACGAGTAGTAAAAGGGATCAAATATGAATTACGGGAAATCTAAAAAATCCAAAATCTAAAAAAATATCATGATATTTCAAAATGTAATATATATTTTCTCAGGTACCAATTAGGTACTAAATGCTAGCATAGGTTCCAGAATGATACCTATAACAGAAACCCCAATATGATTTCATACAGGCCAACCTGACGTCAGGATGGCCTGTGTATAAGACTTGTGATATAATATTCCAAGGGCTGAGGTACTATTTTTTTATCGATAGGTACCAAATAGTACCAATTAGGTACTATATTTCTCAATATATTTCATATAAATCTAGCGACCACACAGGCAGACCTGACAGTCACAAATTCCCGACCCGATAAGGTTGTTCTAAGTTTTACTGTAAAATCAGCATCAGCAATACAATGATATAATATGTATATATGTAACATGATTGAGGCAGCAAGTCAATAAATAGCACTTGCTGCTTACATATCTAGTGACAGCAATTTCAAGCTGTACAGTACGTACTGTTGGCAGATTTGTTGCAAGTTTCTGATTCACTGTTGTGCATCGGACTGCAGGCAGCAGTTTGCATCAGATAACAAGGAGTTTATAGCTAAGCCATTGTCCTTAAGTTGGATCTTGTTCAATACTACAACTGCTGCTCCAGTGACTTCATAGTAGTTTTAGTAACTGCCTCGGTGGCGCAGCGGTGAGAGGGTCGCATTTTAAAGCGACGGCTGCGCCAGAGGTCCCAGGTTCAATTCCCGGGTCGGGCCAAAAATGTGTACCGGAGTTTTTCTGTTCACAAATTCTCCGGGTAGCCCGGAGTTTGGAAGTTGGCGGTGTTTCACCCCCGTGCCTCGGAAAGCACGTTACGCCGTTGGTCCTGCGCCTGATCTCTCTCCGGTCGTGTCAGATTGCTGTCCCATCGGGCTATGAGAGTGAAAGGAATAGAGAGTGCACCTGTGTTTGTGCACACACTTGTGCACTATAATATGTCCCGCGCAGTCGGTTAGTCATTGTGACTGGCCACCATAGTCGAAATCGGCTAGGGGGACTATTATAATTTTAGGTTTTTTTCTACTGCAGAAACAGGAACGTGTCAGGCACGAAAAATAACACGATACCCTCTACCTTGCCCACTGAACGGATTGACAGCGTTCTATTACACCACTATCGCGCTAGGGAGCGAGAGCTAGAGCTAGCGAGAACGTATTTTGCTAGTACAGACACAATCCGTGCACGGCACGCGACGTTGTTGGTCGGTGACGGAACGGTCTAGTGGGCAAGGTATCATAGTTTTAATTAAAAAAAAAATTGACACGTTCCTAGCATAGTCATGATGGTATACTACGATGTAGTGGGCATTAACATTTAAGGTAACGTATGCATGTTTCATACTTTTTTCTACAAATTACGTCTACTTCATACCCAAAAGGGTCAGAACAAAAGTAAGTAGATTTGTATGATATTGAGAAAACGAGAATTTGATATGGGTTCCTTGCAAAAAAACAGGGTCGTACTCAGTTCATTCGGCTTACAATAAACCTTGGTAATATATAAGTGAGTGATTTAAGGTTACTACGTAATTCAATGACCGACAGTTAAATCTTATCCATAGTTCTGAAATTAAGGGACTTGAAAGCTAAATGTTATAAGACAGCTTAAAACTTTATATCTCCCTTGCCAAAAAGGTTTAACTATTATCGAGTTAATTTGGTTACAAAGACACCTTCTTACTTTCAAGAATATTTTACCTGTAGAATATTATCATATTATCTTAAGAGTTTCTTTAACACTGTGCAACATATAAATTTATAATCAGCTTTAAATGACTAGAGCATTTTAGAAAGTCCCTAATTTATTTAATTCTCTATGAATAATTGATTATTACTCTATGGTGATTTAATACAAGTACACTTATAAGATGAGATTAAACCAAAAACTGCGCACGGGTGGTACTCGAACCCGCGACCTTAGGCTAACCATGCTGTTGGTCAAAACTCGTAAAATTTCTATGGCTACGACATTACGCGTGACGTCAATGACATCACCTGAATATTTTTGCAACGGATAGCCAGAAGTTGTAGGTTCGAGTCCCGCCCGTAAGCAAATTTTGGTTTCATAATTCATGTAGGGGAGGGTTGGGTGATTACGGACAGTGGGTAATTGCGGACAGTACCTTGCCGGCTGACACAGTCCGCCCCGCGCCCCGCAACCTGTCCAGCGTGGCTCATTCCGCCATTTTTAGCGCCTGGCAGGACGTCAACACTGGAGGCCGCGCACCCGTTTCAAGTTAATAACGTTCGATAATTTTTAAGTACTTTCTTATAATATTTGTAGAATTTCAGTAACATGTATACGAAACAATAACTGCTTTAAGTAAAAACTGTACTCGTTGCCCATTAAGATAATATTTAAGTTTAAATAGATAACATTAAAATCAAGAAGTTTAAAATCATAACCCATGTTTTTTTTGCTTTAAAACTTTTTAGAGCCAATGGGGTGATTGCGGACATTTCCTTGGGTTTATTACGGACGTCCGTATTTAGCCAAATGGGTTGGGGAAAAATCGGACACATAACTTATCATAGTTGTATTACGTTTCAGATGCCTTGTGTATACAAAAAGAAAACGTAAAAAAATACACGCTTGAAACTTTAAAAATAGCTATCAAGGAGATTTAAGAAACGTTCATAAGATTTAGAAAAGCCGAAGAAAAGTATAATTAAAAAAATAAAAGTATAATTAATTAATAAAGTATAAGAAAGTATACGTATACGCAAAGAACCAGAACAGAAGAAAAAGTCGCAAAATGGTGTCAAAAATCTTGGCAATTTTCATAATAACACAAATGAAAAACAATATTTTTGTATATTTTGTAGTGAAAAAAATAATAATTCACCCCCCCCCCCCCCCTGAAGATGAGGTTATGTGTTTGGTATGCCTAAATTGGGCACACGATAATTGCACAAGTGGGAGTACAAGCCGTGGCTTTATTTGTAATTTTTGTAAGGCGAAGTAGACTGACCGCAATTGCCCCACCTACTGTCCGTATTTACCCGTTCCCTACAGGGGAAATACGGACACCAAGGGTTTTGTTTTTTTAAGAAAAAATATGTTTGTTGATTTGATACTTATATTTTTATAACATGATTTTGTTAAGTATGAACCTAAGTTTAAAAGTTAGTAAAGACTGGCTGATTATCTTTGATACGGTATCTTGTATTGAAGGGTTTTCTTAAGTGTCCGCAATATCCCCACTCTCCCCTACAAGGAATACAAAAATAGCACTGTGAGTGTTAATTACCTGCTGTGTTTCGTTTGAGATTGGCTTTTAAGTGGAAGATCTTGCCTTGTCATAAATCCAGTCTTTTGTGTCATAAATAAACATAGCCCTTAGATAAAATAATATTATTAAAGAAGCTAAAATAGAAAATGCGTAGGGTTGCGCGTGCTAGCGATTTTCTCCATCGATTACTCTCATTCTTAATTTAATTAATGACTCATTAGAAATGTTTGCAAACTCTTATTATTAATGAGCAATCTGTTGTATTTCGTTCACGCTGCGTTTTATTTCACGTTAAATACCAAGAGTACATTAGTTTTAATGCTTACTCAAAGTTTTCATAACACATTTTGAGAGATTGATAATTGAAACTGAGCTACTAGTGGTTTTGGATCAAAAATAGACGGCAAAAGGCCTTGGTACTTTTGCTATGGAACGTATCTCTACGAAATGACGGCCACGACTAAAACCTTTAAAGATCACAATTGAAAAGTGTTTTGGTAAAACTTCGTAGTGGCAGGTTTTCGAATAGGCTAGTTTCCACTAAGAATAATTCACAGTGTTGATAGTTTCTAGTAATTAATTATGGTTTGGAGATATCATAAGAGGAATTAATTTATGAATTTAAATTACGATTATTAACTCGTCAAGTATGTGTGAACGAGACACAATAAAAATTCCATTGTTATGCGACTCTCGGCATTCGTTTGATACCTGACTGATTAATATTTTAAATAATTTAGTTTTTCCAAAACGCACGTTTGGTCACAGGTCATGTGATGACCGAAAAATGTGCAAACGCCTATCAGAGGATGTGAAAGAAAGAAAGAAAGAAAGAAAACACATTTATTCGACTGAGAAATAAATAAACATTGAAAACATGCAGAGCTGGGTAGACCACTCGAGTCGAAAAGGCACCTGCTCAGTCGTGACGTCATACCTTATGCGATTGCAGGCTTTTTTGCTGTCATTGATAGCTCTTCATAGTATTTTTCTGTCAAAAAGACTTTCGAACTTCCGCTGTGACGTCATTTAGTACGCCATGACAGTTCGATCGTTTTTGAGATCCATTGAAATTATTTTTAAATCCTAATTACATCATGTAGATTGTAGATGATAAATATTTTTTTAAATATCAGATTTTTTGATCAATATTTCAACTTAGGTAGGGTAATATCTAGTTTTTGAAATTTAGTCAACTAGCCAATTGTAAGCTGCTTAAGATGTACCCGATAATTCGATGAAGGATCACGTGGCGGTGTAGGAGTACTTTTTACATCCTAGGTACGTATTGCGATGCAGCATTAACAAAAGCAGCTCAACTTTATTGTTAAATTAGCAATTCGTATTGCAATTTTGCATTATATTCATGACATTATTATAATTTAGCAACATAAATAATCATATTTATTGTACCAGTGTAGTATTATAAAAATATTATTATATTGATAATATTTGTTCACACTAGTGGGAATTGAACTGCCTGCATGTTAAACGGATTAAGTTTGATTCGAGTTCGAGGGTGGCTAAGACTAAGAGTAAAGTTTAGAAAACAGGAGAAAAAACTTGTTTTTTTTTTCATAATATTGTGTTTTTTTAAACCTGTATTCAAAACTCGATTGACAACCACCCCCTTGAATTCTTGTCCTTTTTTTACACCCTGTATTCATTCCCTCAGTACCCTTACATTCGTTACTAATAGTCATGAAAATCTACGGTCTGATGCACAATTTGATTAAAAGTTAAAAGCTTCAGCACCCAACGCAGCATTTTAAATGCACAGTTATTAAATTAATTAAAAACTGACTTCTCACAATCATCTAAATTTTGGGTAGGTAATTTTTTTTTCTTAAACATTTTACAGTTCTAAGTGCCTTAGTTTAACTTTCCAATATTTCCAGGAATTGATTATTTATTTTATTATTATTTGGAAAACACAGTTTACTGAATAAATATAAATAACTAAGACTTAACTCGTCAAGTATGTGTAAACGAGACACAATAAAAATTCCATTGTTATGCGACTCTCGGCATTCGTTTGATACCTGACTGATTACAGAGAATACTAAAACAAATTAAGTTTCCTCAGACATAACATTTAATTTAGACCAAACCAAAACCGACAATAAATACATAAGACAAGAAATAAACAAGTAAATTTATCATTACGAAAGCTATTTGCAGCCACCTGACAAGTCGTGGATTTGGTTTTTTAATTAAAATAATGTTCAGGCAAATAACATATCGACTCCATGATCCATGATGATTATGGTCACATGTCGACTATTTGTTACATAGTTCAGTGTGCTTTGCGTGAAAGCAAAACTTCCTAACCTACACGAGCGAAAGGAGTTAAGTTTACACATGAACCAACCTGTGTATCTTATGTCATTTGACAATGTGCGACATTCTTGGAACCCGATACAGCTCCCTTTAAAGCCTTAATAACGCACACCCTTCTTAGAACTACGTAAGTGTTATATCGGTTATCAACGAAACGTATTTGGCTTGATAGTGCTCGAATATTATTCCTACCTGTCGGTTTAAATTTCACTTTGATCATTAGTGACAATAGTTACAAGCTTATAATTTAATTTGTATGGCAAAGGATACATGCCCGAGAATTATATCGCTTATTGATAGGGTTACGGCTTACGTTAATCAAGATCATGTCTTGCGGTAATTTCAGTACGGTTAACTCTAACAGCCTATTTAACGGTGCTTAGTTATTCTTTCCTACATGTTATAATTACATATTCAATTGATATTATTTAATCACGTTATGTGGGAAAGATAACACCCTAAAATATTACAGATATTTATCAAAATTGTATTAGAATGCTCACGTGTAAGCCGCAAGCTGAATTTTGTGGTTGTGTTCGTTTTCAAGGTTTAGAACCTTAGGCTTATTAACTATTTCTAGTTTATTTTTGTTTTTATAGTGTTTTGTCACCATACAAACTTAATAATATAAATTGCACTTGTAAAGAGCAACTGTGAACCTGTGATAGACGAGGAATAAAAAGCACTTGCAAAATTCAACAGGCTTTTTAATGTGACGGTGGCCGAGTGGTATAGGCATACGCCCGGATTGCGTTAGACACGGGGTTCAATTCCTCGTCTGTCACAGGTTCACAGTTGCTTTTTCAAAGTGCAATTTATATTGTTTAGAAGAAATCCCGGTCGGGTTAATGTAAATATTTAAATAGATATCATAATTTTGTTTATTGTATTGCAATATCACATGATATTTATTATACCTACTTGCTTGAATGAAGTTTAAACGACTAACAGCCGGTTTCTGAATTGAGCATTTGGCGTTGATTACAACTTAAGCTCGACTTAAGTATGGCTCAACAGTATTTTTGTTTCTGAATTAAGTTTAAGTGTAGTTTGAGCATTTGAGGTTGAGTATACTCAAATTGAACATCAACTAGTGCTTAACTCGAAATTTGCGTTGCACAACACAACTGACAGTACTCAAATCATGATCACTGTAAACTTAAGCATCTGACAGCTAAGCAACCCAATGAGGATACTTATGTCCTACTTAAATATTTGCGACAGTAGTGACATCTATCACATGTCTATTTTACCTGTTTAAAAAGAAACAAAATTTTAAGGTTTACGTAAAAACTATTAAAATAATTGAAAATATTTTGAATCACTCATTGAATTCATTGTGGTAAACATGTCTTGTAACGATTCATCACTATCACCGATGGAGGAGCCTCAAGTTCGACAGCCAAGAAGACGACGAGTGCCAAGAAAGCGACCCGATTTTTTCTTATGACTCGACAATGAACAGTTCAAAGATCGTATTTACTTATTTAAAGCGAATCCTGAAAGAATAGCGTTAGAAACGAAATGTACAATTTACTTTCTTTGTTACAAGTGTTAATTGAATTTCGGAGTTCTTCAACTCAAAAACTTATCAATTTATCATTGAAGGAAGTAAAACTTCAAAAGTTTGGGCACTGATCATCTTTTTTGAGTATGAGTTTGAGTATGACATTGACATTGATTGATTGACAAATGACATTCCGTTCTCGTCAGTTGTTCACAATTTAATTTTAAGAATTTAATTACAATATAGGATAGTGACTATTTTACTTGAAATTGTGTCCGTAATCTGATGCTCTTAGGAATATTTAACTTATACAATAAAATCTAGAATTTATTAATGCAAATAATGAAACTAAATTTCTTTACAAATAGAAACCGGTAAAAATCGGTAGTTTTTTCTTATAACGGAACGTTGCAGTATAATCAAGATAAAACTCAGTTGAGTGTGGTCCAAGACAACATAAAATTTACAAATGAAACGTAGGAAACTTAAGTACTCATCAACTATTTGAGCAAATCTCAACAGATTTTCACTCAAATGCTCAAATCAGAAACCGGCTGTAAGGATCAAAAAGCCGCCGGCGGTCGCGTAAACAAAAGAATGACAAAAGAATGTTGATAGACATGTGAAGGTTACACTAGTTAGTTTCCAAACTTCTGTCAAACAGTCTTTAAAACAAAGTAGTCGTCTAAAAAGTTTAGCGACGAGCAAAATAAAAATATGAGCGTATTTCTGAGCCACAAAAAGTTCTACTTTCTCGCTTACAAAGCGTTTGCAGGTACAAACCGCTAAGGCCCAGTTGAGTGATCGGTAGTTACCTCAACTTATGGTTAAATGTCTTTACCAGAGGTTGAATAATTACGTTTGTGCGTGCTTTGAACAAAAAAATACCTGTGTCAATGACTATTAGACATTACGGGTCTACGCGAATAAACTTATGAGTTGCTATTACTCACTGCTGCGTTTAGACCCGTAATGTCTAATAGTTATTGCAATGCAACGCGAAAGTTTAAAATCTTATACCTTAACCAATGGTCATTAAAACAGCCATTCTTACAATTAACTAAGATATCTTTGCTTAAAACATGCACAATCGTAATTTTTCAACCACAATATTTGGTACTTATTGTGCCTACATACTTAGTGTTACGGTCTAGTTCTATACATATTTAAAATACTTTTTTTTCTGTAAATCATGTGATTGTTACTTGCTCTGTGAGCCTTGAATAAATAAATAAAACGTGAGGCCCAGTTGCGAGATCGATAGTGAACTCAACATATTAAATGTCTTTATCAGACTTTGTCCAACTCTACCAAACTATCGACGGTGAGTGCGCACGTTTCAACAAGTATGAGCTCTGTTTGCAGTATCAAATAGGGCTGTGTATCTTTTGATTGAAGGCAATAGGATTAAAACTATACCTATGTTTATTCAGTTTGTTTTTATTTTCGACAAGTCTCATTTTTCCTAACAAAAAGCAATCAATCGCGCGATTACTGAACAACCATTGCCTATGGCGTACGTAATAAGCCTACAGCCTACGTTTTGATAAATAAATTCATATAGCTTACCGATATCAATACTGATTTTAAACTAAGTCAAAAATATTTGACTTCAGTCTGGTTAACTTGTTTTATCGTTGTTAAAAAAGTGTATAAATATTAATCCTATTTATTACTTGTCAACTAATTAAACTCTATGCCATATTAAGGACACGTGTAAATCTTGCAACTCTAACAATCCAACAACAAAATTAGGGTTGACAGCCCTTATTCAACTCTCAATAGACAAAATTAACTGTTTGTTGTGTGAGGGAGACGAAAAAGTTTGGCTGTTAATTGGTTTTTCTGTTGTCAAACCTGGACTCATTCCGTTTGCACGTAAACGTTACGTATCTTTCTGCCGTTGATTAAAATCTACAACCCGTATGGATGGCTTGTTTGTTTGCCGTTGGTAACATGAGATTGAAATTGTTGAAAAAAATACAGTATTATTTACTGATCTCTTTGTACTAGGCATTTCATACGAAAGACCTGGTACTGAATTTCATACAAAAAGGGTTTTACCAATTTGCATTTAAAAACCGGCCAAGTGTAAGTCGGGCCCGCGCACTAAGGGTTCCGTGCCACCCTTAACTGAATTCGGAGTCCACTTACTTCTACCTAGCGAAAATATCACAATATTTTTTGACAGAAAAAATAACTTTGTTTTTCATAGTGTTTGTATGTAAGACAAAGTAATACTTGCGGTTGATAAAAATGTGCCATATATCAAAAACTACTGGTTTAATCTCGTTGAAACTACTTTTCCTTGAGTATTTGTATGTAATTTTTCAAAATTTTCACTTTCTTAGTACGGACAAACAGACAGATAAACAGACATACAAGACTTGACGAAGCGAACGGAAACCCTAAATCAGAAATTTTGTTGAAATCCATTCAGAAAAAGGTTTTTAAATAAATGAACTGCAAACCGCAGCGATTTAAAAATCTCTAACGTGTTTGCGAAAAGCAAACCATCATATCATATTCCGTGAAGTCTAAGGTTTGCGGATGTCGGGTCAACGTATGCGGGATTCAGAGTAGCATCTGTGAATGATTAATTGCGAGAAGCCCACCGCCGAATGCCAAATTAACTGGCTTCGGACGTGCGTTTGTTGACGTCAACGAGTTGTCTTTACCTACTTTATGAAAACCTCCATGGGTTTGGCAGTGGGACAAAAAGATTTGTCATCTTTGCTATTGTTTATTCGAAATGGGTTTGCTCTTGACTCGACTTGACCTGCCTGTCGATTCATGATGTACAACTCGACTCTGATCCATATATGCGGCATATATGGGCGTTCGCTTGAGTAGAAAAATTGGTATTCACAAACTCACATCGAATCTAGCGCTGTTCGCACCAAACGGCGTGAGTTGAAACTAATCCTGGGCGAATTATTTGACACGTTCCTATGGATTTTGACGTGTTTGGCAGCTGTCAAATCACAGCCTCCCAAAGCTGCAGACTAAGCTGCAGACTCGATTCAGTCGATGTCACAGTAAAGTAAGGTCAAGTAGTATTTAGAAAAAAAAAATTGGTGAAAGTAACTACTTTTAGCACTCTTTTATCGGATCCTTGAAGGTAATAAAAATGACAGACCGTTGAAATAGGGTTTTTTTCTTGGAAAATATCGCAAAATTTATATGACTTATTAAGATTACGTTTCAAACGCGAAATTCGGTATTTAGGCCTTTAGATAAATAAGAAAAGCCTATCAACTTGCTACCGGAACTAATTCCAACAGCAACGGACACAAAAAGTTATGTTTTTATAGCCAATATCAACGCGACATCGACTAGGTATTTTAATAAGATGAAATAAGAAATCCAAATTTGCGCACGAACTGGATTTGAACCAGCAACTTTTGGCTAACAAACCAGGCCAACAATTAATATGAAATTTTAGATTTCTTATTTTATCTTGTTAGAATAAAAATAACATCATATAGATATTTTAATTTGTTTTTTTTTAATTTTTATTTCATACATGATAGCCCTCAAAAACATAAAACATTGCACTGTGTCTACTGACTATAAACTGCACTGTGAATACATACATCACCGTATTCACAACTTCACTGTGAGATCCGTCCATGAAAGAGTTCTGTCAAAATTAACAAGACGCCAATACCTATTTGCAGAAAAAAATAGATTTTTGCAATAAAACTAATAACATTTCGTGCAAATCTGGCCATCACTAACCTAAAATAATGCCATACAAGAATCCGATTGAACTTGTGGTAGGTACTCTGCGTGTCGTCGAGACTCCTGCAGCCGCCACAGTAATACGAGCCGGATCTCGGAGAATAATTTTGCGAAATACAAGTTTTCTCCAAAAATACTGCCTGAGCGAGCATCAAGTTTACACGGAGCAGTAATTAACAACTTTTTTTAACGGATAATCCTCGTGGTGTGGATTCCCAAAGAGAATGAAGATATGTTAATCCAACTTTTATAGTAAGGGCCTACTCTAACCAAAGGTACCGAATAGAAGGGCTAGAGCCTATACAATACTTTGGATAAGAAGTAAGCACGTAATACGTGTAATCAATCACTTTGTAAAATTCGTACGTATATGAAATAACCTATATGTATCGTTTGCTGTTGTTTCAGATTCTATGTAGGTACAATACATTGGAATTAGAGGGAGTATAATACAAAATACAGCCCAGTGCTAAATATCGTTTCGTTTGTCTGACAGATGCCACGTCCTTACTTCCAAGATGAAAACTTTATTATTTGTGCCAACGTAAAGAGCGAAAGAGCTCGTCGGACTAAATAGAGCACTTCCTATAGGTTTGATGAAGTGATCTATATTGCTACTAACCCCAAGAAATAGAGACCAAACAAACCGCTAAGGGCAGTTGATGCATGTTGACCATGAGCTTCGTGATGCAGGATAAAATAAGTGTGAAATATTTATTGTTATAAATAACATAATAAATAATAGCCATTTATCCAAATATTTTTTTAATTTTATACAGGTTCTTAGATGTAGGAACTGCATTAACTACAGCACGTGCCAAATGCTGTATTTCTTTTCCACAAGTTTTCCACTGTTCATCTGGTGTATGCACGTTCCTTTTGTTCAATTTGTTTTCACTTTGAGATCATTAGTATTCGAGCTACTGAAAGACTTATACAATGCAATTTATTCATGCTAATTTAAATGAATATGGAGTACCAAATGATGAGCAAATAAAGTATCACTCTGATTTGAGCGAGTGCAGCGCGTAGTAAGTAAGTAGTACACGCAAGGACGCGTAGCCCGCCCCCGCACCACGCGCTTAGCCCTCTCAAATTTCCGAAACAGTATTAAAGACATGATTTTAAACATTGTTTATAAAAGACATGGTTGAAATATTTTTTTACTATTTGTAGGCTAAACTGAGCAGGCTTGACCTGGAAGTCGTGCTGGATTTAAAAGACACTGATCATGTAATTTTTTGATGAGAGATTTTAGTTTTCTTTGGTACAGATCAAAACCTCATTTTTCATACCTTTTTTTATTTACTCTATGGTTAAATACACCTGTCATTTGCTCTCACACACCTTCTCGCTTAGACGAAGTATATTATAGGATACATAATCTAAGCCTTCTCGACTCACCTCGCCCTCGCCTTGTGATGTCACGGTTATGCATGCAAAAACTAACTTTACGGATTTACGTTTATAGCACTTTTTACTGTAATGCATTTTTCCGATTCATAACATCGACTGAGTCGAGTTGAAAATACATACGTGACATTGTCAAATAAATTTTTACGTCAAAAGCTATTTTCAACTTAGATTATGTATCCTGTAGATTTGACACATATTTAAAATTGACAAGTTAGAAAGTGATGGCTGTATACAAAAGTACTTAAGAGTGAGAGAGACGCACATATTGTTTTTTGTCCTTATCACCGTTCATAGGTAATTTCTGCCTGCCACAATTTAAAAATAATGGCAGACATTTGACGTCTATGCGAAAAATACAATAAAATTGCAAATTTAAAATAAATTTTGTGCAAGTGAAGTGTTTTGTGGATTACGGAGTGATTGTTTTACTTACTCAACATGGTAAATTGTTGTGTGCTTGGATGTAAAAGCCGTACTGAGCGTAAATATGAAAACATAACATTTCACACGTAAGTAAGCCTCATTTATATTGTTCCTATATGTTTTACCTGCATCGAAGTGCATTAATCTTAAATCCTATAAAAGAACATACATAATAGTGGAAAAAAGTAGTGAATTATCAATCGAATTGTAAAATATTTTTGTATTATTACCTGACCAAATATAAAAGGTCGTCTATGGCTCAACTCTGTGGGTTATGGCTTTTACGGTAGCCATTTTGTTAGTATTTTAAATTTTGCTGGGTTATCGTTACCTTTAGGGATACCACAATACAAAGGGTAAAAGTTCTCGATTTAAGGGTAATTTACAATCGACTAATTTTTAAAATCGTATATGTATTTTAATTGCTGGAGGAACATTTCATGCGTTGTAGTGATCATTATTATTTGAACTAATTATGATTTGTGTTCATTTATATAGATTTCCAAAAGACGAGACGGTACTAAAGGTTTGGATTGCAGCGACTGGACGGCAAAACTGGCAGTCTACCAAGCACACTCGCATGTGTTCTATCCATTTTAAAACCGAATGCTTTCAGAAAAAGCAACGGATAACTTATTTGGCAAATATTTGAATGTACGCAACAAATTTATGTTGCGTATTTATGTTATTATTTAATAAACTTACATCATTTAACGGCCCATAAAAGTTATTTGTTGACTATTTTATTTAAACTTTATTGCTCTGTAAGTTGTATAATTGGCGGACTTATTCTGTTCTATGACGTTAAAAATCCTATTTCCTTCTTAAACATTTTTTTTGTACACAATTTTTGTTTTATCCCTATGTTAATATTTTTTTGTACAAATAAATAAAGATTTTGACTGTAAAATTAAGTATTTATTGTAATTAAGGTTACTAGTGTATTTATATGGGTGGGGAGTAAATTTTTATGAACATGGCCACCCCAAAATACGTAAGTACTTTATATCTGTCTCATACGGGTGAACGCGGCTGTCAAGTCTATAATATACTTCGTCTAAGATTTTCAAGCATATTTAATTTTCGGCTGTAAATTCATCATATTATTTCTTCAACTCTAGCCAGCACAAACCAAAAAATAATATCCTTGAAGTTGCCAATCGAGTAAATCATGCTCCGTCGTCAAGACGCTAAGGGAGTACTTGCTGATTTTCTAGAGCATATTGTGCTAGGTACTATGTCCGTTGAACTCTTCGAAATGATTTCATACATTTTGTGGATTTTTAAGGTGAAATACTTATTGAGAGAGTGACACCTTGATTTGTGATAAATATAAATATGCGCCAGACAACACACCAATTGTCTGGTTTCGTGGTAAGGAATATTATCTTTCTTGTGTTACGAAGTACCAGACAACGATTATGACGGGGGCGTCTCCCATAAATACTTAAATACATATAACATCCATGAATGGATCTGTATTGCAACCGATGACTGCCAGAAATAAGGGAACTTAACAAACCGGGCAGGTAAAGCATGGTGGAAGATCATGATTTTCATGATAAAGGTTCAGCCAAATAAAAGAGAGGGATAGCGTGAATGCTTAGGCATATCATATCTATTATAAATAATATATTTATTCTAATGTAACAACAATTTTATTTGTTCTGTTTTGAGTTGAAATACTTTATATTTTTTTATGTTCGGTGGTATATTTGATTTTATTGAGTGTCGCAATTTCAAAAATCACGGTTCAGTTTTCACGAGCCAAATTACCTATGGTTATTACCTATGGTGTATCCACATTCTACACCGCCCGGCGGCATGTGCTGGCGGTCGTGCCGGCGGCCACACCGCTTATGCTTTATACATATTATTTTTGACGAAGCATAATACAGCTCATGACGTATACCGCCGGCAAAGCCGATTTGGATGTGTGGATGCACCATTACAATTTATGTGGGCAAATGGGACGTTTTAGTTGTGATTTACAACTTTTTTTGTAAATTACGTGATTATTTGTCTCTCTCTACCCTGTCTCATTTCCAATGTTTATAAACTATACTAGATTTTTTGGAGTTTATAATAAATTAATTTTTGGTTCAGGTTCAGGTTTTTAAGATGAGCAATTAAAACCTTATTTTACTTTTTATTTCAAGTTTTTGCTCTATGGTTTGACAAAACTTCGTATACTAAGTTGAAGTATGTATGTTTGTTTGTTGTAAATAAGAAAGACCAATTTTATCTTTACGCAAAAAGTATACAGCTGATGATGACTTTCTACCTATTTAGAAACAATAACAAATAAAATAATACACCTGCGAGTGCTGCTACATTGATGGCAGTACAAGTGTCCTTGAAAGTCACCAGTGGGTAAAACCGCGTGACATTGCTAGTTGTAATTTAATTTAGCGACGATGTTGTGAATACCACGCATCACTGGGATCTGTCCATCGCGGTTGTCAGTCTGTCCGTGATCTATTTGTGACCAGTCAGCTACGAGCTTTTCACGGCGATCTGGCCGTGAGTTTACACGTTGAATTGACCTGCTGATTGGACTTAGGCAGGGTCGACGAAAGAGCGAGTTTACCCAGAAAAGCCTGTTCACTCTGACTTTGAAAGTCTTCGGGTCATATTTCCTTGGGAATACTGATGCGGGCAGAGTTTAAATGATGTTTTTGATGTAGTTTATGGAACATTCTTTTCATATAGCTGAGCCTTATTCACCTTTAAAAATAGGTTTTTTTATGTATGTACTTGCTTTCCAACGTATGCACAGAATTCCCTGTAGGACGTCCGCTAGGTCATGTCTCCCATTGTTTTCTACGGTAAACACCATTATATTACCATTATACTAAAATCAGGATCAGTCTTTCTTGTAACTGAACTATTGTTTGTTAAAATAAATGATTTTATTTATTAATTTATTACTAACTAGTGAAACAGTTATTAAAACTAAAACTTACAAGTGGACAGTGTTTGGTCTGTTTTCATTCATCTAATATGACGACTGAAAAGCGTTTAGCTGCGACAACATTACGAAATGGATCCTAAGCAAACGTTGTAGACAGTTATTAATGACCATATCACTGTCAACAAAAATGCAGAAAAAATTAAATATGCGGTCCCCATTAAGCGCAAGGGTAGGCCATCACAATTGGAACGGCAAGAGTATTCCAAACACCATATGTCATTGCGTATAAAAGTTTTGTGTAACGGAACGTTTTATGCCATGGAGAATAGGACGCACTCTCCCCATGATACTTTCGCGGTGATTTCAAAATATTACGTCACGTCGCTGTTATATAACGACTTATTTACGACGCTACTGTCTATGAGGGCATGATGTTAGAGTTTAAAGTTCCTAGGGAGTTATCTTATTCGTATAACATTAAATTTCTCTATTTTTATCTTTTCAGGTAAGAAAAACAATCAAAATGTGCTTCACACTACAACTTTCTCAGCTGTTATAATGTTTATAAATAAGGTAAGCAAAACTGTATGTGCGTGCTTAAAATATGATATACGCCTTACGATGAATAACAGACATCATATTTACATAAGATTGTGTATCATAGTTGCACGCTCGGGAAATTCTATGGGAAAATTTATACGTAGCTAAAAATATCTGCCCTACATTTATTTGATAATTTCTATCTTTTATTCGAAGGAACAATTGAGATATATTACCAAAAAGGAACGCCAAGAAATTTCACATGGTTGAGAAAATTTCGGGAAATCGAATCACGGCACCGGGTGACTAGCTCTACATCAAGTTTCCTTTTGACAAGGCATATTAGGTATTAGCTTTTCTTCCATGCGGAATGATACGGTATTGCGACATGCGTATCTATACAAATGACCGGCAAAATAAAAAAGGCATCGCATTGTTCCCCCTTTTACGCTATACCCCGAGGAATAGACTGAAAATATTAAACGTGCAAGAGTGAAACGATTTGTGTTTTTTGTTTGTTTTCTATGGTAAAAAAAATATTTAATTGTGAACGTCACAAAACATCGATAATCATCATCATAAGGTCAAATTCAAAATCAAAATCATGAAATTCAAAATCAAAATAATTAAATTTATAAATTTGTCGGTGGAGGTTTCCCGAAACTACATATAGATTTTGATGGAAGTTTAAATAATATGACTTATACCTTGAAATGGCACATAGGCTACATCAACATAGGCATCAACAACAATATTTTATAAGATACAATATTAACGCTGGTTTGTTAAAAATTGGTTATTGCTAAACGTAATCATAAAAACAAAATTGCAAATGATGTTCAAATAGCAGATATGGTGACATCATTCCACAAAGAATTCTTTCTAAAATATCAAACCATTTGAATGATTGAATTAAAACGGTATTATAACATATCAACACCTAACAACGACGCTTTTATTCGAGAACGTGAAGCGTAAAGTAATTATCAAACACCCCACATGGAATGTGATTACATTCAACTCGATCTTCGCGATTGATTTTATGGAAACCATGTTTTGTTTTAATTTCCCGTGGGATTTATATTCCTGATGAATATTGATTCGGAAACTCATTTAACTTTGATCAACTCTTGCCTGCTCAAAGGCGATGTGTTAATGTGTCGATTCGGAATCATTTATTTAGTTAACTCCACATACGCTAACATTGCTAAACTATTACCAACTTGGGTTTCAGGATTAGCAATGTTGATCTTGTAATTTATAGAAAGTCTAACTTAAGCCTAAGTAAGACTTTGATGAACAACTTGTAATGAGAAAATTGACTGTGTAATCTTCTGACCACACTGGGTTGGTCAATGTTCGTTTGATTCGATTATGAAATGGAAAATGGCGTTAATAGTATAGTAAGTGTTTTATCGATGCGGTAAATGTTTTATTAATAAATAAATAAATATTCATTATCAACGTTCTTCTTGATAAGCCATTGTAAAATGTTATTCCAAATATCATCAAATTTAAGATAAATATTAGCCTAAATGTTCTTTTCAAATTCCTCGCGTTTTTACATTTTTATTGTCTTTAATTCTTGGTCTTCCTCGCTTCCTTCTTCCTTCTGTTCTGCCATCTATTATAGTTTTGGTGAAGTTGTCGTGTCATATAAGGTGTCCCAGCATTTGCCCTCTTTCACTTTCAATTGTATCAATACTTAATTTCAATTATTACTTTTATTTGAGTTATTCCAAACAACTAAATTTATTTCAGGATGACCACAAGTGCAAGATCATTTCAAACCATATTTCAAAAACAATTATTTATTCTCTAGTCCAGTCTAATACAATGTCCCAACATTTTAATCTTTAAAGCAGGGTGAAATGATTAATTTTCCAGCCTGACTTCCTGGAACAAGTCCATTAGTCTTACAAAGGGCAGTGCCATGATCACCTGGTCTTCAAACCGACTGCAGATGAAACTTTAATGTTTAGATTAACTGGTACCTTTAGATTAATAGTCGCTACTCTATTATTATGATGTTTCAGCAACAGAACTCTGTATTATTTGGTCCGGACAAACAGTATCGTTAAACATAAAATTAATATGTCAAGTATTACTCAACACACAAACACCGAACAATGCTCGTTGTTTATTCGGGAAATATGAAACGTGTCCAGCAATTTATGTGTTATATTGTGTATGTGTGTGTTTGTGATGTTATGCCATTAAATACTTTTTCTTTCTTTCTTTCTTTCAAACGAAGGGATGGAATGCCAATAATTGTCCGTACAAATTGTATAGGACAGTTATATATAACATGAGCTGTTATCCTATTGTCATATGAGGGGTCGCGACCTTTCGGGCCTAATAGTCGACATTTTGTCTAATAACTGGACCCACTCTGTAACCTAATAATAGCGGTCCATTATAACTAGGGATTCAGATTGTCAAATACCCTTTTAACTCATCAGTTTGGATGGAACACTGACATAAACTAGTTATGTTATGGCCATTCACAAACGAGCGTTGGCGTTATTATGGTTAAACAATAGGTACATTGGACATAAAACCCTATCTAGGGTATTCAAATGACTTCAGTAGGTAATTGGTAGGTAACATAATAATATGAGTTTGTAATCGATTTTGTCATGTTGGTGAATACATTTTCACGGAATCTATATGAGTATACAGGCTGTGGCCTGCAATAGACAGCAAAATGTTTTCCAACAAAATAAATCGAACCAGAAATGTATTACATACAAATGTGTCCAGTCATTGAACTTGACATTGTCATTAACTACAACGAGTTTGCGATTTTGATATACATTGATTAGGGATTATTACTGTTATTATTTAAACTATGAATTGCTACTGAGAGTTAAATTATTTTAGAGCACTATGACCAGGTCAAGGTAACATTTACTCTGTAGAATCAATTGATTAGCATTTTTACTCCAGGCTACACGCTGTATATGTTTTGCTATTATTACTTACAAAGATACAGTCGAAAACAATTATCAGGAAAACACAGCTTTTCTCATTACCGATAAAAGAAATCCGTATGACGGTAAACTTTGTGTCGGCGCAGTCTTTGTTCACTTATCGTCAAAATCACAGGGTATCTTCGTTCACTTTATAAATTGCGACCTAATTCGGCCATTCTTCTTTCTTCCCAGAAAACTTTGATTGCAATATTGTCCGAAGTGCGGTAGAAGTGGAAGTAATTTCGGACCAATGGGCTGATTGTATTTGGCTTTCAAGAATGTTGGAGTGTTCTTCATCGTCTCACTTATAATAGAACAATATCTGTTTTGATGAAATTATAATGTTTTGACAAAGATTACCTTACAAATATTTATCAAAAACAGTTTTCCAAGAAGAAGAAGAGAAAATTTTGTTTGCGGCCTCAAAATAAATTTTTCATTTTTTTTCCACTGATCTCTTTATGAATTCATCAATAAAAGTCAGATTACTTGTTTGATTGAGTAATAGTAGGGGATTACGGTAAATTGATTGGGATCTATGAGCATAAAGGCAGCTTAGGAAGAGTAATTAAACACTTTAATGGTCCAATTGTTTAGAGTTTGGACAGTATCCTGGTATTACTCTGTCTTCCAGAAGCGACAAATTAAGACTTCCTAGGCTAGGTGGTAGAATATCTGGTGGCTTATATTACAAAAAAATAATCCGTCAATACGATATCGCATCAATTGCATAATAAAAATGCTTCGGAACCGCAAAACGATGATCGTATTGTCAGATTTACTCGTAGTTTTTCGCAGTAGGCCCTAAGTTTCGTATTCTGAGCACGTTGCGCTGACGCTACGCTTACGATGTGTGCGATATTCGTATCGGCTAGCTGAAATGCTGCCAGGCTTTGTACAATCCGACTTTAAAATATGAACATGTTTAAAGTCTATGCCACATACTTGCTGGCACATATTTTATATCTTTTGGCTTTGAACTTACAATCCCTGTAGTAATAAAAAAAATAACACCATTACTCACGTAGTTTGAGCTTGGAACTACGTCACTTGTTTAATATTAGCTTAAGTAATAATTATCATTGGGGTAAAAGCAATCAGAAGAATTATTTTAACAGAACAAAACAATATAAATTACACTTGCAAAAAGCAACTGTGACTCTGTGACAGACGAGGAATCGAACCCCGTGTCTTACGCTATTTAGACAAGTGCAATTTATATTATTAAGTTTGTATGGTGACTAAACACTATCAAAACAAAAATAAACTATAGAACAAAACAAGTTACATAGTGTTATATCGTTTTGGTACTAGCTTCAGACACTAATTGCACGTTCCAGGAAATGTAGAGCTCATTATTTCTGGCGCTTTAATTCTGGGGAAATTTATTTGTAATTTTTCCGGTATTTAGTATACTTACTTTTGCAGTGGTGTGAACGAGTTAATAAAAAAAATGTACCTCAGCTTTATTTAGAACATACTCCAAAAACTTTTTTTAACTCATAGTCCACTTTCAAAATTATAAATTCTATCATTTTATATAACGCGTTCACGTGGCCATAAATGTTAAAAAATACCTGTTATTAGAGATAAAATAACGAATGAATCGCTTAGAGTTATTGAAAAATAAATTGTTTCAACATTTCTCTATACGTAAAACATTATAAAAAGCTTTGTAGGTGAAGCAATCTAAGAAATTACTTTTGGTCGCGTGCTTCGGGGTTAGAAAACAAAAAGAGAATTGACTCTCGGAGCTAATCCGTAAAGAGGAGACTTTTATGTTTATATTGTGCTTTTTATACTTCTGGTTTAAAAAGCTTTCGCACTCTACGTTTGAACTATACGGAAAAAATAAACAGTTCCCCAACACATCATGACTTAACAACTTGGTAATGAGATTTTCTATCGCTGGCTGTTATACAGTTTGTAAAACTTTGATACACTTTTGCAACTTTGTTTGATTAGTCTGTGGCTAGTTATCATGGTATTTTTAAGTCGAAGGTATTTTTTACTGAATAGAATTAGTAAAGTTACTAATAATATAACTTTTTTGTGATTACTAGAAGTTATTTAAAAATAAATTTTGACAATAAATTTGAACCGACCCCAAAAACATAATTATATACATACAGTCGAATTGAGAATCTTATTTTTAAGTCGGTTGAAACAATACAACCTTTCCATAAGTAAGTCTTGCTTCTCACCAAATTAACAATTTAAATACTGACTTAGTACACAGAAATTGGCTGGCGGCCAAATATGCTAAAATACATTTAGAGCATTTATTTGAATTTAATTGGTCGATGTCATTAAACATAGGACTCTAGGAGTGTGGGAGTACTAAATAGGACTTACGAATCTACAATGAGACAGCGTAATGAAGTCGTAAAGTTAGTTCTAATTGGGATTCAGTGCTAGGATTTATGCGATCTGCGTAAAAGATGTACGGGCTAGACAGATACACTGTTAAAGAACGTATTCACACTCTCGGATGGGATACATATTGCGTTCGTTTTAATGTAAAAGCACCCTAACGATTACGTTATACACATAAGTAAGCGGCTGTTTGTCAACGATAAGTGGCGGCGGCTGCCGACAGCAGTTTAGACGGTTTTAGTTTCAGATAAAAATATGTTTTAGTAAAAATATGTACCTGACTACGTATTTTTTATACAGGTACATATACCTACCTTGATATTGTATAAGCATACTATACTACTTATCATTAGTAAATGCTCATGAGGCCGAGAAGCAGGAACTTGCTTAGCCATCTCGTTAGAACGGGATAGTTCGAGAAAAGCAAATATTTCATTTATTAGCTTCCAGTTCCAAACGGACTGCTTGTGTGTTTGAACTTTGTCCGCAAAGTGCGGTTAATTTACAACTGCCTTGCAGGTATCACAGTACGTTATAGAAATAGGTCTATGACATTTTATACTTCATAAAATAATTACAGTTAAAAGTTTTGTGATAGTACAACGTAAACAACATCTTTTATGTACAAATAAATACGAGTATATATCTGCTTTATTCAGTTTACATGAACCAAACTTGTTACAAGTAATATAGGTGCTTGGTGCTTGTTAAGAAGTTAAAATCAATTAGTATCAAGTCACTTCTACTAGTTTTGCCCTTTTGTAATTTTGGCGGTATAATCGCAACTTTGCAAGTTCTACCTCTTTACCAAGTATCTATGTATAATGATATGATGAAATATCTATGTATAATATATAGGTCGTTTACACACTGCGACTGTTAGCAGCAACGCTTTCACGATGCTGACGCGATGTAGCTTTAATCCAGTAGCAAAAAGATCTACCTTTACTCACTTGTGCTTTTTTAGCATCGATACAGTCGCGATGCTGAAGCTGGCTATGGAAGACTTTCTGTGTATTGGCAAATGTATCGATATGGTTTATTATGTGTAACACGCGACTGCATCGATGCAAAAAGTCGCAGAGAGTAAAGGGTTTATTATTTGGTATTTTATATTCCATCTTACAGTACTTATAAATCTAAACGTCTTTGAAGCGGTTAACGTGCTACGTAATTAACATTGTTTCGTCGCAAACAAACCCCGGTTGGTTGCAAAATTAAATTAGCGGCAGCAGTTCCTGCCGCAAACTACGTAAGTACAGGCGCCTGCACATCAGACTAAACATTTTTTATTAAAAATAAGCTTTATACCAACTGCATAAGGTACCGCAGTGTTTAACTTGATTACGATGGACTTACGTAAATTAAAAAATAAACGCTGTTAGGTAATAGTAAACTGACTTTTAAAATTAAAATACAGCCAAAAATGTATTAACCGAAAAAATGTATGTAGGTATGTAACGAGAGAATATTATTTACCTAATGGAACGTTTTAAAGAAGCAAGAGCACCTCTTAGTATTTTTTGTAGGTTTCTGTTAAAAAGTTTCTGAGAAACAATCAAATGTAGGTTACTCATTATAAAATAATCTCAATGTCAGATATACTGAAATGTGATACGAGAATTGAATTTCTTAGTAAAAGTTTCAATTTCACTTTGAAATGTGTATATTTTAATAAAATAAAATAAAAAACATACAAAGAACACGTTTCAAAGAACATACTTTGGCTTAACATACTTTGACAATAACTTTGCTTCAAATCTACATTATATTTATTTATTTCTTTATTTTATTTATTTCTTTATTTGGTACACACAACAGAGTTACAACCATTACAAAATGTAAGTATCTATTCACAAGGTTATGATTTGTGTTGAATCAAGTTAACAATCGCTTAAATAAGATACATTTGAATTAAATCGGTAACTATAAAATTAGAGCAGGGTGTGAGGCAATTTTCAATTAAGCTGTTCTTTCTTCGGACGTGCTGAACCAAAACACAAACATAATAAATCTCGTGTGTCAATCTTTATGCGTAATAAATGTTTATCTACCTCATCTAATAAACCATTAAAATTTCCTTACGTCGCGAAACGACCTAGCTATTACGGCTCTGACGCGAGATAACATTGTCATGATTTAATTTACTCCACATAAAATATATGAAACCCGCGGAACACATAAAATCTTAATAAAGCTGAACGTAAACCATAAGGTCCTTGAATAATTTTAAAAGTTTCAGACAGCCAATATTTACTTTCAATGAAGAATTACGATAGGTACTTAAAAATGACATAATTCAACGCAGTCTGCGATCCATTTTCCTATTATTATACTTGTACAGTTCCAAGTTTTAAGTTTTAATAGGGTCTAAAGTATAAAGCTTTATTACAACAACAAGGCCTCATTGTCGCTGCAGTTAGAGGGTGGCATTTAAAAGCGACAGCTGCGCCAGAGGTCCCGGGTTCGATTCCCGGGTCGGACCAAAAATATGTACCCTGGGGTTTTCTGTTCAGAAATTCTCAGGGTGGACCGGAGTTTGGAAGTTGGCGGTGTTTCACCCCCGTGCCTGGGAAAGCAGGTTAAGCCGTTGGTCCTGCGCCTGATCTTTCTCCGGTCGTGTCAGATTGCTGTCCCATCGAGCTATGAGAGTGAAAGGAATAGCGAGTGTTTGCGCACACACTTGTACACTAATAATATGTCCCGCGCAGTCGGTTAGTCGTTGTGACTGGCCACCATAGTCGAAATCGGCTAGGGAGACTATTATAACAACAGTATTACGGCCTGTTCCACAATGTCTGAATAATTTCACATATGCATTATCTGTCCACTTCTTCAAACAAAATGACGTTCCATATTTTAATTTTTCGTCGATGGTAAAACAGGCTCTTCATTAAGTTTAATATCAGTTTTTTTATAACGATTGGAAACGTAATATTGAAAAATCATACTCAAATAATATCATAGTACAATAATTGCTAAAATCACTATTCAGAATGTCAATGATAATGATAAACAAGAAGGCTTAAATCGAATTTTTGCTTCGCAATATTGCGAACATTGTATAAAAATAGTTTCTGTTGCAAATATTTTATAACAATTCTACCGCGGAAAACATGCTGCGTGCTTTCCGCACTTTTGTATTTGGATTCCTATTGCAGAATGCAAATAATGCAACGCAAACTATGATAAAGGTTAACGGAAGTGCATCCCAAGGTGGCAAGTAGGGTGACCAACGGTAAGTATCGACATAATTTACTAAAATTCTTAGACAAAATTCGTGATTTGACTATTTTTGATGGAGAAGATATTTTATATTAATTAAAGTTATAAATAGATAGAGCTTCACAAGTAAGGATGTTTGAAACAGCAGAAAAATTAACTTATCGAGGCGAAATGACTGTGTCCCCGGTGTCCAAAACTAGACGTAGGATGTCATTTAAAAGTACTATCATATTACCTACTTGACCGTATTTTGTAACAATCTCACATTGGTCAACTTTACATAGTAAAATGTTGATGTTTTAGTCAATTTCTATTTAGCGTTTAAAGTTTGTCACCTTTTAGTAACGAGTCAATTTCATAATTTTTGTTCGATATAATACGTAAACAATCTTTTCGTAAAATTATGGTTACCCTTCGGTAACAACAGTTGCAAACTAACTTTGCTTCTGACTGAGCTGGCCTTCCGATAAGAACTTACTTGGCGATTGAATACTGAAACGGTCGACTTGAGGACTAAACTAAATCAGCCGAACGTCGAAGGGTTGTATTGGATAAGAATTTCGTTTCCTACTGCCTGGAGGGCGTGATGGAACTTCGTTTGGGTACTGACGTAGTTGTCTAAATTTAGGGGACGTCAAAAATATGATGTACATATTTTTAGCAACCTTATCAAGCTGTGGGAATTACCATTTAATTTTATTCAGATTCAGATTCATTCATTTGCTTGAATGGTGGTCAATACTAAGTCAAAGAGTTCGCAAAATTCACCATAAGCTGACATGCAATTTTACACAGTACGAGTATGTTTATTGACCCTTTATTCTATCAATTGTATATTGGTTAAGTAGTACTCTACTTAAAGCTTTTTAGAAATTAGTTTACTAGTCGAACAAAAAGAATGAATTCTTTTTATGCTGGCTTTCAACAATAAAATTAAAATGTGAAAAAAATACGCCTTAGGCTTGAAAAGATATATTAAACTTAATTACTCGTGTACCTGAGACCTAAACGCGTTCGCCTAAAGAAAGGCTAAGTGCCTATAAATAATGAAATGCTACACCACGATAATGGTAAGACATAAAACTAATTGCAGCGGGTTAGTGTCCTATCTATCTAAGTCCTTAGTTGCTGGTTCAATCTAGAGATGGCTGTTCGTGGGAATGTCCTGACGATGTTTATATACCGTCGATCCATAATTTCCGTTGATAGATAAGCTCTTGCTCGATAAAGACTTTTCTTATCTTTTGTAAATCATTAACTGATTGATATATTTATTCAGGGTACGAGTGCACGTCATTGTGCCGCGATGAAACTGACACCACGATCAAATTTCATGCGTCATGATTTGACGCCACTTGGCATCAACTCATACAAACGGTTTCAAATCCGACATTCAAATTTCAAGGACGTCACAATCATGTCATCGAGTTGCGACACGTTTTTCGCTTGGCATAGCTTTGCTTTGGCCGTCTGGGGGCGTATTGCGATCCAACTTAATCCGTTCAATTCCGAGGCAGATCAATTCCGACTCAGTGTAAACGAATATTATCAATATAATAATATTCTAATAATACTACAATGGTATGAATATTAATATTTATATTGTTATATTATAGTAATATTATCAATATAATGCGAAATTGCAATAAGAATTGCTAATTTGACAGTAAATCAGAGCGTTTTAACTGTCAAAACTGCATCGCAATACGCCCCCTGTTACCATTAATATTAAAATACCTATACTGACCGCGTAACTTTTCAACTTGTAATGAACAGTAACCAAAAAATATATTATAGAAAATATTTCCGATTAGCGAGAATGTTACGACCTCATTTTGGAAGATTGAAAATACCTACTAATGAGCTTATCTTGAAAACGTTAAGTCAAATTTTACACAAGTGACTAACATATCATAAGCCGTAGGGTAGGGCAGACCCTTCTGGGATCTTTTTGGCATTGCGATGCTTATACAACGTGTGGCTTGTAATAGAAGCAAAAAGTTTAATCAATGATTCTACAGAGTATTCGTAGTTACCTTGACCTGGTCATAGTGCTCCAAAATGCTTAAACTAAAAGATATAGTAATCCAAAGTTATAATCTCTAGTTAATGTATATCAATAGTAAATGACAATGTCAAGTTATATAACTGGACTCATTTGTTTGCAATACATTGCTGGTTCGATTTATTTTGTTAGAAATAACAATAAATTGTTTTTTCAATTAAAAATAAATAATATCATTTAATATGGATTACTCGTCACTTACACCGCCTACATTTTAATTTTTTGCCCCTATTACAGGTGTGACCTGTAATAGGAGCAAAAAATGTATAAATCACTCTGTAAAAATCACTCTTCAATCAAAAGCTGACGTGCGTCATCTGAGACGAGGAAATGAAGTAAAAAAAGTTTTTAATGAACACGTAAAGTATATCGTATGGAGGATAGAGGGCAAGCAAATACGCGAAGTGAGCATTGTGCGAGTTCTTTTACGGGGAGTAAAGACACGAATAGCACTAATTAGGGTGCCGCTAAGATTTTACGCCGCCCGCCCAGGCTAGTTGGGCGGCGACCATAAAATCGCCTTACGTAACGTGGTGTAAGGCCAATAAATGCGCAATGTACACAAATGGTTGTCTAATTAAGACTGACTCAGGATTACTAAACGAAATCCACAGCAAATTTCAGCACCAACTGTATTAATTTTAACTTTATTGCACGATTGGCGGACTTAAGCCATTCTCTACCAAACACGGTTGACTGGTAGAGAATGAGAATGCGGAGAGTTACATCAGTGGCGGAATCTTTACCAGTAGTTTCGGAGATTAGCGCGTTCAAACAAACAAACAAACAAACTCTTCAGCTTTATAATATTAGTATAGATACTTGATATTCATACGACGCTTTTCACGTCACCAAACCACGTACTAATATTATAAAGCTGAAGAGTTTGTTTGTTTGTTTGTTTGAACGCGCTAATCTCCGAAACTACTGGTTCGAATTGAATAATTCTTTTTGTGTTGGATAGTCCAGTTATCGAGGAAAGCTATAGGCTATATAACATCACGCTACGACCAATAGGAGCAAAGATATAGTGGTAAATGTGTAAAAAACGGGAGAAATAAGTCACTATTCCACGCGGACGAAGTCGCGGGCAAAAGCTAGTAATACTATAAAGGTACTTAGTAATATTATTTATAGTCGAAGTTATGACTTAGGTACAATTTGGTAAATTCTGGCACTGGTCCAAATGAAAATGAGAAGAACCTAGTATCCAAACATGGGTTTTAGTACTACATAACTACTGGATATTAACCCAGAAGTGATTGGACGATGCTAACGAAACACGATAGGAACCATGTGGGGACTATACAACCTCAAAGTGCATAGTGAGCTGTACACAGAGCCTAGTCATATTGAGGTAACCAAGTATGTTTTAGTCTATGACGAAAACGTTTACAAGCTGCATTTTTATGATATTTATCTAAAGCTCCCAACAATAAATTCGCTATCTAGCTAAAATATAATTATTATAATAGTATAATTATTCTAGTTAGTTATTAATTATTTTAAATACATTTCATGCAATGTCAAAATCAATAGGAAATTGAAATGGAATCGAAAGTATTTCTTCCTATAGCACTCACTGAATTTAAATTTCCCAAACTAAGTGATAGATATTTTGTATATTCTATAAATAGAACCAAAGCTCTTCAAAACAGCGCATAAAATGTTCCACAGTTTTAAAACAGGATTTTAGTTCGGACACGGAGGCATTATTCTGGCTTATACCAAGCCTCCGAGCCAGACAACTTTGTCAACGGATACGTACGTCCACGTAAAACTGGGTTGAAATTAATTGTAACAAGAGATAGCAAATGCCACACCTAACCCACCCAACAATATACATTAGCATTTCTTTTTTGAAGATTTTTATTTCCCATACTTCATCTTCTTAGTCGTATCTTCATTTCTTAAATTCGTCGTGCGTTTTAGTAAGCCTCGTAGGATGATCTTACGAGATGTTTCCACGCTACTCTTCAGCTTGTCTAAGAGCGGCAGTCACATTTCCCTTACATAAAATAATAAATATTTATTTATTCACTCAAATATCTCTAACAGTACCGAATTATTAAGCAAATACCAAAATTGTTCTATCCGAGTAATATGTATTTTATCATCGCAACTCAATACTCGCTGTTGCTCAAAGCTACAAACAAATTAATTTTAAGCTATAAATCTTGTTTCACATCGAAATACCACATGTTTTGTAAACCTGGCTATTTTACTTTCAATGCAGTAAAATGACTATTACTGCCCTATTTAAAATTCATCGCTCGTAGTGTACCTAGCTAATTAAGTATGTATAATGCTTAAGCACCTATGTTATGAATGCATGTAAATTTATAAAACTACAAAGTTAACCGTGAGTTTTCTGCTCCAAATTATAATCGCCGTGCTTGTGATATACCTAGTGCCTGTTTCACAATGTCTCTTGTCAGTGGTATCTGCCTGACACTTTATACAAAATGTTGTTCTTTATTTGAATTATTCGTTGGTTATAAAGTTAGTGTTTATTTGTTGAAAGTGAAACAGGCCTTTAATACTGTATCCTTTGAAACAGGCTTATTCATTTACAGGCTTTTTTATTTTACTTATTTGGGCATTGAATTGAAATAAATAGACGGTCAAATGTGTCTCTTGTCAGTGGTATCTGCCTGATACTTTATAAAAAAATGTCGTTCTATATTTTTATTATTCGTTGGTTATAAAGGTATTGTTTATTTGTTGAAAATGAAACAGACGTTTAATACTGTATCCTTTGAAATTATTCATTTACAGGCTTTATATTTTACTCATTTAGGCATTCAATTGAAATAAAAGGAAGCCCTAAATCGGTCAATATGTTAGGTATTATGAAGCGAGGCTCGTGACCGCGGTACTTTTACCTGAATTGTCCCTATATTTTTGCGAACACAGACATACAAGCATTAGGTATACTTTTTATAGGGTCGTCGACGGATACTCGAGTCTAACATAAAACCGTTTATGTATACGTTGCGTGTGCGATCGCCGCGATAGCCAGACTTATCAACGAATAAATAGAAACAGCTGTGCTCGCCATAAACTTCGTTGTTAATGGCTAGCCTTAAAAGACTTACAAATGTTAAAACCTAGTTAAACAAAAGAAAAAACGCACGTTGCGTGGGTTATGTGAACTGTTGCGTTATGTGAACTTGATACTAACGTCAATGTTGGAAGTTCGTGTAAGGTGAAACTTATGATGGTTGTGGTAGCGTAAGTGCCAACTTATTCAAGCAATACACAAACCGAATATGATAATTAATGACTGTTTTTTGTTACTACTAAAGCTTCATTGACTTTGGTTTTTTATGAAAAGTTAGATAGTTATTTGTAAGGTCCAGTTTTTTGATCGATAGTAATCTCAATAGTAATATGTCTAGTTACTAGCGGTAGATTTTTTTTCAATTGTGCGTGTTTTGAAGAAAAAATACCATAACCAGATATCGGAAAAGCTATTTAATGACAACTAAGCCTAAGTTAAATTAGGTTTGAACTGACAATGAGATCGTATAATTGCGGCCATAACTATTTGTACCTATAGTTATTGTTTATAAAACAAATTTATTCTCAGTCTGAAAAACTGAAAAGACCGACAAAACTGCCATAAACATAGAAATACGAGTGTTACAGAATCAACAATTCATAAAAACTTTTTGTCTCGAGAAATATAAGGAACAAACGTTATTTTTGGCCGTATTGAGTAACAATAAAATTAATCACAATAAACATTTCTTGAGTTGACACGTAATCCATTCCAACAAACAAAAACAATATTTAACATTTTGTTAAGTAAACCCAAACAGAGCGAAAACAGCGAATTAAAAAGTTAGGCAGCTCAAATATTATCCAGTGTTTTGTGAACAAATTTTACTTGTTCATATGACAAACGCTTCCTAGATATTAAAAGAAATATAACATTATTTTCCTTTTCCAATTTTAGTAAACCTACCCACAAGCCTTAATGAAAATTACGACTTCAGATTGCATTAATTCCTTTATTAAAATAAAATCTTTACTTTGCGTTATTTTAACTAGCACTGGAGGGCCGTGGCCGTTTAAGGGCCCATTATCGACAAAATAAGCACTAACCAACGAATAATTAATTAATCTTAATCTATGTAAGTGCTGTGTACGTTATACTGTTGATGTACCTTAATAAATAAATTAAATTAAATAATTCAAATATACACCGTGTGAAAAAATAAGCAACAACATTTAAGTGGGCTATACATCAGGTGATAGCTAATCTTTTGCGCAGTAGTAGGTAACTGAAAATCTTATAGTTTAAGAACAAAAACAGTAACAGTTTTTGTAAACAAAAGGTTACTGCCTAAAATAAAGTAATAAAAATTAAAATACAGCCCTAAAATAAAATGAGTCGACACGAGTATTCAAAGAGTGAATTCCATGAGATAATGCCGTGTGTTGGCGCTGCACACAATTACAGCATGGGTTGAACAAAATAATATCGGAAAAATAAATTACGAAAAAAAAAACTGATTTCCTGATAAGATTTTGTCAGTGGAATCTTTACTTGATATATGAAAATACCCCTTAAATTTTATGGGTATCATTTAAGCTATCACCAATTTAATTAGTTTTTTGTTTCTTAAATAATAGGGTTTGTCCTCAAAATAGTAGATCTGTCACCAAAATGTAGTCACCAAACAATGCAAAATCAGTTCCACAATAAATCACCTAAAATCCTGAGATATAAGGTCTAGTACCAAATAAATGTTTTTGTATGTATTATAATAGGTGTGTCCTAATAAGTATTTAAGCAAACTTATTTAAAGAGATCACCAATAAATCATATAATGTTACTAGAAAATTGCATTAAGTTCAAATAAAAAAATAGGGTTGTCATCATCGTTTCAACCAAAAGATTCTGCTACTTAACTAGACTCCCAAGGTTCTAAATTTCCACTGGTAGTATAAATTATATTTAAATAAAATTTTTAGCAGAGTAGTAAATAAAACAATTAAAGTCAAAATAATCAATATTTATTGTTTAAAATAATTACCACTGAACAATCAGCGCTGGTTTAAATAGCTAGCTTATGGCTAGCAGAATAGTAAATAAAACACTTAATTAAAGTTAAAATGATCAATATTTATTCTTAAAAAACAATAATCACTGAATAATCAGCGCTGGTTTGGATTTCGCGGATTGGAGCGCGCCAATTTGTCTCCGCCCCTTTGATCATTTTTTCATAAAAAATATAAATTGATGTATTAAATTGGTAACGAATACTATTAATTTAATATCTGAACGAAATAAAATGTTACTACTGTATTGGTGACAAAACATCAAATAAAAAGGAGTCGCAGTCAGGGATCGATAATCGATTTATTTGGTGACAGATCTACCATTCTGAGCACAGAGCTATTATTTAAGTAACAAAACTGTTATTATAAGAACGAAGTTTATATTCATGTAATGCAATATAATTTTATTGGTTATCGATCTCTTATTTTACACATATGTTAACATTAATTTGATAATTCATACCTGGGAACAATTTTTGTTTATCTGAGAACGAAAATATTTCGTGGCGATAGATCTATTTATTAGGTGATACAACTTGATGACAAATATAAATTTTGGTGATAGAAAATATAGTTCCCAAATTTTATTGATAATTTTTTTACACGTTGAAATACGTTAGTTCGTTTGAAGTAATGGACGGAAAACGTTAAAAGAAATTTATTAAGACATTGTGAAAAAGGCCCTAAGCCTACTTACTTTCATAACATGTTTTCACAAAATAAGTGTAAATACTTTTATTTTCAAAGTTTTTAGACTGGACTTTTTAATTTAAATATATCAATGAACCCAAAGTTTTAGAATAACATTTTATTAATTCATGCGTTTCATTCATTTAAAAAAAGGCAGCATTTTTATTTGTAGTACTAGCTTTTGCCCGCGACTTCGTCCGCGTGGAATAGTGACTTCTTTCTCCCGTTTTTTACACATTTACCTCTATATCTTTGCTCCTATTGGTCGTAGCGTGATGTTATATAGCCTATAGCCTTTCTCGATAACTGGACTATCCAACACAAAAAGAATTATTCAATTCGAACCAGTAGTTTCGGAGATTAGCGCGTTCAAACAAACAAACAAACAAACTCTTCAGCTTTATAATATTAAGTATAGATTACCAAGATACAAACAAGATCGAATTCCATAAAAAAAAACATTTTTCCATTACTATTCCTATTCCAGAATTTCCTAAGTAGAATTCATTTTTTTACGTTTTTCAAGACTAGTTTTCATCTTACGGTCAATGTAGTGCAAATCTTCAAAATAATAAACGGAACGTCTTGTTATCGGAAAACTTAACAAGATTCTGTCTTTAAGTTCCGATACCAATTACCAAGGAAAGTGCAGAGCCTTACCTTCGTAGTAATGAACTCGTAGTGACGTTTTACAATTTTATTTCTTTTATTTTGTTAGTTACCTACCGTTAACACGAAGCTGAGGCAAAGGTTTAAAGGGTTCCATAATCCTACTAAAATTATAAATTATAAATGTGAAAGTTTATTAGGATGTTTGTCATCAAAAATTACTGAGTGGATTTTGATGGTTCTTTTCAAAAATATAGTTCACACGTATTGGAAAAGTAAATAAAATAAAGTAAATAAAAAAAGGCCCTTTCAGGGCACATTTATTTTTAATTTTTTTACTGTATATTTTGACGTTCATAAGTGTCATTTCATGACCTAAATTGAAATAAAGATTTTGAATTTTGAATTTTTTGAATTTTTAAATAGGGTATAATTTATTTTCAAATTTAAAGAGTTAATAAATAAATGAACACACCAACTGTGTCTTGATTTCAAAGTAACGAATTTCCTTCACATATTCATTGAGGTCATTAAAATTGCTGTTATTACATTACATTAATAGCTGACATTTGGTATAAAGTATTTTTTACTCAAAACACGCACAATAGTAAATATTCAACCACTGGTTACGACATTTAACCATTAGTTGAGGCTACTGGGCGTAAGAGGTGCTCCAATTGTTAGAGTAGATTCACGCACGATGTATTTAATAATGGTTTTCTTAAGTATGGTAACACAAGATAACTTTCTCATGGATGGGCATAACCATTCCATCCTTCTTGTATTCATGAGTTTGAGTACATATTATGCCATGTCTGACTTCGCTTATTATAATTCAAACAAGAAGTTGTTAGTACTTCGTATCGAACATGAACTGAAATTGATTGATGAAGGCATTGCTTGCAAAAAATAAAAATACATTACCGGGAACATTAAGCGACAACTTACAAAAAATGACAAGGCGGATCGAGTATTATGTAACATGCGGGGTGTAGTATCGGATTCTTATAAAGAGATACACGCCCTCGAGCAAACATCACGCATCTTCCGACGCTAGCGTGAAAAGGAAAATTACTTTATTACACAACCCAGATTTTTCTACTGTCTAAAAACAGCGGTCTCTCTTCTCTTCTGAATCGATCACTCATTGCTGAGTATCGTGACTCCGTATTCTGTCAACCAACAGTTTCCATCGTCTGCGATCTGTCGCTTGGTGCAGTGTGTCGTTGATCGGTGATTCCAATCACTCGGAGATCTGCAGGCCTACTACGAAAAACGAAATCCGTCAATCCGATAATCATTAGAATAGTTAGATACGGGATTGATACCATGTACCTTATTATTTATGAGCTTCCGATATCCGATAATCGTTTTGCGGATCCGAAGCATTCCGTAGTAAGGTTTCCAAACTAAAATTGTTTCGGATCCGAAAACGATAATCGCATTGACGAATTTCGTTTTTCGTCGTAGACCTACTGATCTGACCATCGCTTCTGACTGCCGCCTTTCAGTCTTTTCCCCTCCACTTTTCCTGTCACCATCAGACGTTCCAAATTATCCCCATCTCTCCTCGCAATGCGGCGAAATTACCGTAAAAAGCGGTATAATTTACAAAATTCAAAAGACTAGAGACTAATGGTGATAATAACTCAATTTCACTCCATTTTCTTATTACCAATCATATCAAACTTTTTATAATATAATCACTTAACTACAGTTTATGTAACCTTCACAAAGAAGCGATAAGTTCATTATTTGTATATTCAACAGCAACTCCAATATAATATTAGATAAAACCAACATGTTTGTTTGCTTATAATATTTATTAATTTATCATTTGGATATAAACCTTTCTAACCAAATATTTGCTTACACATTTGCTGCTGATCAAGAAAACATGTCAAAAATTAGAACGTTACATCTGTTTCAGTTAAAACAAGTTTATTTATGATTCTTGTCTTTTCTCCAAATATCTAAGAATAAATATTTTTCTTTTAATATAAATGATTCTGAGCAAGGCGTTTTTTATTATTAATAATAATAATAAATAAGCCTTGTAAGTTAATATCAGCCTTGCAGCAGAGTTTTATTTAGAACATCATGTTCATTTAAATACGCATGTTTACCCACTCGTAAATGGCATACGTGTACACATTACAACCAAGTTACTCCTTCGTCTTATTTGACTTCACAAAATGCGCTATAAAAGTTTTTAACCAAGTAAAAACTTTTAATCAAACGTAACACGTTAATCAAACGAGTGACTTACGAAATACTTCAAAAAACCACAGCAAAATTCTTGTTGACTTCACGCTACATCAAAGAATAGATAATTCGATTTGATTACAGCAACTTATGTATCTGTCGACATTCGATATTAATATTAGAAATATTTGAGGCAAGCCAAGCGTTGGTTTCCAAAGATAGGGTGGACTTTGATTGAACGATAGCCTTCACCGGGAAAAAGCAGGGATATTTTGTTAGTTCCCTGGCACATGGGTGGTATTTCAAGATGGTTTTAGCAGACAACATGGTGATGACAGCGGTCAACAATTCATTATAGTTACGGCATTCTGTTGATGGTGCCATAGCGTCAAAAAAAGTCATTAAAGTCGTTTATTTTTGTATTTAGACCCACTGGGGCACTTATACACGTCCCAACATAGGCCCTTCCACAGCTTCGGGACAATTGTGGGCTAGTGCTGAGAAGAAGCTGCGCAACAAACTCAGTCACTATTGTCAATGTCTCTTTTTAAAGTTTAACAATGTCTGTGGTGATCATGCAAGTCCATATATTATTTTCTTTTAAATAATCATCAATTTTATAATATCCTTTCGTCATTAGGGTTACTTTAATAACAGTTTTAAAAGTATTAATCAGTAAGTCAACAATTTATTCTGGTAGTCCAATGTTCAGCAGTGGAAAGACGTCCTTTGGCTGATACTGGTGATGATTGAGGTATAATTAAAATAAAATGGTGCACTAAAGCCTTAGTGGAATAGTTTAGGTTTAGCCGAATAACATGGTTTTTGTGACCTCGAAGTGAGCTCCAGTTATCTCTTGCGAGCTGAATACTCCAAGAGATTAATTTGATTGCAAATTAAAGTACTAACTTAGAAGGATCCACTTCCTCGTTCCGAATCTAACAGCGGATTTAAGGCTTATTTCCAACATCCTTAATCTTGTGTACCCTAGAAACTGTTATCTTTTAACGAGCTAGATTGCACCAGGCTACTGTACTCTGACCGTTAACTATAATTGTTTTACTTCGTCGGATATTTAATTTAACTGTTAGAGAAAATTTGCTACAACAACCCTCACCATTCCGTAAGCTTATTTTAAATCGTCTTAAACTATAATTGCCAGAACGTGTAAAATCGTTATCTCGTTTTCAGATTAACGATGCTTTTACCGATTTCGAAAAAGCGCAACCTCGACATCTTGATACTTGAAATATGTCCTCCTGACACGGATAGATAGTGGGCGCGATACAGCGTATATGAGTGATGGCCGTGACACGCCTTCTTTGCGGTTCATTTAGCGCGTGATTCAAAGGCGACCTGTGTCCGTCGCACATTTCCGTCCTAGGGGTGCTTACTAAGTAAAACATAGCTTAGACACATGAGCGTTAGCTGCAGATGGCGCGCCAAAGTGATGTCAACTAAGGGCTTGTTTCTCGGTATGCAACGATTAAAACTAAAGTAAATGAATCTTTTACTTCTAAATTAATTAAAAAATGCTAGGTATAATGATTTAGAAATGTCAAACTGAACAGCTGTCAGTTGCATGGAAAAATACACGACGGTTGTAGTCCATGGAAAATTAAGTCGAAGCCTCTCAATTTACGATTTATATTTGCCAATCCGGTTTAAATTTAAAGTACGAAGTTTGCTTATTCTTTTCTATAAACGTTAACGTTATGTAAAAAGTAAAGACAAAATAACATTTAATGCATATTCACGAATATTTTGTGCAAATAAATAATTTTTCGTTTTATACTAAGGCTGCATGTTCGATATTTTGTGTCGACTGTTTATCATGCGGTAAACTAATATGTTTAACCTAGGAAGGTAAGTATAAATCACCTGGACGAAAGGTTACCTCATTTTAAGTTACTAATGTAAATTACTAAAATTGGTTATTGTCATCCAAAATCGCTTCGTTTGACAGCTTTAACTTGTTCTTCTATTCCGATAGGAATATTAATTTTATGATTTTAGTCAACTTGTTTAGAAGGAGTTTCAGTTCTTGTAGCTAAGTACTCATAACATACCATTCCAGCACATCTAAAGAATGCTCAAAGGGCCTTATTAAGATGGCTGAAATACAAGCATCGCCTTACATAGTAGCTCCCCTGACGTCGTGAGGTATGGCCATCTTTCGCGCTGGTGACTTGCACAAATGTGACGATCCTTTTGTGACTATTGTTTCTAGCAAATTGATTGAGTATGGAGCGTTCTAGAAGATGTTACGCTTTATTGCACTCACTACTTACTAAGTTCGGGTTATAAAAGTTTTGGTAACTATTATTATTAGAACTCTTACTAGCACATATTTTGACAGGTTTATATATTTTCAGCTTAGATTACAATTAGTTTGATACAGTTTACTATGGGAGACTGATGTCCAATCTTAACCTTATATTTCAGATAATGATCTGAAATATGAGCCACATAGGAATAATATTTACTGATGATTGATGAAACCTTTTGTAACACCAGCATTGCAAAACAAAGTGCCCAACACACTCTCAAAACTTGTACAAACAGCGGTATAAAAGTGCCACAACTGATATAAAATGCTGCAATCCCGAAAAACCGGCTAAGTGCGAGTCGGACCCGCGCACTGAGGGTTCCGTGCCACCCTTTACTGAATTCAGGGTCCACTTACTTCCACCTAATGAAAATATCACAATATTTATTGACCGCAAAAATATCTTTGTTTTTCATAGTGTTTGTACGAAAGACAAAGTTATATTTGCGGTTGATAAAAATGTGCAATATCTCAAAAACTACTGGTTCGATCTCATTCAAACCAATTTTCGTTGAAAGTTTCTGTTAAGATGTACATCATATTTTTTTTCAAAATTTTCACTTCTTTAGTTCAAAACTTTAGTGTACTTGCCGTAGTCATAATGACAGGTTTCAAGGAGTTGATATATTTGCCTCAACCTTATCTCAATTTAAAAAACAAATCCACGACCTGTCATGTGACTGCCAATAGTTTTCGTGGTAATCACTCTTTTTTCTTTTTAATTCTTTTTGAAATGTTAATCTTTTTAGTAGGTTTTGGTTTGCTCTAAATGAAATGTAGTATTAGTCTGAGGAAACTTAATTGGTTTTTGTGTTATCTATAAGTTTTATTCATATCTTTACCATTATAACTGTATGTTTCCCAAATAATAATAAAATAAAATAAAAGTTAGATGGGGGGGACGCCCATTTTACCACTTTGGAAGCCTCTATATCTCAAACCTTAGACTTTCAGAAAAAATGGTTTTAGTAACCTCAATGTCATTTTGAAAGACCTATGGACCTATGGGAGCCCCCCTTAAGTATATATATTTTTAACTTTTAGTATCTGAATCGGAAAGCGGTGAACGAAATACACCTACCTACCAAATTTCAACGGTGTGATGCTTATAGTTTCAGAAAAAAGTGGCTGTAACATACGGACGGACAGACAGACAGACAGACAGACAGACTTGACGAAACTATAAGGGTTCCGTTTTTTACCATTCGGCTACGGAACCCTAAAAATCGGTCCATATATCATAAAATTGGGTTCCGTACCCCGCATTGCACTCAGAATACTAATTCACCATTTCGATGTCTTGAAAGTTAGACAATAGTTAAATTGGAGACTTCCTTCCGTGTTATATTTTCATAGTAATTTTATTACCTATAGCACTTCTTGTACTGAATGTTTAACTGATCTGGTAATTAAAACCGAATGAAAAGTTTCTTGCTAGATTTTTAAAAATCTTAAATCAAAAGTGATTCGCCTTTACATATTTAGATAGCATATTATACGCTCAACTATACTGCCTAAACTTTGAGCTGAGTCAACTTGTATTGATGGTCGATGGACTCAAACATTAACAACGCCCATCCCAACTACAAGTTACATGGCTAATCATCTTAACAACCTGCGATCTATAAACAATTGCAGGAAGGTCAATAAAAAACGAGTCCAGTTTAACAAAAACTACTTCAGCAACTGCTGAAATTAACAGTTGAATGTCTTGATAAAGCGTCGACTATGTTTAATTTAGCTTGCAAACTCGCAAATGTGTACAACATTTAAAGCTACTTGTTTCGACTCAACTAATTCCTCGCTCGTGTATCTATTCTATGATTTCACCGTCAGTGAGTTTTCCTATTAAATTCCCCTGCCAACTCACCCGACAACATTCGGGTAACTACTTGAAAACATCACTTTTGGGTTCAACCCATTTTTGGGCATAGTAATAAACTCGGGGACTTATCGTAACCTTTTTATGGTGCTCACGCCCTTTGAAGCGTATTATAACAGAAAATAACGCAGGTTATTCTATACGTCAAGCTGTTTTATTCATGCATAAAAATAAGCGTACATAATGATACGATGGAATGTTCTCATTTCCCACATTTTATAAGGGTTGAATCAATTTCGTTCCGCACAAGTGCAAAGTATGCTGTTCAATCTATTCGAAAAAGGTAAACAGAGGCTCTGAATACGGTAAATGGTCCGGGAAAAATTGAAAGCTACCCGTAGTATAAGTTATTTGCGTCAGAGCTGTCGTTTGCATTCATAAATTGAATTATATTTAGCGTAAGTCGACGACTGAGGAAGGCAACGCTTAAACAACTCATAATTAATTATACGTTTCATAAATACCGTCCTGAATATTTCCGTACATCTGACGACCTGGAATTGCGGTATCTACTTTATGAAATCAAAAAATATATATGAAAATACCCTACTTAAACGCTAAGCAATTCATTTTCCATTACTTACCTTGACACGATTCTTCAAATCCATCGTCACAAATTCAATTTTTATGACGCAAAGAATCAAACTCAAAGTACATATAATTTATAAATAACACCATGCTTTTTAAATATGATATGGGGGCGTATTGCGATGCAGTTTTGACAGTTAAAACGCTCTGATTTACTGTCAAATCAGCAATTCTTATTGCAATTTCGCATTATATTGATAACATTACTATTATATAACAATATAAATATTAATATTCATACCATTGTAGTATTATTATATTGATAATATTCGTTTACACTGAGTCGGAATTGAACGGATTAAATTGGATCGCAATACGCCCCATGTTATAATTGTAATTTGCTTCATAAATGCAAATAAAATGTCACAAATAGGACAAAGATTTATCGAATCCTACTAATTACATCAAATAGATCATTATCACCTAATTATAACGAGCACATAAGATTTAAGAACATTTCTCATACTCATTACCAGATTCAAAAGGTCATTTGATAGGAAGCCCTATTTTATCTGATGGCGTTGTGTTGGTTATATTATTAACCCGCCTGATACTTTTGAACCGTATTACTCCCAAAACGCACTTCTAATATAATTTCTGTGTTTGTAAGATAAATGTGCGAATCCCTTGGGACTGTGAAAGAGTATGGCTGAAAAGGGAAAAAGGAACCGTATTAATATAACTATAATAGCCTCTTTTATAATGGTATGAGTGAATGAGATTTTATCGCACCGCTTTTGAATAAAGGTTAGTGAATTTAGATAACGTATCTATAGCTGAGGATTATTTTATTGTATTAAAGGAAATGGGAATGATTAGTTACTACCGTGTTACAAGAGTCGAATGCATGATGGTCATCCTCACTGTTTGGTGAACCTATGAACTTTTGAAAAACTTTGCCAATCGCATTGAACTACTATTACTAGCGTATGGAACTGACATCACAAAAAAAAATTGCTCCATGAATTAATGACACGGTCATCAACTCGTAGTAAAAAACATAATTTGAAATTAAAATCACAATCACAATCTTTTCGTGGTATTTGCGACACATTTTTTGCTTGGCATAGCTTCTCTATACGTAGTAGTAAAACTCACTGCCCAATTGTAACTATTTTGAGAACCAATTACTTCAAGTGGCTTTACTGTTAGTTAAAACATATTAGATATATGCTGAACGAGCATTACTTACTGTAAGCTGGCTGGGAAATATATTTAGGATATGGACGTGGAACGGAACGTAAGACGAGAGAGCGAGAAGAAGATCGTTTGAATTTGAATGAGGAACGCGGAAGTTGACGCTATGATTGATATGCGAGGAGTGTGAGGATCTGAAGATGGATGCAAGACGTTATTATTATAGAAGACGATAAATAAAAAAGTTAAATAATCCGGCATTTCTAATATCCAAACCTAGAGTCCCACATAAAGGTATCTATTCTTTACATAAAAAGTTTGGCTGCTCTATGTGAGAGTTTGTCTAAATATTTTGATCATGAATACCCAAGAAATATTAGTTTTGTTCACTCTGGTATGAATACCCAAATTGGCTTGCACCTTGAATAAATCATGCGCCAATTTGCACAAGCAAGGACCAATAAACTGTCATACACAGCGACATTTTACAGGCATCCACTCCACCTGTCCGATGCATCATTAATGGACTCCGCTTTGGTCATTATTTTTTGCCAGAAATGCAATCAAACTACTCTTGGAAATTACTGCTCGGAAAGTGCTGTCTATAGTTTGAAATATCGTAAGTGCAAAGTTAATTAACATGTAGTAGCCAAAAAGATGATAGGCATGTTTGTTATTTGCGCAAAAGTTTGTTTGGAATGTACTTTTTTAATGCAAGAAATTGAAACAATAAAATAAGTGTATATAATATCTTAAAAGATGAAACCATTGAATAGAAGAGATGTTTTTCAAATACTCAGTACCTACCACGGTGCCTTTTATCAAATTTTACAAGAGCCCAAAAATGTGGGACAGTGTAGGTTTTTCCGGTCTGTAGATTTTCTCGCCTTTTATCCTATTTATTTCTTATTATTCGCCCTTTTCACGATGTTTACTTTATCCAGCATAACATAAATAGGACTGTATATAAATGTGTTATAATGCCGTGAAATAAACTGATCTGCACTTGACTATCCGACTCGCACCGTTAACACACGAAATGTAGAGATTTTCCTGACAAAATGAGGAAAGGGCTTTGGAACTTTTACTGTGGAGCCTGATGGCCTACTACAAAAAACGAAATCCGTCAAAACGATAATCGTTTTGCGGATCAGAAGCATTTCGTAGTGAGGATTCCATACTAAAAATGTTTCGGATCCGAAAAATGATACTCGTATTGACGGATTTCGTTGTTCGTAGTAGACCTCTTGATTCACTTGGTGTTCAGATTTTTTTCAAATTGAGGCTACGGCTGAAATCAATAGATCACATCAATATAAATTGAAAATATTATTTGATAAAACTTCTTGAAGTATCAGGTTTTCCAATTAAAAAGTGCTAAAAATGTTAGACGATAATTTGAGCGTCGCTTACAGCCTGTTTACGGCTAAACGTGATTTTGTCATTGAATATTTTATTTGTAAAATAATGTTAGAAATCGTTTTTTAGGGTTTCATTGTTCGACGTTTCTTTCGATCAAAATATAAGTTTCGAACTGAAAAGTGAGCCAAAAGTCGTGTGCAGGCGTAACGCAGCGCGAGTTTTCATACATTTTGAACGCCAACGGTCGAAATATGCTTGCTTTGGAATTAAAAAAAAATGTCTTTGATTTTTTGAATGAAGCCTCGATTAGTTAAAAATTGACAAAATTCCGAGGAGATTTTTTAGTCAAAAAAGTGAATGTTTAGGTTCTTATATATTCTGAAACATACAATATTAAAAAAAAGACGTACGAACATGGTTTTTCAAAATATCTCTAACATGTAAAAAAATTGACAAAATCGGAAAACGAAGCTTGTGCGCACACGATCCTCTTAAGATGCCTTGCATTGCCTGCATTTAATTTTCTTTGTATCAAGAAAGCCGTTGAAGAGTTACCTGGAATCTTTATCAGGTATACTCAGGTATTTTCATTAAATCTCTCTTGAAAACTTCGCTCACTAACTATTGAAAGAGTATTGGGTTTCAGTGATGTTGTTCTAGTCGAATAATGAAGATTTTGAACTCCAAGAGTATTAATTGCTGACTTATTGTAACTTTAACAACAGCCCAGTATTTCAATGGTGAGAACAATACAATGGGTATCGCACCACAAATACCTACGGTAAATATACAAACGGGAATAAACGTACAAGGGGCAATAATACAAAACGTTTTGTTCGCAAACTGTCAATCATGGTCGCCTGAATGCCGAACAATGCCCAGACAATATCGGCATCCATTTTTTCCATTATCTTGACTTTTTTGGACAAAAATAATAATTGTTTGTGTATTATCCTATTTACAAAAAAAAATACTGAGCGCCTACCCTTGGGCGCTTGGGCCGGTCCGCTCGGTATGTAAAATTTTTAAAAGGCGCCCAACATTAGGCGCCAGAGAACTGCGAATGAAGCGTGTTAATATTTGGAGGCGCATAATTTTTGCAATCTGTCGAGGCCAATCCTAGAGAAGATTGTGTTCTACGTGAGCACTTTATTAACATTATAAAGTGTGTACAGCCGGAATAGCTGGCTCAAAGCCAAACCAGCCAAATCCGGTTCCACTGCCATATGTTTACTGTGTTTAATATTTGAGCAGAATAGCTTAACTGCACTCGCTTCCCACGGAGATATCCCTTATTTTGCAGGTACTGCTTTCTGCAGGATACCGTTTTGTAGTATACGCGTTTTAATGATAATATTCACACAGACATCACGTTTGCGGTGAACCGCAAGAAACTGATACCGGTTTTTTTACGGATCCAGTTTTGACACTAAACTGGAACAGTTCCACTTCTAAAACGTCAGTATGCACCAACACAGCTACCATGGCAGCAATGTAAAAGATAGGATATACAACGCGCCGCACAGTGCAAGCAATAAAGACTTTTGACTCAGTTGATGGATAACCGCATTTGCAAAAAAACTGCCATGTGAATGCTCCAATGTTATCTACAGGGATCCAGTAATGCAGTGCTCCCGCAGAACTGCACTGCCGTGGAAACAGCCCTTACTTTTAGATATAAAAATATTAGGTAGCAAACAGAACATGATAAATTGTATTCTCAGTCGATATTAGTGACGAATTACAAATGTATTATTAAAACTGTGATTACATCCAGAAATTGAGTCCTTTTCGTCCGTACAATAGCTACAGGAACTGTTACCATTTTTCTGCTGACTTAAGTAAGCAAAGAGTATCAAGCGCAGGGTATGAATTCCGCTAAATAAGTCGTCACAGAGTTGTGCATTACCTATACCACGAGAGTATAATTGATATACCTCGCTATTCTGACAGCAGAGTGTCACCTTTCAATGCTGCTGACTTTAAGCACACGAATAGCACTACTGAATGACTATAGTCCAACAGTAGATGCCGAAAATACGTGTATCGGGGCCCAGTTTCCTTTTACTAAAGCACTTTTCGCGATATTGGCTGATCTCGAGTTGAGTCGATGGTGTTTCGTAGAGCGCGGTCTTTCTACTGTCAATTCCTATTTATTTTACTCTCTATCTAATTTTGAAAATCTGTTTTTCGACGTAGCTCGAATCTTACGGTCGGTTAAGTGCATAAATGGTTTTCCGATTTCTTGCTAAAACCAACCAACGTTATTGTCAGTATTTTAGGACATCACGCCATAACAAATTAACTTTCAGTCGGTTAAGTGTGTGTCATATTGGGTAGTTATAGCAAAAATGACAAAAGGTTTAGATTTTTATGTTTTATAGTGTTCTGTCACTCAACCAACTTAATATAATAAGCAATTTAAATTAATTATATACTTGAAAAAAGCAACTGTGTCAGACAAGCATGCGCCCGGATAGCGTAAGATACAGGGTTCGATTCCTTGACTTAAACTTTTTACAAGAGCAATTTATTGAGTATAGGAATTTATAACTCCAAGTTTTATACATAGATATTATTTTTTTCAATTCCGTGTCAGTTTTCATGATCCATGAATATCCAATTCAACTCCCAAAATTAATTTTACCTCTTCTCCACTTTGTTACAATTCGTAAAAGTTGGCACATAGTAACTAAGTGGCCAAGCCAAGACAAACTAACTTGACATAGAATTGCACTTCCATTTCAACAAACTATATGAGATTCTTATTTTACTGCGAGGTGGGTACTCTATTCTTTTTAATTTTTTGAGGTAACTGTATTGGACAGTTCCTTAGGAAGACTTATACTTAGGTACTACATGTACATCAAGTTGTTGCAGAACCATAGAGTTATTTTGTCTTTAAAAGTTGAAAAGTTCTGATAATATTGGCAAGGTATAACGTTCTATGTATTTGAGTTATAATAATATAGAAACGCGATTCCAAAACTCGTTAAGAGGTTACAACGCGATTAAGGCCGAAAAGCGTGTTTTCCAAGCTTGACAACTCTGCAAAAGCGCATTCCACAAAAAACCTAATTGCTAGTAATTGTAGGAAATTCTTTCTAGTAAGAACGTTATAAAAAACCATTCTCATATTATTTTATTTTTAGTGAGTTGTAACAACTAAACGAACAGCTGTTTTATAGATTTCTCTAACAGCGCCTACTTTGGAGCCTCATATGATTAAAACCACTAGCATGTTTTAGAAACAATAAAATGTAAGTAAAACTAAGTAAGTTATTGAGGTTTTTTTTAAAATTTCTTTTCAAAATGGAAGATATGAATCATTGGCCAAAGTGGAATTCACAAGAAAAAGCACCATCAAATGTTGCAGTTTTTCAAATTAACAATGTTTTTAAAGGAAAAATAAAGGTATATTGCATACAATCATATCTTTTCCAACATGAATCTAACCAAAAAACAGTTAATTATACGGTTTTTTCATTCATATTACCTATTTCGATTAAAAACTGCTCAATAACTCGGTAAACGTCGGATTTTGTCCGTTATTATGAACTTTGTATGGGAAATTGAAGCGGCGCGTGTACGCCCTTAACTGGTTTACTGTCAGTGGCGTCTAAAAAGTGGATGTGACGTAGCTCGTGGCAAAAGTAACTGAGAAACAATATTGGACATGGGTCAAAAATCAGGGTCCCACCGGACCTCAGTACCTGTAAGGAACCCTCGCTAAATGAAAGTAGACAGTAGTCGAATTACGCTGCAAAATTGATTCCGCCTAAAATAGGAGTGACTTTAGAGATCCACTGAAGCGTTTACTATGTAATACGTCACTAAATATACCTATAGTCTCAACTACTCAACCACGTGATTGAACGATTAGATTTTGTGATAATGATATTGTTTTCGACTTTCATGGTCAATATAAGAACAGCCATTATGAGTTCTATCGAGTCCCTTTATTTGAGTTTCGATATTTCGGGATTATTACAAGTATCATAGCCCCGTAGAAGATATTGCGTGGGACGTTGAAATTCGCTCGCCATTATTTTGTATTTTCTTTCATTTTGTGTCATGAACGTTCGTGTAGCTGGAGATGCAACCCCCTTTTTGCTGAAGTTTTAGGTTTTTGATCCAAATGTCTTAGACAAATGACCCAGCAGCAACTCTGGTGTTGCTAGATGAGACGAATCACGTCGTACGTAGAAATGACGTAACCAACACGTAATATTTTTATGCATGATTTCTTATGTTTTGAATAATAATTATGTAAACAAATTATTTATATTATGTATCAATTCTATTTTTGTTTTAGCCCAGTAAATAACCCTGTGTACATAAAGAGTAAGATTTTCTGAAAAAATATTGATGTAAATTGGGTCATTCTGGCCCGGGGTCATCGTGCTTGAAATAATTTAAAAGCACCTTTATATCAAACTTTTCTTGTGATGGCCAGAGCCGAAAATACATACTGCTACAAGAGTAGAACCCCTGGATCAGGTAAACTTCCTTTACGCTTCGTTTCGATCAAATTCATTTTCCAGCCATTCCGTTTTAAGCGGCTAGGTTCTAAATCGGAAATTCCTGGAAGCATCCTCGGAACATTTTCTAGTAACATTTTATAAAGTTTCGAAGATTTACAAAGTTTTCAAAAGTTACGTATGCTTTCGTTAAAAAGAATAGTTACTTCAAATCCATCGTCCTTTACCATTTATTAATTCCATGTCATTCTATCAAATTGAAAAAACTTTTGTTAGCCCCTTTTAAATCTGTATGCATGTATTCTCAGTATTTTAACAGCTTTTCATAAAAACTTTTGTACCTACCTCAAAGCTTGTCTATTCTGACAAGATACTTTATGGCCAACATAAAATTCTTATGCTTTTATGAAACATAGTTCAGCATGAGAAATAGCTTATTATTTTCCTAAAGTGCCCTTTCATGGAACGTTATCAGACCGCTCATGGCAGTCCCTTCATGGGTATGAAAAAGGGCAGTGTTATTGCTACTATTTCCACCTGTTATCATGCGGTAAACGATAAGTTTTATAACAAAGCGTGGGACCACTTGTTTTCTTATCAATTTTTATAGATAAATCTGAAGTACAGAAAAACTGATTAACTATTTCTAAGTTCCATGTTTGACGCCGGCCACTTCATTACAGATTTAACTGTATAACCAATATAAAACTGTATTTTATAACTGAAAAAAAGCGAGTCGTACTGAGAGTTAGAAAAAAAATTATCTAAGTACACTACACATAAATGTAATGTTTCTGTATCTGCAGTGTAAAGTTTTAATTCGTTACAATTATAAGATAAAACAAACTTTACATATTTACCGATTTCAAAAATGGAGGTTCTCAGTTTCTCATGTTATCCCAGATAAACCTGAAACTATTTTTATCGTAGAAAGTTGCGATTTTTTTATGTGTGCTGAAATTCAGTCCAAATATGTCAGGAAAAATAAGGAAAAAAATAAGTTACCCCTGGAAAAGCTGGAAAATTATATCCCATACATGGGTCGGTCGGCACGACTAATGCTTTTTACCCACATGCCTTAAGTTACTTTAAGAAAAATAAATACAACACTTTTTAATTCACAATGTATTATTTAAAATATTTTATAGTAAATCTAAGCAAAAGTGAATTGATTTTGCAGTGTTCTAGTTCAATAAACACTTTTAGGCATATAAATGTTTGTTACACTAGCGGTGCCCCGGACTTTGTTCTCCCGTTTTGATTTTAGTCTGTTCCTATAATTGAGTCGTAGTATGATGTTTTCTAGTCTATAGCGCTCCCCAATAAATCAGTTATCTAACACAAAAATATATTTTCAAATAAATATACTATTTAGCTTTACTACGCCTACGAGAAATAAGGTGATCCAGTTTTCAACTACCCAGATAATTATATTGACCCTAACTTATGCAGTGACATATCAATATTATGATAAAATACTGGAAAGAATCATTTTTTGCCTATGATGCAGGATCTCTAAAGACATATATTTTGATCAAAACCATCACTTGGCGACCATAGGATGCATCTGCGTGAAGATAGGTATCTTCCGTTTGTAGCGACTAAAGTGGTCTTGACTCTTGAATCGAATGTATTATGTAAAATCTTTGTAAATTGGCCAAAAGAGTCTTCATCTTCACTTTCTGCCGAGTGAAAGAACAAGTCTTATTTTCGAAATTTACTTCAGCAGGTAGAACGACTGAATCAGATGGAAGAGTATGGAAAATCGTATATCTTTTACTCCGTAATCTTCATCAGACACAGCAGTATTGTATTATCTGGCGGTTCAAATGTTATACATTCGGAGACCGGGTCATTGCTATTACTACTCATACAATATTTTATGTAACGATAATGGTTTTTATTAGAAACATCGAAAATAAATGTGTTTTCTCAAAAATCCAATACATCATGGTTGTGCCGACCGGGCCATATATGGGTTTATGGAATTGATGGAAAGAATAAAGTGTCAAAATATGAAATTTTTCGTGTTTAGTTTTCATTATGAATACGATAGGACTCTTTTGTTTCTTTTTTCATTCGGTTATTTTCAAAATATAAACAAGATCATTTTTTAAACTTACCTTTTCGAGGACATGTAAAACTTTTTTTAAATTCAAGTTTTTTGATCTCAAAAATCTACTAAAAATAAAAAAAAATAACCTTTGATACTTATCTCTACAGTTATCACCTAATAACTGACGTTTTTAAATATAGTCATCATTTTCCTAAAATAAATCTTATTATGAAGGTAGATTTTATTATTTCTCGAAACCCATGTATGGGTCGGTAGGTTTATCTGGGTTATGTTTTTTCAGAAAGGTGATTGTTACATTTTAGGCGAAGGTTTAATAACTACTCGTATGTTGGTTCAATCAGATATTTTTATATATTGAACTTAATTCTCACACTTTTGCGTCGTCTTAGTACGTCGTTACTAGTAGCATTTTCTTATGGACTTAAAAATATTAGCTTATTGCATAATAAAGAAACCCTTTTGTCGAAATTACATGTAAAAATGCTGAGTTACGAGGTCGAAACGAGGCACACGAGGAAACACAAAGAACGTACTAGGAAGAATGGCGCTCAATCAAACGCTAAGTTTCCTTGTCAGGTCCCCCCTGTTTTACTTTTTCATAATGCAATCTTATTTTCTTTACCACATTTTAGACCCCACTTTTGGCAGCGATGCAGTCGCGATGCTAACGCGCGTTAGTTTCGATGCAGTCGCGATGCAGAAGCAGGAATTTGACAAATTATGTAACGCGCTTCTGCATCGATGCCAAATTAAATTTGTTCATTGCGTGAGTCGCAACAAGGCATCGATGCTAAAAGTCGCAGTGTGTATGGGGTCTCAGATCCTTTAATATCTAAAAAAAATATTTTCCATGAAACACAGATAATTCAAATAGAACGTCATTTCTTATGAAGTATACTGCAAAAAGAAATACGTATATTGCCTTATCATATGAATTGAATAGATTTATGAAACGCGTCAATTATTAAACTTGAAGAAATAGAAATGTGAGAATCAAAGATACAACACCTTGTGTATAACACGTTCCACATGCTCACCTACGTCTGCCATGAAACATTCTCGTAGCTTTTTTGATAAATAAATAGAACTGCGGTTCGAATAGTAACCTTATTGAAATTAATTATTCTTTGTTACAGGTAACAATTGTGAAACCTTGACCAATAATAGAAGTTAGCGACATATAGAAGTGGGAAAAGGTTAACAACATTTAACGCCTAAGGTCCAGTTGCGTGATCGATAGTTAATGGTCATTAAAATAGCCATTCTCACAATTGCTTAAGGTATTTTTTCTCCAAAACACGTATAATGGAAAATATTCAACCGCTGGTAACGACATTTAACCATCAGTTAAGTTGTCTATCGATCACGCACTGGGCATTTATCTTTGTTAACTATCTCTCTTAAAACGTCACCGTATTTAAATTGACGTTGGTTACACATAAAATAAAAATCGTACTATACAATGAAGAATAAGGCCAAGTTTTTTCATCGGTAGTAATGGTAAAATTACGTTACGAGCGATTGAATATTTACGATTATGTGTGTTTTGAAGAAAAAATGCCTTAACCAATGGTCATTAAAATAACCATTCTGACATTTGGTTAAGGTAGTTTTTGTTCAAAACACACAATCCTAAATATTCAACCGCTGGTAACGTAATTTTGCCATTACTATCGATGAAAAAACTGGGCCTAATTGGTCGGATAAATATAAACGGTTAACTAAACAGTCAGGCAAGCTGCCGGCGATCAAGCTAAAATAACACCCTATCATTTCTCTGATTGGCCTCTATTTGTTGTCATTGGCGAGCCATCCGCCTTATTATCTGCCTATTACGTCTCTTAGAACGATAATACAAAATACATATTGCAAGTCCAGCAGGGCAGATTTATTTTCGCAAAGAACCTTACATATTTGTTTTGCCGGATGATTACGTATCTATCTTGCGATAACGAAAACTGTACTGTACTGTACGAAAAATATTCTTAGTACATTCTTATTGTTTTATTGCAAGAAATAATTTATATTGGTGTACACGAATAGTGATGGTTTCGAAGTTACGAATTTTAGTCATTGTGTTACGAATAGCAGACAACGTTTATGACTAGGGCGTCACCCATTAATACTTAAATTCCTATAAACATCCATGACTTATGTACATGCTTATGTAATGTTCATGCTCATCACATAAACATTTGCCTCTTGCGAGATTCGAACCCGCGACCGCCGGCATAGTAGGCCAGGGGCGCTAACCACACCAAACGCCGACGCGTCAATATTATCTTGCACCACATTTGATACTTTAAAACCCTTACAAGTTATAACCAAGCAGCTATATTTAACTGATGTTGAAAAATTGTTGTAAATAAAACAACAAACATCGATAGCGACGAAAAACAAAAAACTGCAAAATGATGAACTCAAACTTCAAAAGTTAAATGAAAACAAATGCCAGTCAATAAAAAATAAAAATGTGATCACCTAAATGTGTTCCACTCAGGTCGTTAGGGCTAAGCGCTTAGAAACTTTTTGCTCGAGCAACTTTGTACAAAAGCTTTTATTTAGTGATTTTCAATAGACTTCGAAAAACATTGCACATTTAATCTTTGTGCAAAAACTTTTCAAAAATCGAGCTTTCTAGATGCTTAAGATTTTTAATGATTTCTAAAACTCTCAAGGACCACGGTTTTTCATCTCATACTCCAGATAAACAATGAGTGGTTTTATATGAATATAAAAAATCTTGTCCTGTTATTCTAAAATATCTTTTCATAAATTTTCGATCAAATCCACATTTGTTTTGTATTTCGGTTGCTCAAAGTGTAATACACCAAGGGCCATTTAACTGACTTCAACAAGAAGGAGGTTCTTAATTCGACTGTTTTTTTTTTTTGTATTATACCTCATTATCTCTTTCTTTTTACACGCAATAACAGTATCATGGTTCTTACATGATTTGCTGAAACGTATGATTCCTCATGCGATTTAAAGATCAGTGGGCTTAATTCCCGTATGCAACGGACTAAAATAAATACTAAAGTAAAAGTATTTTTTACTGACGTTGACTGAAGTTGACAGGACTCAGTTGACAGACCGTACTGAAAAAATCGGGATACCGTCGTGTGAATAAACCAGAGCTATTTTTTTAAATTATTTATTGCATATACAAAAGAAAGTACAAATGGCGGACTTAATGCTTAAAGCATTCAGCTTTTTGCAGTATCCAGTAATTAAGTGATTCCGCAGAACTGAACTGCCTTGGGATTTCCCAAGCCTGAACGGCTGTCAATACGGTGACAAAAAAAATACTACTAGTAATTTTAATCATAAACGCACCAGATGCATGTTTTCACTATCAGTGCACATAATAGTCCCCCTAGCCGATTTCGACTACGGTGGCCAGTCACAACGACTAACCGACTGCGCGGGACATATTATAGTGCACAAGTGTGTGCGCAAACCCAGATGCACTCTCTATTCCTTTACTCTCATCGCCCTATGGGAAAGCAATCTGACACGACCGGAGAGAGATCAGGTGCAGGACCAACGGCTTTACGTGCTTTACGAGGCACGGGGATGAAACACCGTCTACTTCCAAACTCCGGACTTCCCTGAGAATTTCTAAACAGAAAAACTCAGGTACATATTTTTGGCCCGACCCGGGAATCAAACGCGGGACTTCTGGCGCAGCCGTCGCTTTAAAATGCGACCCTCTAACCGCTGCGCCACCGAGGCAGTGCACATATGGTAGGTACATATCATTACTTCGAACATGTTACCTCCAACGGAGCCAAGTAAGTAGCAGAAATAATTCATTGACAAACGCAAGATAGCAATCGCGCCATTAGCGGGGCAAACTTGGTTTAAACTTACCATTTAACCCTTTACAACACAAACAGCACCGATTAACTTCAACTCCTAAACGACAGAAATCAAATCGGATTAAGCGCACATACATACTGCCTGCCTCTATTTAACCCTCCCGGCTTGGGATGAAGTTAACCCAAAATATCTGGATTAACTATTTCTATTACCACATTTTATAATTGATCTATTTAGTGAGGCAAAATTCTGACACTAGTATATACATTATTGTTTTATCATCACCAAAAAACCTTGTCAATAATGGCTGTGCACATAGTTTTCATGTCTTTTTTGTCAATGTAATTTAAATACATTATTATCTGTCAGTATAATTATCTTATCAGTTATTTTTTGCGTCTGGTACTGTAACAATTGAAGCATTAGGGCCATGTGGTGCAAGTATACGCCCATCTATACGCCCCTTTAAGAAAGATTTGACCGCAGCTGACAACTTAGCTCAGTTCCACTCAGGGCGCGCTTCGTAAAGCACGACAATGCCCAAAATACTCATACAGTGTTTGTTTTTCGTGGTGTGGTTTGTGAACCTCGATGGACAAAGTTTTCAAGACCGACCCAAAATCATAACGTCGAATGGAAATATCATACTGGAACCAGCATTAAACAAAAACATTTTCATACGCCCAAATGGACCCCATTCAGCGGTCTTCGTCAAAGATATCAACTTATTAGATAGGATGTCTAGCACCACTGAACCTCAACCAGTGACACCAAGTGATTATACTGCTGACAGATACATTGCTGGACTGAGCGAGCTACAATACAGGATTGATAAGTTAGAAAAACAAAGCTCTGTGCAGCCCTCAAGTTTGATATACAACGAGACTTTGTTACTTCGAAGAGTAAATCGACTTCATAGTAGAGTTTTGTCACTACAAAATCAGATTAGGCGCATCACAAGAGATGAGTGTCAAGAAAATCCTTGTCAAAAAGGTGGTACATGCTTAAACTTGGCAAATGGCTATCATTGCCTGTGTCCGTCGAACTGGGAAGGCCAGGACTGTGATATTGATGTCAACGAATGCAGAAATTTTGCTGGCACAGATTTGGGCTGTCAGAACGGAGCTACATGCATCAACAAACCTGGCACCTACGAATGTCATTGCAGCCCTGGATGGTACGGCATGCATTGTACTCGCCGCGAAAATGACTGCTCTCAGGGCAATTACGAAATGTGTGGCCACGGAACCTGTGTCACTACAAATGCTGGAAAAGGTTTTCAATGTATATGTAATCAAGGCTGGGAAAGCAACGGAACTGGGGTTGCATGCTTGACTGATGTAAACGAATGCGATACGAGCAGAGGGCCTCGCTGTTCAGTGAATCCTAAAGTGGACTGTATCAATTTACCTGGATCTTTTAGATGTGGCCAGTGCCCTGCAGGCTACGAAGGAGACGGATTTACATGCAGCGACATAAACGAGTGTCTGACAATTCCGAATGGAGGCTGCAATCCTTTAGTTACCTGCCACAATACCATTGGGTCTCGAATTTGCGGACCATGCCCATCTGGATATCAAGGTGACGGCATAACATGCACATGGAGAGGAACTTGCAACATCAATAATGGTGGATGCCACCCATCTGCTCAGTGTGTTGAAAATATGGCACAAGTACAATGCGTTTGTCCATTTGGAATGGACGGTGATGGAGTTGGAATACACGGCTGCTTCGTTGCAACTGGTGGAAATTCTACACAACGTTGTAATAACAATCCTTGTGGCATTCATGGTCAGTGTCACCCACTTTTGACTGGGTATACATGTCTGTGCTATAAAGGATACAGTGGTGCCCATTGTGAGATCGCGTCGGACTTGTGTTCTCGTAGTCCTTGTCAAAATGGAGGCACATGCATCTCTGAAGAAACAGGATTCAGGTGTGAATGTACAGCTCAATACACGGGTAACCTATGCCAAATTAAAAAGAGGACTTGTGGAGGATACTTAGATGCTGAAGAAGGTAGTATTGTTTATCCTTTAACGAATACTTCTTATGACCAAAATGAAAGGTGTGCATGGGTAATACATACCATACCTAGCAAAGTTATAAATGTTACCTTTACAAAATTTCACTTAGAGAAGGAACCAGAGTGTATGTATGACTTTTTACAAATTCATGATGGCCGAACTTCATCTAGTCATCTTATAGGTAGATTTTGTGGAAACGAATTTCCGATGGGAGGTAATATTATATCTAGCCATAACTATTTATATTTCTGGTTTCGATCTGACTCAACTGTTACTGGGCCTGGATTTTCTTTGCATTGGACTAGTATAGATCCTGTATGTGGAGGTCGGGTTAATGCGAGTTCTCACGGAGTGATATCGTCACCAGGGTCACCTGGAAAATACCCACCTAATCGAGATTGTTACTGGCACTTGACAACTAATTTCGGTAAAAGAATTGCTTTACATTTTTTCACCTTGGACATAGAATCTCATCCAAATTGTAGTTTCGATTTTATAGCAATCTATGACGGTGAGCATATCACTGATCCACTAATTAATAGGTTCTGTAATTCCACTCAGCCCCAACCAATACAGTCAGCCAGCTCTGAATTGTTAATACACTTTCATTCTGATGCGTATGGAGCTGGTACAGGATTCCAAATTTCTTACGCTCCGGTAGAAGGCATTCCTGGTTGCGGCGGATATTATACTCTTGATAAAGGTGAAATTGTTTCTCCATCATTTGGAGGTGAATACATGCATAATCTCAGATGCGAGTACAAAATAACAACCTCCCCTGACACTAAAATACGTATTGAGTTCAAAACATTCAAACTCGAACGTTCAAGAACTTGCAAATTTGATTATCTCAAAATTTACGATGGTCCTTCTACAGAATCTAGGCTTGTCGGCAAGTTTTGTGGAACAACTTACCCAAAATCGTATATTTCTTCATCTAATAATCTTTTTTTCATTTTTAGATCAGATTATAATATAGCTTCAGAAGGTTTTAAAATAACTTTTGAATCTTTGTGTCGGGTCACTTTATTTGGAGATAGTGGTATTATCAAATCACCCGGATATCCTTTCAGTTATCCTTCAAATAAAGTTTGCGAATACATAATCGGTACTGTGCCTGGTAAGGCTATTCAACTGGCTTTTCAAGATTTTGACATCGAAGATAATAATTACTACAATTGCCGATATGATAACGTTGAAATAAGAGATGGCCCAGACCATAACTCGACTCTATTAGGCACTTACTGCGGAGGCTCAGAACACATGCCTCCTGTTCAAGTTTCAACGCGAAATTACTTATACCTCAGATTTAAATCTGACTTGAGTATTTCTGGAACGGGTTTCTACGCTAACTACACTACAATTGACACGGAATGTGGTGGCATCCACAAAGAAACTACTGGCCTAATTACTCATCCACCAGCAGGAAAATTAACGTACGATAATGGTCAGACTTGCATATGGGAGTTAGTCGCTCCTGAAGGTAAACACATACACTTGACTTGGAATAAATTTGACCTCGAGAGTGCGAGAAATCCCTGTACTAGCGACTACTTGGAACTTTTTGAAATAGACGTGAGCAACCGCAATGAATCTCTGGGAAAATACTGTGGATCCAACGCTCCCCCATCATTAACCGTAACAAGCAATCGTTTGTTGATGGTTTTTAGTTCTGACGATAGTATCAAATCGTCTGGATTTTCAGTAATGTATTCATTTTTGGATGAAAGTACTCACTGCAATGGTGTTTACGTTAAATCACATGGGTACATATTTTCTCCGGGATGGCCCAAAAACTACGAACCCAACAAAGACTGTAAATGGGTGATCAAAGCGCCAATCGGACAACAAATCATGTTAAATATAACTAATTTCAACATAGAACGTCCCATTCGAAACAAATGTGATTTTGGTGACTACTTGGAAATTCGCGACGGTCAGTCATCAACGTCACCATTGGTTGGTCAATATTGCGGTAGCTTCAATTCGAAACTTATTAAATCTATGGCAAATAGCTTATACCTTCATTTCCACTCTGATTTTTATCTAACTGGAAGCGGCTTTAAAATCGAATGGACTAGTACATCAACAGGATGCGGTGGAACTTTAACGAGTTCAAGTGGATCATTATCGACCCCTAACTATCCTGAGAACTACAATGAAAATGCTGAATGTTTTTATAGAATTGTTGTAAGCCGAGGGTCACGAATTAGACTCACTTTTACGGATCTAGATTTAGAAAGAACAGCCTCATGTAGAGACGATTACGTTGAAATTTTCGATGGCAGGGATCAAAGTTCACCGAGTCTTGGAAGGCACTGCACAATGAGCAGCAAATTAGCGAATATTCAAACATCATCTAATACTGCATTTATTAAATTTAGATCCGACTATTACAATACTGCTAAGGGCTTCTTACTCAACTATGTAACCGTTTGTCAAAATAACGTAACTGGTGATTATGGAATAATAGAAAGCCCCGATTATCCAAACAATTATCCGCTAGGGCTTAACTGCCTCTGGACTGTAAATGTGCCACCAGGTAATAAAATTAATATGACTTTTACTCATTTCGATATTTATGATCGTCCTTACAATCATTGGCGATGGTCGGGGGGATCGAGTGTAAGATATTGTGATAACGACTTTTTACAAATAAAAGATTCGAATGGAATATTTTCGAGAAAATTCTGTGGCACATCCCCCCCTACATTACGAACCACTAGCACGAACTCTTTACAAGTGAGGTTTGTATCGGGGACCTTTTATCCTAGAACTGGTTTTAGGTTAGAGTGGGCAAAATACGGATGTGGCGGGAGAATGGTTAAGTCGTACGGTTCTATAAATTTACAGAAAAGTGATACCTCTGAAGGACCTCTGGAGTGCCAATGGGTTATAGAAGGTCCTTTAGGCACAAGGATTGGAATTAATTTTATAAATGTTTACATGGCTACATCAGTTAATTGTACGGTAGATTCAATAGAAATATATAATGGACAAGATACAAACTCGCCTTTAATAAGTAAGTTTTGTCAAGAATTTGAGTCATCCCATAATTTCCAATCTAGCTCTAATTTTATGTTGGTAAAATTCACTAAAAAATCTATCGTAAAAGACGTCCACTTCAATTCCAATTATCACACATTCAAATCTGCTTGTGGAGGATCAATTCGCTCACATTCTGGAATTATTTACTCACCAAATTATCCTAATAACTACGATAATGATATTAATTGTCTTTGGACTTTAACTGTACCCAGAAACCATCGCATCGAACTAAATTTTATGTTTCTCGATTTGTATTCATTAGAATTCAATGAAAACGCATCGTGTGGTGATCAAATAAGACTGTATGATACTATATATATTGCCCAGTCAAATTATAGTCAAATCATATGCCCTGACTCAAACGTAACACAAATTATTTCTAAAAGCAACAATCTGGCGCTTCAATTTATTACGGATCATTATGGGGCCGCTAAAGGTTTTAAAGCGAATTTTACTGTCACATGTGGTGCGACGATAACAGCAATACATGACGGTATTATAACAAATGACAAGTTTATAACTCATTCTAACAGAAGTTGTTTCTGGACTGTGGTTGCTCCAAGACTTGATCAGAAAATAACATTAACAATCACACACATGTCGCTACCTAAAAAATCAAACACTTCGTCTAATAGGACATGTCCATCATCATTCTTGAGAATTTTTGATGGAAACGATGAAAATGCACCAATCGTTAATGAATATTGTGGAAGTTACACACCGACTGTTGTAAGCCATGGAAACGCCCTTACCGTTGAACTTGGTACAAACAGTAATGTCATCGATGGGTTTTTCTCAGCACACTATACTGCTGTGGATAATGCCTGTGGTGGTACGCTGACTTCTGAAGAAGGAGCCATTGCTTCGCCGAATTATCCTAGCTCCTATCCACCAAATTCAGATTGTGAATGGATATTAGGTACAGCTCCCGGAAATCGAGTTTACCTGATATTTGAAACTTTTGATTTAGATGTGTCAGAAGATTGTACTCAAGACTATGTGGAAATCCGGGAAAATGATGGTGGCGGTCCTTTATTGGGAGTTTATTGTGGGAGTGAAGTACCAACTAACACTACTACCGGAACCAAATTATATATTAAATTCCGAAGTGATAAGTTTGGCTCCAGACGTGGTTTTCTCTTAAAGTATGGCTTTTTGCATGGAAATAATATTATAGGCCAAGAAAGTGGAGAAATCGCTTCGCCTTTGTATCCTCATCAATATACAGGTAGCGGCGAGTATACGTGGCGAGTAACTGTACCACGAGATAGCATAACAATTATCATTTCACATCTAGAAATACATACTGAGGGACAGGTCTGCTCTAGCAATTTGGCTATTTATGACGGATACGATGAAGAGGCGCCGTTATTAGAGAGTGTTTGTGGGATAATTAATAATGAAGAAAAATCTAGAAAAACGACTTCGAATATGATGTTTATAAAACTAACATTAGATGATTCTAACACTGGTTCTTCTTTTTTGATTCGCTGGATTAAAACCAATAGCGATGAACTTGAACCCTCCAATGCTCCTCAAATCAACTGTGGATTTAACGATATTCATCTTGTCTTACCTGGTAGTCCTGCAAATGTTCAATCTCCGCGGTATCCAGAATATTACACCGATGATTTGAATTGTGAATGGAAGTATAAAACAGTTCCCGGAAGACACCTTGAACTGCGCTTTTCTAAATTTTCGCTTGAAGAGAGAGAAAATTGTTATGCTGATTTTGTATCCGTTTATTCATCTACCATTGCTACGGAATGGCATCCTGTTAAAGAAAACATATGTTTGAAAGAAAATACTATTAATGGATTTAACTCTTCGACATATATGAAACTAAAATTTGTTACAGACTCATCAATTACCGATAAAGGCTTCCAGGGCACTATAACTTCAGTTTGTGGTGGTCTACTAACCGATTCTTCGAGTGTAATAAAACCAACTTGGTTTGATTGGAATAATGCAGAAGATTGGGGTACAACTTTACAGTGTAACTGGAATGTAAAAGTAAGACCAGGAAGAGTTATCAAATTAAAATTTCAGTATTTCAACATAACGAATGAGGATGATTGTAAAACAAATGTAATTTTACACAACGGAGAATCATCTGAATCACCTATGCTAGGAAGCGGAAAATACTGTGGTTTCGAGCACGAAGATAGAAGCACGTTTTTCACGACCACGAGTAATGTATTCTTTGTTAGTTACAAAACCAGTTTAAGGCAGAGACAGTTTAAAACTTTTGCCCTGTGGTATGAAGAAGCTAATATAGAATGCGGTGCTAGTTCAACATTGGGCTCTGATCACAGCTGGGAAATAATTAATTCTCCTAATTATCCATCCGTGCCAACGCCTTACATGGAATGCATTTGGGTATTTACTGGACCACCCGGAGAAATCTTAAGAATAGACTTTTTAGAGAGGTTTGACATAGATAGCAAGAACAGCGAATGTTTAACGGAGTTTGTAGAAGTGCGTGATGGATCATCTTCATTGTCGCCACTTAAAGGACGTTTTTGTTCAGAAAAGCCTGGAACTGTTAAAACAAGTAGCAATTTGATGTACATTAAATATTCCACTCAAATACCTGAACCTAGAAACGGTTTCAAAGCAAATATTTCTGTTGACATTTGTGGTGGGATAATCTATGCAAATGGAGGAGAACTATCTTCACCTGGTTATCCTCATATGACATCATTGCCATATGGTACTGTTTGCGTCTGGGAAATAATTGGAAACCCATTATACACATTTAAGCTGAAAGCACAAGACATTAATTTACCAGACCCAGAATCTCCATGTGCCACTTATGTAACAATAGAAGAAACGATCGCTGAAAACAACACCGTTACATTACTGCGAAAATTTTGTAGCGACGACATATTTGATCGTTCTAATGCAATTACCGAAACATTGACAAATCGAGTTACAGTAAAGTTGCATATTGGAAAATCTAGTAGCTACGCACAAGTTTCTGCCCTTCGTGGATTTCGATTTACTTTTAACTCGTCAATGCCGGTCTGTGGAGGATTCATTACGACGCCAGATGGATATCTATCTACGCCAGGGTATCCTAGAGACACCGCACTCCGATATTGTAATTGGCAAATTGCAGTGCCTGATAAAACAAGGAGAGTCACCATTGAATTATTGGACTTTGATAGAAATGCACAGAGGATTGGTATTTATAATGATCGAATTTACAGTTCGCCCATACAGACTATACCGAGTGACGACTTTACATCAACATCATACATTTTTGAATCAAGTGGACCTACGATGGTTTTATATGTGTGGTTAGTCCCATCGAAGGGCTCCCATCATCGATTCAAAGCTAAGTTCAACTCTGATAATTCTGCCCTATGTGGAGGCACTTTAAGTGGTCAGAGTGGTCATCTTGATTCCCCTAATATTGACCGTTCTTATACATGTCTGTGGCAGTATCAACCTGAAAACATAGCTGAAAATGATACTAATACAATATCACCAAACACTATAAGGACAACAACTGTTATTAAAATAGCTCTCAATTCTTCTTCGGATAATTTTATTTGCCGTCGCACTGATCCTCAGTTAAATATAGTAGGTAAAAACGCTTTTCCATTTACCAGAAACCTTTGTCGCAAGGTCGATGATGTATACAGAGTGCCAACAGAAGCAATTGATTTTAAGGCAATTAAAAGTAAAAGCGGCTCGCTTTATTTCAGCCTTGATTGGAAAACACAACAATGTGGTGGGGTAATTGATATAGATGAAAACTCAGTTAATATACTGAATGTTCCTAATAACTTAAATGATTCTATAGACTGTGCGTGGATCGTTTCAGTCCCTCCTGGAAACAGAGTAGAAATATCTCTTGAAGGTACTTTCCAATTTGAGTGCCAAGACGAGTTCATAACAATCCGTCAAAACATAGATGACACTTCTTTGACTATTGGAGACTACTGTAAAGACAGGACCCAGGATACTCCGCTTTTGGCAACTTTCCGAGGGATGTACGTTCAGTACCACTCCAAGTCAAGAAATGACACCAAACTCAAACTTATGGCAAAAATGGTTCAGAATCAATGTGGAGGCCTAGTATTGACACACCCATCTCAATTTTCATCCCCGAATTACCCCAAAAGCTACATCGAAAACCAAGAATGCATTTGGGAAATAAGAACAGATTTAGGAAGTCGGGTGTCACTTGAATTCACTGGCCGATTTGCAATAGAAGGTCAACCTGGGTCTTGTACTAAAGACATGTTAATCGTTTACGACTGGAAGGACAATGCGTATTCCGAAGTTGCTAGACTTTGTGGACGTAATACTCCTCCACCGATTAATTCCACATTTAATCAAATGAAAATTTTGTTACGCACTAATGAAAACAATAATCTTGACGGCTTCCAAGCCCATTGGAAACCAATATGTGGAGGTTCTTATACTGCAACGGAACAAGAACAATTTTTGTACAGTCCCGGGTACCCTTATCAATACTGGGGATCTCTTGATTGCGTTTACAAAATAAAATCATCAAATCACAAAGTCATTGTGAAATTTTTAGAATTTGAACTTGAGGGTCCCTCACCTGAATGCAATAACGATAACGTGACTATCACTGGAGCATCTTCATACGATTATTTCTACGCATTATATTGTGGGACAGATATTCCACCCCTTATGCATCATGAGGAAGTGACCATTAAATTCCAGACTGATTGGTTTTTAGCAAGAAAAGGATTTAAGTTGTCATATTGGCTGGCTCCATGCGGTGGCGAACTCAACTCATCGAGTATCATCACTTCAGGCCCAATAGATACTCAATATGACACAAATTTGAACTGTAGTTGGAAAATTACTGCACCTCAAGACAAAATAATAGTAGTTGACTTTATGACATTTGATTTAGAATCCAATAATGAGTGCTATAATGATTATATGGCAATCTATGACGGCTTGGAGAGCAAAGAAAACAAACGCTTGGCATTGATATGTGGTCGATTTGAAAATAACTCCAGTTTAGTAATAAAAAGCATCAGTAATACTATGCTCTTACAATTCGTAACAGATAGCAGCGTTTCGGGGAAAGGTTTTAAAGCTGCTGTTACATTCAGTTACTCGGAATCTGTGGGTTGTGGAGGTCATATTAACTTAACTTCTTCTTCCGAGTTAAAGTCCCCTCTAATCGGCAACAATCCAGTTTATGAAAACTACCTTGACTGTATTTGGACCATATCTGCCCCTGTTGATCATGTTATTAAGGTTCATTTCTCTTCTTTCCACATAGCTCCTTGTGAAGATGTAAACCAAACTGCGATAGGATTCAATAACTGCAATTGCGATTACGTCGAAATCAAGGACGGGATCAGTATAAATAGTGCGGTGGTTAATAGATACTGTGGGAATGCACTGCCAACTGACGTTGCATCTTCTAGCAATTTAATGACTGTAAGGCTACGTTCTGACGGAGAGATAGGCAGCAAAGGATTCGAGGCAACATTGAGCGCCTTACCAACTGTGTGCGGACAATCGGTATATGAAATAGCGGAAAAAGCTACCATAATTCGTTCTCCAGGTTACGAATCTGGATCCGTACCTCGGGGCTTGCGGTGTGTATATCATCTTAAAACGAGTACAATAAACTATCGCACAACACTTCTTCGCATTAAAAACCTTGATCTTCAACCAGGGTTGATTGATCCAAATCAGTGTGATCGAGATAAACTAATTATTTCTGAAATGAAAAACTCAAGAAATATTTCGATTGGAAAAGATTACATACTGAATAGTGATTCTTCTTATTACTTCGATAATGCATATCTTTTTGAACAATCGGATTCGTTGGCGGTTCCTACAAAACAAATATATTGTGGAAATAAGCAATTCGTTGAATTTTATTTTACTGGACTCGCAACTATCACGTTACAAACTTTTCCCGAATCAGATTCAATTAGGCACAAAGGTTTTGAAATTGAATTTCTTTTTGGTAGCTTTTGTGGTAACAATTATACACAGCCCTATGGCAGAGTGGCATCTGTCGATGATTACTATGACGCTGATGATCGTTCTGATTGTTACACATTGGTAACGGCTCCCGAAAATCATACAATATCTGCATATTTCTTAAAACTATCGCCAACAAGCTGGCACAATGAAATGTACCTTGAAATCCACGACGGTGATAAAACATCAGCAAAATCTCTGAAAAAGGTAGATGTGAACTATAACGATATACTGGCAGTATTCTCTACGGGTAGATACTTGTTGTTACACAATCATGTATTCGGAAGTGGTTTTATAAGTTATGATTTTACTTACGTGACGACTGACAGAGGTCCAGGGTGCGGTGGGAAGTTACACAGTGAGGTAGGGAGGATCACGAGTCCGTCTTACCCTGACATATATCGTCAGCGAGCGACATGCGAGTGGGAGCTGGAGACTCCTCCGCAGACTCGCCTGCGCTTGCGATTTACTTCGTTTATGCTCGGGTCGATATGTGACCAGGTGTATTTAGAGCTGGTGGACAGAAAGGGCCGGGTGATTTCCAAATACTGTTCTGAGACCCCCGCGGACTACACCAGCGAGGACAATTATGTCAAGGTAGTGTTCGTGACGACCATGAATAATGGCGGCACGGGCTGGGTGGCCGATTTCATTGGCATAACTCTATCCTCTCCTTAGTGTCGGTTGCCATCCGAATTGTGAGAGTTTTGTCATACATACACTCGATAGTCTCAAGTCTCAACCCCTTATTAGGACTTTAGATTTAGAAATATAAGACTAAGTTATTATTTAAATTATTATTCGAGTAAATACATGTTGAAAAATCTTAAAATATTGTATGCAACTGATATTTTTGTGAAGAACTCCGTCATGAAAATTATTAATTACTTATGAAACTTATGAAATATTTGCGTAAAGTATTATTTATTTATTAATTAAATAGACAGTCTGTAAACAGAGGTCATTGTGTACTTAATCAAAGTAAAAGTCATTTTATTGAAATCGCGAGCTGTATGTAGTATATTTGTTTTTTTTATAAATTGACAACTGTTAACGTTATAACAATATCAGCTTCTACAATTTTATATTTAGTTTGTGTATTATGAACTCAATAGTACGAATTGTTTTATAAAACTATTTATTAACTTTTTAGTTAAGTACGAATAGTTCGAAAACTTTAAGTTACATAAGTTACACATTGCTTGTTTATTGAAGTCTTCATTTGTGTACTTCTGTAATTTTATTTATAATATTTGACCTCGATTTTATGTTATTTTTAACTATGTAAGATTGAAATGTTAGAATGATTATGTGGTAAATATTTTTCAATAAATAGTTAAACCTGGAAATGTGTTTCCATAATGTCATCCTTTCTTTAATTTAACTTTTGATATCTATATGAACTGACGACTGGCCAGTCATTTCATGAAATTGAACGCTGACATAGGTTGCTAAGGTGTGTTTAGTTGGTTAAAATGAGCAACCTAGCTAACACATCATTGGACAGCAAAAAAACTACAACCAAGTTTAAAATAAAGCAGATAGTAGTTAACCATGATAAATTAAATTCCGGAGTATTTCAATTAACAGTCTCCCTGTAAACTTTTATGACCACGAGATAGCTTTAAACTGGGGCATATCTTTTCAAGAGGAACTTCCTGGGAAAGGCTTCATTCATCAGTGTCTTTGCAGTCAGTGAGTTAACAACTACGCTAGATTACCTGTTGCAAGATTTTTTTGTCTAAAAAAGTTTATAAACACCTCTATGAATGAGTAATAAAAAGTTGCTCAGCTAAGTTCGATTTTTGCTCTCGGGTTTCCGAAGCAGACCAAATGAAATAATTGTAATCGGTGTTGAAACTGTTGTGAGTGCACATATATCTAAATTATTCTAAATACTCGCTACATAAATTAGTCCCTAAATTAGCACCTTAAAATAGTTTCATAATAATAATGTGGAGTTGAAGTGCGGTAAGAAAACTGGTTTAGTTGTAAGAACATTATTTTTCATCGCCATGCCATTTATTTCATTCTTTATGCTTTTCCTTACTGAATGTTGTCTGGAATTGCTTCTTGGGATAAAACCGCCTGAACTGTACCAACGTAATATTTAAGATGTTTTTCTGTATAATATATTGTTTGTGGCGTGTAATAAAGTATAATTTATTCAAATTATAACTATTAAGTAGGTTTTTTTTTATTACTCATGGATGTCCAAGTTGAAATTCGTTTATGGTCTAATAACTATTTATTTATGATTTAGAATGTTTCTTAACACTCACAGTGTCATATTTTTGAATTCTTAAAGATGAAATAAGAAACCAATTTTTTTTGGTTTGGCGCCCGTGCGCAATTTTTGGTTTCTTATTTCATCTTTAAGAACTATTTATTTCTTAAAAACTGTAGTATGCACGCGTATTAAATTATTAACTGAGCGTTTAATTTGTATTTTTTAACGCTGCTATAAAAATTGGAACAACTCCACTAAATCATAGGAAGAATGTTCGAAAAAAAAGCGTATCGGCTCAAAATGGTCGAAAGCGAGTTACGTCATTGCCATTAATCAAGTAATTGAAACGAGCTGAATTATGATTGATTGAAACGGTTCTGCGTTCTCCCCTTTCGATTGACTTACTAATTTGGCCATTTCATGTATTTGAGATCCGTGACACGATCCGTTCACGCAGAAAACCTTGGTTTTAAAAGTACAATATGGTGCTAGAGACCTAAAACTCGTATATTGTATATTTTAAAAAACCGATTCTAGCTAATTTATGTACATAAATGGTAACTTGGCGAGTAGAAAAATGTCTGTTGTGAATAGGTTTTGAATTAAAACTGGCGGTAGATTTAATATCCTGAAACGTCGTTTAGGGCAACAAAAATTACTATGACTTTAGTAGCCTTGTTAACTATTCAATGCTAATACTTATTGTCAAAATTTCTTGACTTCCATTTGCAAATATTCGTTTTAGGATAATTAAAACGAGGGCTTATCAAGTGAAACAAATAAAAAGTAGACGGTTTAACATGGTAATGGAAAATGGATGCAAATCCACTCGGGTTTGTTTTCGTAGCCCGTGAAAAGTCGCAGCGAGTTTATGTTTAGTTTGCTACTGGCTTAACAATGTTTTTGTGGTTTGTTAAAAATATCACAGATAGGTAGAATACATGGCGAGTTACCTAAAGTGTTCTAAACGTCAAGTTTTTAGTAATTTCCCACCAGCCCCCTTTTTCCATCGTTTGTCTAGATAGGCGCACCGCGGGATACCATCCTTACTTTGTCGATGTGCTGCTGATAGGAACTAAGAGCTTCAGCCTATTTCAGCCAAAGCGATATGAAAGCTTTGAAATCTAAATTTTGTGTATTTGAGTTTTTGACCATCAATTCCATCACTGCGTTAGAGTAACTATACTTATTACCTAGTATATAGGGGCTGTTAAGTATTAAGGTACCTGTAAAACTACTTTTACCGATAGTTGCAACGTTAAATCTCATATTTTTTCACAAAAACGTTTTTATATATAGACGTGTTCTATACTCTTTTTATTGTATGCCTCGTGAATGTAGCGGTTAACTCGCTAGTTGCTACCCAAGATTTCCCGGTTTTGAATCCCGGGTCGGGACAAAATTTGTTTATGGCTTTTTTGTCTTGAAAATACTCGGGAACAGCTCAAACTCGGGAAGTTGGTGGTGATGACACCCCCTTGCTTCGGAAAGCATAGCCTTGGTCCTGCGCCCAATCTCTCATCGGTCATGTGATGTCCCTCATCTACCATTATAAATATCCTACAGTCCGCCACCCTACAAAAGCATCACCCCTCTGAGGTCCCGGGTTTGATCCCTGGTCGGGTCGATGTAGAAATCATAATTTTCTATATCGTCTCGGGTCTTGGTGTTTTGTACCACCGTTGTGTCGTAATTCCATAACGTAGGTGCATTAAGTCACTTACTTTGGGATCAGAGCAATGTAAGTATATGATTGGTATCCGATATAAAATTTTTCAAAATAACAATAATAATAGTAAAAAATGGCAATGAAGCCGATCGGCTTACCAAGCTAGATAATGAATTACAGCTGGCAAGCCCAGTGTAAATGTAAAAACTAGTGCTAGGGCTTCGATATGAAACATTTTTTGTGGACTCAAATCAAATCGATAGTGCTTCGCAAGCTGCCCTTTAATTGACATGGTAACTGACAGAAACTTTCAACTCTCCTTCTCTCTTTCAGGGATGAAAATGGGGATATGAAGAAAGAACGTCACACACTCGCATTTGTGGATATAAAGTTACAGTTTATGTAATAGTTATTATAGTTTGTAGTTTACTTTCAGTAATTGTAGAGATCGTATAATAAAGTGTAATATATGTTTTAATTTCTATTGCAAAAGCCAAAATACCTCTGCGAATTGCCTAGTGATTTCGAAAGCCAGCGAACCGCCGGTATGTTTGCTCGCGTATTTAGGCAGCCACGCCCCGCTATTTCATTAACGTCTAGAGTTTCGATAGCACACAGTCGGGGGCCAAATGTTGTTGGACGTTGGTGATAAAAATGACACTGTTTATAGCTAAATGTATTTTAATATACGAGCCATAGTAGAAACCTTAACTATTTCGAAACGACAACGAAATTCGACTTCGTTAAAATATATGGGCTGACTAAACCCTTGAACCACGTGCTCAATTGTCAATTTTTGTAGAAAAATGTTGACTTAAACGAACTTTGCAACCGTTTTCGATTCTTTACAAGTCGATGGTACTTTATCTAAGGGCCCCAGATGAAAAATTAGGTGATTGGCATTTGGACTGTTTTCAAAGGGATTTTTTGTAAATTAAACTGTTGCGTCGAGTGAGTAATTTTTTAAAAGACAATGGAATGATACCATAAGACAGAGTTGTTACTACATTATAAGAGTAAAATTTACGAGAGAAATCGCGTTGAGAGGCAGGTGCATCCAAACGCAAGTCTTTACGATGTCAGACCAGAAATAGCTACCCCAATCCATACCGATAAATACCTACACACGAAAGCAAAAATATCGGCTAAAAGTATTCAAATTGGATTCGGGTACAAATGCTTCAAATAGCTGAAATTGTATCTGACACCATCATTTTTGGATGCCTATAAAATAACCATTGTAATACGATTCGATAAATGTGTTTATAAAATTAACAATCCTATCCAAAACTATACCATTTGACGCTAAATGAGGCATAACGCGCTATAACCAAAATTAATGGCGATAATTAATCTGTTTAACGAATAACACACTAATATATTCGGTACTTCATATTCATTAAACAGCCTATGAAGCTTGAAGGAAATGTTCAACCAATCGTTACATAATCGATTAGCGAAAACTAATGATCATTAATGAAAGCTTTTGCCGCTTTATTAACGACGGAAATAAAGGGTGATGAAAAGTGCAATGTGGTACTGATGATACTGATTTTTTTAGAATATTATAAATATACACCCTAATATTCAGTATAGCCATTGTTTGTAGCTTATTTAATAAGCGCTTCAAGTTTTGCTATGGTTCCTTTTTGTTTAACTAAAAGGATGAAGCAGATCTAACCACCCGTAAAGGGCTGTTCCCTTTACGAATGGATAGATATGCTTCCACCACCACCCTTAAGGTTATAGTCTGCTGCAATCCTTTTGAAGCATTTATTTGTAATTTAACCTCCCAGCATAGTTTATTCTACATTTAGAATTTTCTATAAGGATTGTGGTCTATAAATATTTGTTATGAAAAAAAATATTCTACAAGTCTTTTTTTAAGTCCCCAGTTATTTACGTCAGACCTTTCTTGCTACGCTCGTAGCTCGTAGTAATAGAAGCTCTCGGGAGTGATGGGCTACTTGTCTGCTACGAGGTTTAATACTACGAATCTGCTACAAGATTTAGCGCAAAACGTTGCATAGATTTTTCATTGAATTCACTACTACTACTACTTTTATAGCAGAATCTAGATACTGCTAGACATGGAATACCTAATTGTAGTCTTGAATTTTCCGGATCTGACCTAATGTTATTCCTAAAAAGTACTTATTCTTCAGATACCTAGTTAGTTTTTTTTCACATTATCGTCATTGACGCGACTGTTTCCAAAAAAAGGCTAAAAAACTGGTACTATTGTTAACTTAACATTAATATTTGAATTGTACATTAAACACCCTATTCATCAAAAACATAATATACTTTGATACAAGGCAATTAGTTTGAATCATCAATTATAATTATGTGAAACCAATATCAGCGTATTGAATGATTGAAGGTGGCGTAACGTACATAGGTGTAATCGATTAATTACCAAATGTATGAAGTCAAACAAAGTTGAAATTAGTTTAGGTAGGTACATCAACAAATCATTTTCCAATAATCACGATAATCGATTATTTGTGATGACTAACACAGAAATATAGACTAGGTATTAGGAAAACTCCATAATTTTGATAGCATTATGCAAGGTCTACTATTTTGAAACTTCCTTAGTGATATGCGATGACTGAGGCCTTAAATGTCGTAAGTCGTAACCAGCGGTCGAATATTCACGATTGTGCGTGTTTTACCTAGTCTTAAAAAACTGGTGATTTTCATACGTTACCTTAACATATCCTTTTAATATCGTTGAAGTAACACTCGAGATAAAATTATCTATGACAAAATACTAAACGAAAGTCGGATCGTCCGTTTGGCAACGATACCACAGACAAAACACCGATACACAGACGGATACGTTAAACTTTTAACACCATTGCGTCGGGGGTTAAATAGAAAACAATGTCATATCGTTTCAAGAGTTCAAGACGAAGGTTTATTATTAAGTACCTACTCCATGCAAATGTCAGTTTGACTGTTTACATGATACCCTATGTTTCAACAGTGGAGGTCCTGCAGCTATCTTTATGATGATAAAGTTAATAATTGGTTCCTTAATCAACTGGAAATACTTGAAAACAATTTTCTTTTCTTCAGGTGCCGCCCATGCCAGGATGTGGGACGAGCTGGGTCCAACGCCGGCGTCCAACGTGTCCACCACTCACGAAGTGCCGCATTTCTTCGTCACATTCTACGATGAGGACGCCGACCGGTACCTCAACGGCACTCAAAATAGCACACAGGTAGAGTAGATGAGATAAGTGCGCCTTCACATATCAAGCGATGTCAAGCGATGGCGCCTGACATGTCTGGGGACATATCGCAAGATTTTTGAGTGCGCCAAATGTGTTTTGCGATATTTCGGACATGTCGAATGCAGTTCCGCCTCTTTGCCCGGCGTCGCTAGCGATATGTTTCGCGGGACACTTTAAATTAACGCTTTAAATTATGAAGTAACTAAACGTGTCGTGATATGAACATACCCTTCACTGCCATTCACTGAATTTCACCGCAAGCGGGTTGGAAAGATGACACACTAGTTAAATAGATAAATATGCGCCAGACAACACACCAATCGTCTTTTTTTCGAACTAAGAAATTTTCTTCCTATTCCTATGAATACCAGACAACGATATTGACGGGGACGTCTCCCACAACTACTAAAATACATATAAATATCCATGACTTACAATGCTCATCCCAGAAACATTTGCCTCTTGCGGGAATCGAACCCGCCACCAAACGCTTCGTCGTCGTCGTTTATGTCACTGTTTAAAGAAACTAGTTACACAAACTTTTAAAATACTTACTAGGCACTCTGATACTTACCTAGTATTCTGTTAAAAAAAAATCTAATTTAGCGTTGCCTCAGTCAGGTATCAAAAAAGTACCTACAAAGATAATTTGTTTTGCGATGAAAAAAACGAAACCTAGAAATACCAATTATGAGGCACAACACAAGTAAGAATTCAGAGCACCTAGTTTTTTAAAGCAACAGTTAATAAATAAGTTATTTAAGTATTACTTCACTTCCAACTCAGCATTAGCAGCTTGTGGACACAAACTTGAATAAATCATTATAATTAATGATAATGAGATTTATGGTCGATTTGCGAGAGCAGAATTCTTCCCTTAGTGATAAATTGTGGCCCGGCGTTGAAATCTAGAGCGCCGACAGACCTTAATTATTTCCTTTCGGCACTAGGCCATTAAATTATGACTTTCAATTGAAGGTTTAGTTAAATCTTGTAGAGTCTTAATTCAAAATCTATTGTTAATACCTATTTAGCAATGAACTAAATTAAACCAAGGTATTTTCGATCAGCACATCACCTATTAAGGTCGAACCTAAATGACCCAAAATAACCTCATAAAAAGTAAAGGATGGTTTTCACCATGTCTCTCTTTCAGGGTTATCAGTTGTTCATTATTTGGAGGTTTTAAGCTATGTAATTCAATAACCATTATACACAATAATGCATTCAAACCTTGCCTTTTCTTCAGGGTTATGGATTACTAAAACCATGTTCTCCATCCAGGGTTACCAGTCATTCATCCTGCCATGGTGGAGGCAAGTGCTGTGGACGGTGCTGTTCGCAGGCATGGTGGTCGTGGCCACCGTGGGGAACCTCGTCGTCATATGGATAGTCCTCGCGAATAAGAGAATGAGGAGCGTCACTAACTACTTTTTGGGTAAGTTGACCTCTATCTTACATACACACTGTATAAGCCATAGTCAGCGCGTTAGCAATTAAGTCGTGGGGCCTTTAATGTTCAGCGTTGTAAAAGTCTGTATAAGTGCAAGCGAGATAGACATATGACATGTTTCTAGCCCGTCGACTTAGTTGATAACGCGCCGACTATAGCTCGTATAAAAACTTCGCGGCATCTCAGGGACCTAAGTACTTATCGGCTTATTGATGGTCCCAAACGCCATCCGTCCGTTTTCCTACCTCTCCGATTCTTACCAATACAATACGCATGTACACGCTTAACGCATTTCTATAAAATGTATTCATAGATGTGTTAGTCAGCTCATGATATTCTAGAATGTTACCGGTTTATCAATCGCGGTAAATGACAAATCACATACTACAACAGGTCTCATAAAAAAAACCGGCCAAGTGCGAGTCGGACTCGCGCACTGAGGGTTCCGTGCCAACTTTAACTGAATTAGGGATTCTTACTTCCACTTAGCCAAAATACCACAATATTTTGTTGACCGCAAATATAACATTGTTTTTCATAGTGTTTGTATGAAAGACAAGTTATATTTGCGGTTGATAAAAATGTACTATATCTCAAAAACTGCTAGTTCGATTTCGCTCAAAACAATTTTTGTTGAAAGTTTATGTTCAGATCTACATTACATATTTTTTTCAAAATTTTCACTTCCTTAGTTCAAAAGTTAGATGGAGGGGACGCCCATTTTACCACTTTGGAAGCGTCTATATCTCAAACGTTAGACTTTTAGAAAAAATGGTTTCAGGAACCTCAATGTCATTTTGAAAGACCTATCCATAGACACCCCACACGATAGGTTTGAGTAAAAAATGATTTTTTGGTTTTAGTTTTATGTATTTTAATTTTTTGTACCTGAATCGGAAAGCGGTAAAGAGGATACACCTACCTACCAAGTTTCAACGGTGTGATGCTAATAGTTTCAGAATAAAGTGGCTGTGACATACGGACGGACAGACAGATAGAAAGACAGACTTGACGAAACTTATAGTTTCGTCAAGTCGGGTTCCGTTTTTGCCATTCGGCTACGGAACCCTAAAAAGTTTCCATTATCAGCTTAGTTTAAAAAATAAATAAATGATGGGATAATTTCTGTAAAAAAATCTAAATTTAGCTATTTAATTGTATTAAAATGAAAAAAACTAACAGTATGGTTACCCGGAGAAGATAATAAACAACATTCATTGCTCCAACTCAGATTTTTGGATGGAAAGATTATGTAAATCTTTCATCAAAGATGTAAATCCAAAAAATGTATCCTGACTGTCGATAAAAAAAAACAAGACCCAGATGCAAAGAAGAAAAAAGTTGCCCACCGCTGTCATTGAAAGCAGCTCAGCCTTCGGAAACGATATTATTTCAGGGCTGTACACAATCTCATTTATAACAACATAACGTACTTAGTGTTCGACGGATAATCAACAAAACACTAACTTATGGACAGCACAAGAGTTGTCAGAAAGAACTAGTTTGACATAAGATCGACATTAAATTGTGCTATTTTGTGTCTCAAACAGTATGTTTACTAGACTTATACCTTCAACCCTGTAAATTATGAAATACTATGGCGTAATTTTAAAATGAGAAATCACAGTCACAATAATTTTAAAATGATTCGTAGTCGTAGACTTATGTCTCTTTTAATTATTATTATCATAATTTTGATGCTCTTTCTATGTTTACTAATCATTGTTATAAGGCTAACAATATTATGAGCTCTACCTAAAATAAAATAAATAATTATCACATCACATCATCATTGCCCTCCCATATTTTACATTGTATAATTATTAAATTATGGAATAAAAGTACATTATTTGTTTCTGTTCACACTGAGTTATCTGTAAAATAAGACATTAAAAAAATCTACGAGTAGTTTATTTCTTAAAATAGGTTCATTATTCTGGTTTCATCAACAAGCCAAATACGAAATTCGTTTTTGTAGAAGAATACGAATGTTCATCTTCTAAAATCAAGGAAATTTCAGAAGCCTAAATAATGCTATTAATATTTATAAATAGCTCAATGAACCAATACTCCAGCCAGTTGATACCCGTATAATAACTGCCCAATGAATTTGATATTCCGCCTAGAGACGATCAGACAAAAATAGATCCTGAGGCATCTTAATAAACAATTTTCCTTAAGTCTAGAGAGGATCAAGGAAAATATTTGTCCAGATTGCTTCTACAAATATTTAATCCTCCAAAAATAACAATGAACACGTGTCGCCCGACATTTTATATTAATATTTCCTGTAAGACTGGATTTCTACCATGTACCTTATTATTTTCGAGTTGCCAATATTCTAATCTATTCTAATGTAGTGACCATGGAAGTTTAAAACAATATGTATTAAACTATTTTTTAAGCCAAAGTCGTGATCGATTGTTATAAACACTTTCCAGCTTTGTGACGAATAAAAATTATTTATGTATCAATCAATCAATTCAATCAATTCAATTTCATTCAATTATCAATTTTTCGGAATGAGATCGCTTCTTTCCGATTTAAAAAATGAAAGTCAATTCAACCTGTATGTGTTCCCATGAGTCTAAGCACGAGTACAATTTTTCAAGACCAAAAGTATGTTATTTATACTTTTCCTCCAAAAAAATAAAGCACAAAAAATTAAACCACCTTCAAAAAAACCCCTAAAAGGATGAAAATAACGGCAATAAGAGAAACAAATTCATTTGAAGTCAGTGCATGATATGCGCCCGTAGACCTAATGCTGTCCGTTAAGGTTAACATTATGTACCTACTAAAATTTTCTCAATAATAAAATAAATACTTTACTGAAAACCGCATCAAAATCGGTTCAGACAAACGCGAGATAATCGTGGACAAACATACATACATACAAACTAACAGGTTAATCAGAGAACCTTCTTTTAAAAGTCGTTAAAAACTGCAGTCTGGCAGCCCTACATCTCACCCTTTTCCCTTCCGCAGTAAACCTGTCGGTGGCAGACGCGATGGTGTCGACCCTCAACGTGACCTTCAACTTCACGTACATGCTGAACTCCGACTGGCCGTTCGGACACTTCTACTGCAAGTTCTGTCAGTTCATAGCGGTTCTCAGCATTTCAGCGTCGGTTTTCACGCTCATGGCTATTAGTATAGACAGGTAAAGTTGTTTTGTTATTTTATTTTAATAGAAGAAGAAAATAAGTAGTTTTTTATCAGGAACTTGATAAAAAAGTCAACCCAAATTTGGCATAGATATCTGTATAAGATTTTAAGATTTCGCGTTGCATCACAACGAGAATTACATGACGGGTCGGATTGGGATGTTGGCTCGTGGCCAAGACTGTTGCAATACAGCCAGAATGTCGCGAGCAGTGAGTAGCATTTACTCATATTGGTAGTTCGTGTTTAGACCCGACGTCTAATTCTCACAGATATCATTGTGACATCATGACACGAGTAGCACTTAAGGTGGTCGTGTGCAGGCGTAGAGAAGCGCGAGTTTTCATACGTTTCGAACGCCAACAGTCGAAATATGCTTGCGGGAAAAACGTTTTCCTACCCATAAACCTTTATGGAATGAAATAAATTTGATCTCATTCGTTTAAGTACATCCTGAACTACGCTTGTACGTCCTTGATTTTTTGTATAGAGGCTTAATTAGTTCAAAATTGTCAAAACTCCGAAGAGTTTTTTTAGTAAAAAAAGTGAATGTATAGGTCCTTATATTTTCTAAAACATACAATATAAAAAACACATGTAAAAAAATTGACAAAATCAGACAACGTTTAAGGGGTGGAAAACGGTTACTCTTTTTGTATGAAAGCTTGCGCGCACACGATCCTCTTAAGAGGATTTCTTCTTAAAGGAAAAAAATCTTCGGATTTTCGTCCATGTTTAACTAATCAAGCCTTTATACAAAAAAATCGAAGACGTACAAGCGTAGTTCAGGATGTATGAAAACGAATGAGACCAAATTTGTCTCATTCCATAAAAGTTTACGGGCAGGAAAAACGGTTGGCGTTCGAAATGTATGAAAACACGCGCTGCGCTACGCCTGCACACGATCCTCTTAACGACTGCTGATGTCGACGGCCATGGTGACGGCAGACTTTGCCTCCACCATGTCGGTAGGCTTTTCCTTTTAGAAACCTTGAGTTATTGTTCGTACTAACGATTTAATAATGCCTATTTCCCAAACAACTTACATACCATTGCCAAAACATTTATTGCGATCATAAATCGTAACATTAGTGGATATCATAAATCGTGACGTTTAGTGAAAAAGCAAACAGGTTTTATTTAACCATAAATCATAGAGTGGATCGTGTTTCGTTTTTTCTGAAGAAAGTAAGTTTTTAATGACGGAACCAGACTGTGCCATTAGCCAAGCCGGGCATAAATCAGACCTATTTTATTCCTTGGTGAAATAATCTTATTGATTCTAATGATCCGATACACGTACTCGTAACACAATACTAAAGTGTTTTTTTTTTTTTTTCAAAATTCCAAAACCACTGAATTAATTTTGATTTATTTTTTGTGTACGCTGTAAATGTTATCCGGGGGCCACTAGTAATAAATAAAATCAATCTGTATCATAAACTTCCTACGTAGGTATGTTTGTTTATACGGGGTACTATTAATCATCCCATTTTATAGTCCTATTCACTTGGACAACTAATTAGAATAACAAGTAAAAAAATAAGTGTATCACTATTTTCAAGAATTTTAATAAAAAAATTCCAATTTTAATCATCTCTGGTATTCCTACTGTTTCAAAGAAAAATACAAACAATTTATCAGAAAACGAGGATAATGACAACATTAATAAAACTTAATTGACAGTGAAGATTAGGTCCTTCAAAGAACTTGTTTTATTTATGTAGCTTTTACTTTCATTTATTTTTTCTCAAAACTCATTCTTAGTAACTTTTCATGTGATGTAAGTACAATATAAGTTAAATACAAAGTTTTTCACATTTTCAATATAATGTGACTAACTTTTATTGCGTTTGTTTGTCAAGGCTTTATTTATTGATTATTTTTAACCAGGTACGTGGCCATAATGAGTCCACTAAGGCCACGGTTGGGCAAACGCGCCACGCTGGGCATAGCGGCGGCCATCTGGGCCGGGTCGTCTGTGATCAGCAGCCCCAACCTGATCTACTTCACGACAGACTCGGACGTCCTACCCGACGGTAGTGCGAGGTACGTACATAATAAGTTGCTGATTGATCCATATAATAGTTCTGGTCGAATCTAGACCAAGAGTCTAAGTACGTAAAATGATTAGTTTATTTCTTCGATTTCGACTACGGTATCCAGTCACAACGACTAACCGACTGCGCGGGACATTTTATAGTACACAAGTGTGTGCACAAACACAGGTGCACTCTTTCCTTTCACTCTCATAGCCCGATGGGACAGCAATCTGACACGACCGGAGAGAGATCAGGCGCAGGACTAACAGCTTAACGTGCTTTCCAAGGCACGGGGGTGAAACACCGCCAACTTCCAAACTCCGGGCTTCCCTGAGAATTTCTGAAAAGAAAAACCCAGGTACATATTTTTGTCCCGACCCGGGAATCGAACCTGGGACCTCTAGCGCAGCCATCGCTTTAAAATTCCGACCCTCTAAAAGCTGCGCCACCGAAGCAGTATTTCTTCCTACTCTGACGTCGGTCAGGCGCACCGAAGGCGAAGCAAAAAATCATAGAATTATTATCCCTTAATATTAATTTTATGCAAAAAATATGCCGCGGATGTCAGCGACTCAGCGACTCTGCCAAGGGCCCCAAGAACCTACCTTTAATATTTATGTGATTATTTGTAAGGTACGCGATCGATATCAGTGTAAAAATATCTTATACTAGCTTTTGCCCGCGACTTCGTCCGCGTGGAATAGTGACTTCTTTCTCCCGTTTTATACACATTTACCACTATATCTTTGCTCCTATTGGTCGTAGCGTGATGTTATATAGCCTATAGCCTTCCTCGATAACTGGACTATCCAACACAAAAAGAATTATTCAATTCGAACCAGTAGTTTCGGAGATTAGCGCGTTCAAACAAACAAACAAACTCTTCAGCTTTATAATATTAGTATGGATACAAGGGCACTCTCTTTCCTCCATTCCCATAGTCGGTGGCGGTAGCGGTCTGATATAAACGGAGAGAGATAAGGCCAAAGGCCAATCAATCTTATAGTGCTTTCCAAAGCACTAAGGTGAGTCCTTCTGAGATATATCTAATATCATGGCAGAAACAATTTCGGTCCTACAGATGGTTTAGCAAAGTGACCACTATGTAGACCGGCAAAGCAAGCTAATTACATAAATAAGCGGTCATCATGTAAGCCATATGTCATCAGTAGCCCGAAACTAATCCACCTCGCCACAGATTAGAATGTTCTGCCCGAAGGCAGTGCGATGTACGTAGACGATTAGCCAGTATAATAGTTATTGTTATGTTAATATCACTATTACTGTGGAGGCATAGTTGCTTTCTCAATGTGCGATTGGTGACTATTATATATCGTTTTGCTGAACCTATGCATAATATTTACTATCAGAAACCATTTACAAAGTTTAGTATAAAAAAGCATTACACCATTGCGGTGATTTCGAAACTTGAAAAACAGAAAATAAATATACCTGGGGGCCAATTCTCATGCAGTTCGTATACGAAAAAAGTTCACAGGTCGATTTTTCTCTCTCAAATAAAAAATTGTTTACGATTTCTTATGGTCAAGATTTATAGCGTTTCGACTTGTTTCGTGTGGTAGTTTTTTTTACGTGTAATATGCTACTTGACTTTTTTTTAAACGGTCAAACTCGTCATCGTATTACCACACGGTAAAAGTTCGATTACGCGAGAAACGCCACCCTTCAAACCTATAAATAAATATACATGTCCTAGATGACGATTGGCCGTCGTAACTTTAACATAAATTGATTCATCGGTTTCCGTGAACTATTTAAACTTTTAATCTATGGGTATGAATATTCATACAAACTTTCCCTTACTGTAAGTCGATAAATTTCATGAATTACGGCAGGATGTTTCATGGCTGAAAAAACCCCAAATAAGTAATAGGTACAATAAAAATAGTTTAAATGAAATAGTCAAGGCCACTCGTAGTTTGATATTGGCCTTTTACAAAAAAGACACGACTCCCGGTTTTGCGTTACCGCATACACATTTCTAAAGCACGAATTTTAAAACTAAATTTTATTCACTATTTTTTTATAAATTGGCTTTTTTACATTTGTTATGTAGATTTTAATCTTATTTAATTGTTTTAGCTATTTGACCAATTATTAGATTCCCGAAAGTTTAGTTGAGTACACTCTCACACTTTGAAGTGTCTGCTAGGATTTATGTGTATTTCGACCCAGCATTCAGTTACAAATGACATTGCTTAACTTAGGAAGTTAGCATATAACAAAGGTCACTGCTCCCCTCGCTAAGAACCACAGGTGAACTAAAACTTAAGCTTTACTGAGCTTGATTACAAAGTGGCCCTTATCTCATTAACACTCAGCATGAGTACGGTACCTACTACGGTTAGCACTGGGCTCCAATTCTCATGTAGTTCGTATTCGAAAAGGGTTCACTGATAGATTTTTTTATTTTAAGTAGAAGAAGATGCCGTTTTAACTTTATCAGAGTCTAGTAAAAAAAACTATACGTACTTATTCTATACTTTTTTCTTCGTGCGTTAGCTTTTTTATGTGTGGATCTATTACTTGATTTTGCCTGTAAAACAGTGAAACTCGCAATCCAATTTCAACACGCAAAAAGTTCAAGTGACGCTAGAATCTAGGCCCTTAACTGCAAATATTCAAATAATTTCACAAGTTGCTATTTAACCGTCCGGTATAACATACTTGGTAAACTAACATAAAACTATTGTAATTCGCTTAGCAGTTCCGTGAATATTATACGTATTATCTTAGTTTATAAGGGCTGTACCCATCAACTTCGTAGGTGATAGCTACCTGGGGAGTAGGGAGCGACATGCGTTGATTGAGATGAAGTATCTTTAGTTAAACTTACTTATAGGTATACGCGTGTAAAATAACCTACAATAGTTATTTATAATTACTAAATAACTTGTACATCAAAGTAACAATGGTATGTCATCCCACGTAAGTAACGCCCACACCTTACTAGCTATTTTGAAGTAGGTATTAGTAATAGTTAAGTAGGTACTAGTCATATCTGTGGGTTGCGAATTTAAATCCCACCCTATTTACTTCACAACTTTATGGTATCTTGCACCTAACACTTACGAGGAGAGAAAAAACATCGTTATCTTTCATACACAATTTTCGTGGAAATTCTCTACTGTAGCATAGCTGCGAGACATAAAACGGTAGTATGTTTTTTTATCGAATCGAACCGGAATGTGAAGAGAATGTGATCATCCCATTTATTTCAAATTCGAACGGTACAATCGGTCGATTGGATCTCTTGCGTACTGCACCCATGGGAGCGCGTAAAACTTTTATGGCACGCCAGGATTTACGTTTACAACTGGCCGGTTATAAAATTATAAAACAATGACGCCTTTTTAGGGTTCCGTAGCCAAATGGAAAAAAACAACCTTATAGTTTTGTCAAATCTGTCTGTTTGTCTGTATAGGGAATCCTGAGTGTAGCGAGGGATTTAAGTACGCCCAAATTGCAGACACCTTTATTTCCGAGGCGAATACTCTACTTTTTATCCCTTCTGCGAAGCAATTTGAAAAAAGGACTAATTACAAATTATCTCTTGATAAAAATACGAAATTACGCTTTTATATTGTCATACTTCCGAGTACTAGTATACCTCTAGGATTCTGATGTTTTTTCGTGCAAATCTACCTAAAATAGACATATCCTGTCGATCTAAGTCAGTAGTAAAACACTGCTTCCTATACTTTATTATTAAATCAACACGTTCGGATTTGGCCTAAATCGGGAAGCAACAAGTTAATATCTCCGAGGGGAAATCTCCGAATAGTCCACTCCGGGAGCGAGCTCGTATGTGGAACAAAATTAAATTCGGTTTATTGCTTTCAGACGCGTCTGCTTCGGAGAGTGGCCTGATGGCATCACCACGAGGTCGAACCTCGAATATGTGTAAGTAGCTTTTGACGTTTTTTAAGATAAGTATTTTTTTTAGTTTTTAAGTAACAACCTTGCGGGAAATTAAAACTCAATTCGCTTTTTTATTGCTTGTCCAATAGAGTAAACTAATCTTTTTATAAATTTTAAATAATGACAGTGAAAAATATTATGTAACTATTTGATTTTAAACGATCTTAATTATAAAGGATGAATACCAGGATTTACCTATGTGGGTCTTGAGTTTTGTGTTTTCTTATTTTGAAACGAACAATTTCGTTAAACAGAAATGGCAACATTGTTTGCAATTAGTTGACAAGCAAACAAGAACGGACTATAATTTTACGTGTCCTGCATCAATAGTACCTAAACCTCCATAAATCATGAGTGAATAGGTTGCTACTAAGCAGATATTTATGTCCCAGCCTAGACCTCATCCACACCTGTCATTAAGTACGATCGGGGTCTTATATCTGCTTAGCTTTAAATGAATAAACAGGGTGTCCAGAAAGTCAAGGTCAATCCGAAACCAGGTGATAGGCTAGGCCATGACAGTCACTAGAAAAATAAAAATAAATTTCTGTCTATTATATAATTTCTTCTAATGTGCACAATTTTATGAATATCATTAAAAAAAAAAATACTTTGAAACATTTCGTAAATGTGTATTTTTTATATCCTAACCTACCATTAACAAAAAAGCTCCACACACGATCGAATCAAGAGATCTTCATCAAAAAAGGTTGGCTTAAGAATTTCCATTTCATGATTTACGATATTAAATTATCTCTTGTTTAAATCATCTTAAAGCCAACAATATAGCATTAGGCACGAATTTAGGCAATGTCAATAAATTAGTCCATCGAATGTTGAATCAAGACCTTCAAAATTACGTATTGACACAAATCTAAAAAAAACAATATTCATTTGACTCAGTGAACGAGGATTCAACAATTTTCATTTACGAAGTTTTTTCTCGAAATACAAAAGTCTTAACTTTTATTTGCATTACACTCGAGCGAACAAGGAGACATAATTATTTTGGCGCGGCAAAGCAGCGGCTGTGATTATTTCTGCGATACAATTTGACTTACTAATTTGCTCAATGAAGCACCGACACCGACCTTCGCTGGCTGTCTTTTGAGGAATTCTTGGAATCAAATATTTGAGTAAGCGAAATTTTTGAAATAATATTTCAGTATGTCACGTCTCGTCAGAGGAATTTGACTTGATAAAACAATCTGTTTACAATAATAAAACATATTTTACCTATTTTATCCATGCAATAAAGATTTACGTTACCCACATTATTAATTTATTAATAACTGAAGAAGAACGTACTTATGTTTTAAATAAAGATAAGTGTCGTATCGTATGTTATCTCTTTTGCCTATTATATTACATCTACAATGTAATTAAGACATACATTTGCACACTTATGAAATTAGTCTAGGTACTTAATTATGAAAAGAGGTGCCTAAAATTTTCCACTTCGACCCAGTTGCATGACCGATAATTAACTCAACTTATGGTTAAATATCGTTACCAGCAGTTGTTATTTACTATTGTGTGTGTTTTTAAGAAAAAAATACCCTAACCAATGGTCATTATAATAGCCTGATATTTGGATAAGGTATTTTTTCTTCAAAACTCGCACAATCGTAAATATTCAACCGCTAGTAACGAAAGTTAACCATTAGTTTAGTTTACAATCGATCACGCAACTGGGCTTGAGTAATTTTCTGAACCTAATCACAGTGGTGAGATTGACTTTGACAACTGAAATAACAGTAAAGAATAATTGGGGAGTTATCCTTGAGTGAGCATACTCAAGTTGAGTCTGATCTCGAACTTTGATTCGGGAACGAATTACTTTTGCCGTCAAATTTAAGGTTTATTTTACTTCGTTCCTTATTAACCGACGGGCTGTCGCCAAAGGTTGTAAAAGAGTACAAAAATATTGTTTCTGGAAGAATGAGCGCATGCAAATTGGCCTTAAATTCTGGCGTAACTCGAGTTTAGGCGCTACAAAGCCGATTTCGTACGTACGATTTAGTGAAGCATGGTAGAACTAAGCCTTCGATTGATGTCATATTCAGTAAGGCTGTGTGTGTTGCATGTTTTGATAAAACAATTTTCCGCACAATTGCATAGTTATATTTGAAAATGCACTTAAAATACTGTACAGGTAACTACATCACATGAAATTAAAACGGATCGGTTGCTACGTCACAATTTTAATTTACATAATAAGAAATAGCTATGATACTCAATAAGAAAAATACGAGCGTCAGTTAATTGTTAACTTACGGCTAGTAAGTACTTAATAATGTATGACTGGTAGAAAATGACACATGAATTTGTCCACATTTTATACAAATTTTGGTTTTGCACAAAGTAAAAACAAAAACAACAGCAACAGGTGTTCACACAAAACAATCAGTACTTTCTTCACACAATCGTTTATTGTAACACAAATAACATGTTGTTTACACACGCAATATCGTAATCTATTTACCATTCAGACTAATAAGACCCTTCTTTTATAGGCTCATTCATCAAAGAACTCTTTTATTCGGTACTTATTCAATTACAACCGTAAGCACTATTGTTTAAAGAGCCTCTCACGTGCCTCGAATTATTTCGTGTAAATATATAAAGGAAAAATGGTATCATTTTTAATTTTTGAAACAAAATTGTAAGCTTGTTTTGGGTTTAAATTATATTTTTGCGACATAAATGTGAAACATTTAAGTCGTTAAATATAACTCACATTATCTTCGTGTTGTTCACGATGAAATAAATAGTCGCAATAGCACAGAATATGCTATTTTATCACAATTATAAGGTTTGCGTAAAAATTGCGCCTTAAATAATTAAGGCTATCTAATGAACAATTTAATTAAAGTTCTAATATGATATTTCAAGTAGCTACTTTGCTATTGCTGAGGTTAGCTTTGCCATAGGGCATAAATAGACTTGAAAGAAAGAAAGATGGAAAAAAACGTTTGTAGCAAAGTACCAATACCAAATTACTAATCAGAAAAATATTTTTACAAAATTTTGCTCATAGATCTAAACACAACACGGCTATACCAACAAATTCTAACTCCCCCTCATATTTCCAGGTACAACGTGGCGTTCATGGTGCTGACTTACTTCCTGCCCATCATGTCGATGACGTACACGTACTCGCGCGTGGGGCTGGAGCTGTGGGGCTCGCAGTCCATCGGCGAGTGCACGCAGCGGCAGCTCGACAACGTCAAGAGCAAACGGAGGGTAAGTGCTGTGCTGCGAGGAGTGCGGGCAGACTGACGTCTCCCGAGCCGTGTTCACGCTGACCGCCAGACGTTCGCGCCTTACCCGCGGCGTCGTGAGTAACTATTTCGTTACTGTACAGTCACCAGCACATCAGGTTACCCATTTTTGTTGCAAACTAGCACGTATTACAACCGCATAAGAAACCGCAGTGTTACCTTGATGTGATCGCGCTATTTACGCCGTACTAACGGCGTAAATAGCGCGATCCCCGCTAGGTTGACACACGAACAACTCACGCGCTAGATCTTGCTGCGAGCAAGCCGCGCGTGCCCGCGCTGGCTATAGCCCGCGACTAACTCTGCACGTCGGGTTGTATGCAAACACTCGAAAATGCGTCCATATTATGTTTGATATTTCGTGACCGACGCAACCGCGCCCGCCAGTCAACGTAAGTGAGCACTAATGTTGAGTGTCGATGCTGACGTACTTCCATCATGTCGATTAGCTTAGCTCTTCTATATATCTCCTCATTTCCGATTCGATCTCGTATTGAAACACCGAGCACCGAGCAAATAAAAGGTACTGTACATATCAATATCATACTAATACAAGTTTATGTGTATAATAGCCACAAATACTGTGTCATTACTATTCCAAAGGAAAGAGTGATGAAGAGTAGAGTCACACCTAAGATTTAATTTACCTCAAATGAAATCTGGAAAGTTTCCACTGGAGGTAATAAATATTGAAATTGAGTAACCAACTGATTTATATAAATTCGAGCACCCACACAAATTAAACCTTTGCAAAATAAGAAAATTATAAAATTAACTAGTTAAAGAAGTTCTTCACGATTTTGATTTTAATTTCAAGACTTTCGTGTTTCAATATTAAGTATAAGTCTCCAACCAACAATTTCGAAAATAGGTTACAAAGGCTTACAGCCTACGGCCTTGCGATATTAATTCGCGAACTCCATTTGTGTTTTAATCTTGAGACCTTCTTCAATGACTCTTTAGGAGGATTTACTCTGGATGTAAACTTTTGGAGATCATTTAGACTGTGTCAGATTTAGATATCACAATAGTTTATTATTTGCAGCTGAGAAATGAGTCCATTTTATCAACAAATATAAAATAGAACTATTATGCTTCTGCGACTCTCTTTTACAATTAAATATACATAGTTAAGTATCTAATTTTGTAGGCTTACTTTGAAGGCGTGAAATATGTCGGAATTTTCCGTTATTGAGGATACTTAATAATTTGTTTTTCGCGAGTTTATATTGTCAGATTATATTTTATTTTTCCTTTTGATTATTCTTGTAAATTATGTTTGTAATTGTTGTTGGACCCCAAACGTCTAAAGCCGGCTTGTGTGTGTAGGATTGCAAAGTTTGAAAATTACAGAGAAGGCTTTAAGGATAAGATTCTAATTCGATTAGAATATACAGGATGTAATAAAATGTACGAGACTGCAGTTAAGAGTTTATTTATTTATTTATACTTTCTGTGTACTGAAGAATTGGGTCAAGAATACAGGTAAAAATACCTAAATGAAAAACCTAAAAGATTTAAAAAAATGTATTGGGATTCTAAACTCGATTGATAACCACAAAATTACTGTATACTCGATTGACTATTATAAAAATGATGCTTATACAGTTCAAAAGGTAAAGATGCCATAATTAGATTACCAGATTTTGCGGCTTTAAGCGAATACGACGCCAAAAATTGAACACTGACCTATTTAGTAGAGACCTGTCGATGGTATATTCATAATAACCCCGACATATTTTGTGGTCATTATCATATTATCTACTACGAGTACTAACTTTACTTTTATCTGCCTCGGTGGCGCAGCGGTGAGAGGGTCGCATTTTAAAGCGACGGCTGCGCCGGATGTCCCGGGTTCGATTCCCGGGTCGGGCAAAAAATATATACCTGTTTTTTTCTGTTCTGAAATTCTCAGGGTAGCCCGGAGTTTGGAAGTTGGCGGTGTTTCACCCCCGTGCCTCGGAAAGCACGTTAAGCCGTTGGTCCTGCGCCTGATCTCTCTCTGGTCGTGTCAGATTGCTGTCCGATCGGGCTATGAGAATGAACGGAATAGAGAGTGCACCTGTGTTTGCGCACACACCTGTGCACTATAAAAATGTCCCGCGCAGTCGGTTAGTCGTTGTGACTGGCCACCGTAGTCGAAATCGGCTAGGGGGATTATCACTTTACTAACAAGTCAAATCCATCAAAGTAAAAGTCATGAAAATCAGGCCACCTTTTCTTAAGCTATAAATGGTGTAAATAACACAATTTTCTTTTCCTATTGTCAGGTAGTGAAGATGATGATAGTGGTAGTGGTGATCTTTGCGGTATGCTGGCTGCCATTCCATGTGTACTTCCTGGTAACTTCGTACTACCCTGACATCACGAACTACGCACACATCCAGGAGATATATTTGGCAATCTACTGGCTGGCCATGAGTAATTCTATGTACAACCCCATAATATACTGTTGGATGAACTCCAAGTAAGTACTTTGGTAGACGGCTGTAGATATACATATTTTTACACTTTTCTAACATTACATAAGGTCAAATCATTTTAAGTGATAATATTTTAACAGTGGCTTTTTATACATCATAGAAAGGGGACTACTATCATTATTTTTTGGAAATTCTAGATTTTAATTTTTATTATTTTCTTTAACATTGACAAATTATCATTTTTTTAAATAGCACCCTGACAATATAAAAAGTTTTCTACGTTATCGGCTTCACCTCTCTTATTTCAATGCTTAAACCTTCTTTTTCACTAATCTTAGCCCTAATTAATAAAAAAATAAAATTTTAAAAATATATTACCTTAGTCTCCAATTTTCTCAAAACTAGCGGATAAAAACCAAAAGTGTTTTCTACCAAAAAACTATTAATTTATTGTGCTGAATCGGCCCTTTAAATATTATCACTTAAAACGAGGTGACCTTAGATTAGACGTAAAAAAAAACTGTGTCAAACAAGGAATCGAACTCGGCCTCTGACACATTGGAAAGCCTGTTGAATTTTGCAGTACTTATAGTTTATTTTTGTTTTTATAGTGTTTTATCACCATACAAACTTAATAATATAAATTGCACTTGTAAAAAGACAACTGTAAACCTGTGACAAGCACTTGCAAAAATTTTACAGGCTTGTTAATGTGACGGTGGCCGAGTGGTATTAGCATACGCCCGGATAGCGTAAGACACGGGGTTCATTTCCTCGTCTGTCACAGGTTCACAAATGTATTTTTACAAGTGCAATTTATATTAATAAGTTTGTATGGTGACAAAACACTATAAAAACCAAAATAAACTATAAATTGGCTTTCGTCATCTTAACTGATTGTTTAAAATGTTTGTAAAAATATTTTCCTTCGGATATTGTGAGAGCAATCTCGCAACATTGATGATGTCACGCAGCCTAGCGTTAAAAAGCACTTGCAAAAATTTAACAGGCTTGTTAATGTGACGGTGGCCGAGTGGTATAGGCATACGCCCGGATAGCGTAAGACACGGGGTTCCTCGTCTGTCACAGGTTCACAGTTGTCTTTTTACAAGTGCAATTTATATTATTAAGTTTGCAGTACTTTCTTTAAAAAAATCCTGTTCTTTAACTACTGTGTGGAAGCCAAGAGGAAAACCACCTCACTATCTTCCCTAATTTGGAGTTTTGGAAAAAACTCCACCAACAAGAGCATTTCTGATCGATCGATTTTTTAAAGCGTAGGTTGCGTCTCATCAGCAATGTTGCGAGATTATTCTCTCAATATCACAAATGTTATTAACATTAGATATTATTTTAAGGCTTTTTTGTTTTAGAGTTCCGTACCTCGAAAGGTAGAAAATGGAACTCTTTGTTGTCTTTGTTTGATGCGTCACTTCTTCGTTGGATAGAGTCAGTCAGAAAATAAATGAACTACTTAACTCACTACGGCAGAATCTGTTATAATTATCTAAGTGATGATGATATTTAAAATTAATGTCACTGAATAACAAAATAATAATTTGGAAATATAATAAAGCTATCACAAATTTACCAATAAACAATCGATTCTTAGAAATCCATCTCAGAAACTGTTGGAGCATTAACTTTGTTTACATCTGTCAAGATGTTTACATTTTGTTTCGTGTCAAGGCTTTATTGAGAAATGATCGAATATGCGTCAAAATGATACTCTAATTTTAGGTTTACACGGATCTATTTTATTTATTCCTCACACGCGTAATTCAGTACTTGGAGAAATAAGTCTGATCCGAGTTCTCAAAATACACCCTGAATTCATAAAATATAACTATCACGCTCTTGGAAAGACTAATTCAATTACACGTTTTTCATTTCTTAATTTTATTTTTCTTTCATAACCTACATAGTTATTTTGTCTAACGAAATTATCTAACGAATAGTGTTAATAAATTATATATTTATGGTCATTCAGATATCCATTTCTTTCTTTTTTTTTGCTTACATCATGGTTTATCGATGGCCAGCCTTTTTTGCATTAGTGGCCAGCATCATGTTCGTGTCTAAAACAATAAACCCTCCATCCGTCCAGGTTTCGTCGCGGCTTCAAGCAGTTCTTCTGGTGCTGCGGCGCGTTCGGTGGCGGGGGCCTGAGCAGGCACCGACCCTTCGGCACCGACCGGCTGGACCGCTCCATGCGCTCGCTCTCGCCGAGCAGGAAGAACGGTACGAGTAAGTTGAGCCGTTTCTGGAATGATCGCTTCGATGCTCACTCGTTTATTATAGATTTAAGACGCTTGATATTGATAATTATTGTCTGTCTGCTGAAGAATCTGAGGACCGACCTATCGTCCATGATTGATATTAGATTTGGCTATTGATCTATTTTCAAATCACAATAATCGTTAGTGTAGGTGAAACAAAAGCAGTAATAAAAGCAAAGCCTACAACATCTTAGAAACTTTCAGGCATTGCTTTCCGACTTTAGCAAAGTGTACTCAAGTAGATAAAATTGAGGGGTTAAGAAGTATACTAACTATTACATCCTATAACGGCGTTATATAATCTAAACCTTTGATCTGATGAACATTGAGCACATAATGTTTATTTACTTTTTATACATTTTGATCTCCGCCAATCATGTTAGGACTCATTCTTTTTGACTAACATGAACACTCAACTTTGACAAAACAAGTTGTTATAGACGAAATTCTTCTTCATAGGTATATTCAAGGTGTCCTCGAAAACGTCAAAATTCAGCAAAAAGCCGCCGGGCTCCCCTCATTTGCTGCATGCAAATAAAATACACAAATAGGATCTCTGATCTGGGTAAATTCAATTTATAGGTGTTACATCGCATTACTGGATTGGCTTGACTACGAGTAGTTAGGCTGATCATTTTAGGTAGTCTTAACAACTGTTTGACCACTCATCAGCACGTCATCCTACCTCAAAAATTTCCACGACGAAAAAAACTAAATTATCTCTCTCCTTTTGAAAATAAGATAGATGTAAGCGCTAAAAAAGTCAGAGAAATAAAATATAAATCTATAGCTTTTCTGTTCCAAAAGTGGCGCACTTTTCTTTGTAAACTTATGTGTAAGTGACACGATGGCAGCCCTGCCTTACTTAAAGCGTAAATGTGTGTGTGTGTGTGTGGTGTGTGTTTGCGTGTGTGTGTGTATGAGTGTGTGCGTGTGTGCTGCATTGTATAAAATAATGTATAAATTTCTTTAAAAAAAAGATGAGATTTCAAATGTCAAATCTCATCTTTTTAGCAGAGCGCGGTAGTCAAGGATTTATTTATGGACTTTTTTTTATTTTTCGGGGTAGTTTGACGTGCTGTTGCCTGTGCCACCATCCCTCCCCGCTTAGTGTAATGGCGATAACCGTTTAAGACCGGCATGATCTTGAAGATGATCATGGTGATTGGTATCTCGATGTAGTGTTCCTTTGTCGGTGATATCAAAATTTAATACCTCTTCACTTATTTTTTCATAATGTTAGAACTACATTTTTCACGCGACGGATTTTTCAACTTACAACGTTCTCGTGTGCTTAGTATCTTTTTAGTAGTATTGACTTCATAATAGTTACTAATTTTGTGTGCTGCAAAACACACTCTGGAAACATCTTGTTTAGCATACTCATCAAATTATAATCTCTTAATCATTCTATTTCAATATTGTTACACGTTTTTGATACCACTGACGCATATAAATAATGACTTATTGAGCGAAAAGTCGTCCAATGATTTCTGCTTTGCAAAAGTGTCTTTTGTCGAAACATTTCAAAACGCAAAAGAATTCAAAAACACTTTCATAACACATCATATTATGGTCGCCTTTTCGTTCTATGAGCAGTTTATGAAAAGCACTTGATGGATGGGTTAGTAATACTGTTTTACTGAGTTTTTAACGTGATAAGAGGAAAAAGATTTTTTACACTCATACGCCCTAGAATGATGAATACGATTTTGGCTAGTCCTTAACTTTAACCAAAACAGCGCCAGCATAGAATTTTGTTGAAGACTACATAAATATAAACTAGCCAAAATATTTATATTTTTTCTTAGAAGAAGACTTCAACAAGAAAGCGTCTAAAAGGTGGATCTTCAAAAGTTTATGATACGTACTATGCCATGGTGTCACGACGATAGCACCAAGATCTGTATTTGGCTCAAAGTCATGACTTCTCATGGAAACTATAATGAGTATACATATACTCAATCAGATCGCTTTCAACGTTAACTTGTATTCTCCAAACATGAAGCTCTCAGAAACAAATTCAGTCAAACGGTATTCATACCCCGTATTCATCAACACACCCCATATTCTTACTCTTTATCCCACCAGGTACAATCCGCATCTCGATGCACAGCACGTACAACAACAACGCGCTAGCCAGCGGCGGGTGACAGCGGCGACACGAGTGCCTCGCGCAAGATGCGCCTGCGCAACTCGAGCGCACGTGGATATGACGCCGCCCGCCGCCGCCCCCGCGCACCCCGCATGACCTCTACGCTTAAGGACTTTAGGTTTATAATAAGATATTAGGAATGTAAGCTGCTAGTGACGTGCTGGTAATGTCTGTGGACTTGGAAATTGCCAGCGATTAAAGTCACTGGCGTGTGTATTAGCCATAAGAAAGTTAAGCATCATTTAACAGGATGTGTTATCACTGTAAAAGCAGGAGTAAATAAGGTTTTTAGGTTCAGTAACGCCGGCCAGCGGGACCGGGAACGATCTGTCTTAGCGCTAAAGAAGCTAAGCTAAGCTTCAGGCTGGACACAGTCATTGATTTGTTATGGTCTTATATCGGTATTTTCGGTGCATGTGGCTTATTTATCACCGTATTGAAAACATTTCCACAATTTGAGCTTCAGTTAATTACCTTTAGGAACAAAATAATTAGTTGAATCAGATAAATTTATATTTACGGCCTGTTTCAGAGTGTCCTAGCAAATTTTTGGTAGCGTTCTCTATCCAATACTTCATACGAAATTACGTTCAATATATATTTGAAATATTTCTTGGTTAGTTCTTATACTTTAGTATAGTGAAACAGGCCCTAATGATACATAGAACAGATAGTTTCTTCTTCCTTACTACAAATCTACAATGCACTGAGCGGATTTTTCAATAAACAAAAAAATGCAGATCAGTCCACATTAGGTTAAATTGATTAATTTAGACATGTCTGCTATAAATACATATTTATGTATAACTTGTAAAAATGCAAGTAACGTTAATATTTAACTTCTTAATATTTACTTGTTTGTTTTTTACATGTAAATAAAAATCTTCATTTTTATTTATTTTCAGAGTAATTAAATTGGTGATGATTGGGGAAAAAATCCATAGTGGACCAACTGATGATTCGATCAAAGTAATCTACTGAAAATCTGTATTAGGTATACCAATATAATTCAAGAAGGTTTTTTTATTCGATTTCCTTGAAGAATTTGTTGTTACTATATTTTCTTAATCTTAATATTATTACTGATCTAATTTATCTATTCAGTAAGCATTTGTGTAAGTTTATATTTAAATAGATATAAAAAAATTACATAAAAATAACGACGAATGTAAATAAAAACTATGTTATAATAAAAAATGCAAGCAAGTATACAGCTATTGTAAATAAGAATAGTAGATCAATAAACTGTAAATATTAACTACATAACGAATTTCTATGTCGACCTAATATTCATATCTTATTTATATTAAGATATGTGTTGTAAGAAAATCTATGTGAATTTGGAAATAAAGGAATCAAAACAAATATGTTGTTGTTTTCTTATGTTCTTCATTTCTTAGTTTTTTTACTTCTTGTTTATTATTAATAAAAAAAACTTGAGATGAATAGCTATATAAATATAATATTATTTTTAATCTTATATAAAATAAAGGTTAATAAACAAACATTCTGTAAAATTTGACACAAAGTTAATAATTAAATCTCACAAACTATTCTTAAACATCGTGCATCGTGCCGTAATGTTTTTAACAACAAGCAACTGAAATAAATCTTCACGCTTAAGTTGTAAACCTTTTAAGAACTTCTAAACCCTTTTCCTTCCACATTTAATTGATAAAGATGTTTATAAACTGCGGGCGTAGTCTGAAGCAAAATTTTTGACATTTCGCGTAGACAACTTCAATTTTCATATTTTCTGCTGCATCAAATATCTTTTTAACTAACTACTAAGTATAGCTTTAATAAACCTTTAAAAAATATTAGTATTTTTTAACTTCATTAAAAAAAAATTCTCAATCAATAAATAAATGAAAATACAAATATTGTCTCAGCTTTGTTTATTCGAAATGTCAAAAAATTTGCATCAGACTACGCCCGCTGGTCTGAAGTAGTTGTACCGAATCTCTGAAGTTTGATTACTTTTAGACAGATGGACGAGACCGAAGTTGTGGAGATTGGGAAGATTGACTGCTTTAAAATAAACGAGACAAGATCTGAAGTTTTATTGAAAGGAAAAAAGATAAAGGTTAATAGGTCAGGCGAAAAAAATTGTATTGAAAACTATGACAACTTTCCCACTAAACCGTTTTGTCACCAACCAATACCGTCACTTCAGCACCGCCAAAATACGCTTCCGCTTTCAGTGTGGTGCACAAACTAAATTAACGATAATTTTTACCGTAAGTAACTCATTTATTTTCATATGTCGTTCAATAGATATGTAACGTTCGTTGTACTTAGTTAAATAACATGATACAACTGAATCATAATATAATACAGTTCACCTACCTATATCTTTTTTGGATCACCCAGATACACTCGCATTAAAAAAAAATTGTGTTCTAGAAAGAAGAGGCAGTTTTCGACTTAAACTCAATTTCAAACAAACCAGTGAGTGTGTAATCTCTTGCGAAGCGGTCTAATGAAGAAAATAAAAGTTAATAAAACTAGTGATTGGAGTTAAAACCTGTGTAATGAAGTCACTTTGAGTCAGTACACGGGATATTGTCCGGCAGATTGGAAAAGTTTGAAAAACTTCGTTGGAGACGCTAACAGAAAAAAAATCAACAACATCTTCTTTTACTAAACACAAAGTTGGTAAACTTGTGTAGGTGTCAGGTGGCTAAAATGAGCAGAATTTTGATTTTAAAGACTACAACAAGTTTTGGTCGAACAGACTATAGTTTAAAGTTCAAATAAAACGTATTTTAAGATAATGAAGACCCCTGGCTAAAAACTTTAATTAGTTTTAGTTTCTAGCCACCTCTCTCAGGAGACTTTACTTTTTTGACGAAAACATAATAAAAATGTTGAGTCTAACAAGCCAGATTTATTAAAATTTATTTCGGTTTCAACAGAATGGAAGTAATCATTGGATCATATCAATGGCGGACAAATTTTAGATAGCTTCGAGAGTTAATTTGAATGCAAAGGAGCCAAAACGTCGCTTCGGTAGGTATCCCCAATTTTTAATAGAGAAAGATTCATCGACTACTAGAACTCGGTAAGTAATCATAAATTACAGCCTCTTTTAAGGAGCCGTCTCTGGCTGAATATTTTTGATTTGAGTTTTCGATATGACCACCTTATTTGTAATAATTTTATGTTAGTGCTTTGCTATCAATAATGCGCATCATGCAGTGGATGTGGCTATACAGGGTGTTTTTGCAAAGGGGTGCCAAATTTTTGGAGGTGAAAGGGACCATCAATATGAACAATTTTTAGTATGGGACCATCATTCAATTATTAATTTTATTTTCTGCCTCTCCATACATTATTGTCAATGTAGGTGACTGATTTTATATGGGGAACCTGCAATTTTATTTAAGATTTTGACCATGACCCCATAGTAAAAAGTTGTTCATATTGATGGTCTCATTCACCTCCAAAAATTTGGCACCCCCTTGCAATGACACCCTGTATGCTTTATTGCACACATAAAAGAAAGAAAATGGAAACAAAACTGTAAGTAGCAGAAACTTCTTTATTTATTTTTATTATATTTAATTCAGGCAACAGAATCTACTCATGTAGAGAGAACCGACCTCAAATAAAAATGTTTAGGACAAAGAAGAAAAAGATTGAATATGTTTACAATTTATAAGTATCAGGTGTTGGTAAAACGTATTTCACCGTTAAATACAGCTTGCTTATTCAGCAACTAAGCCTCCGTCATAATATCATAAGAACTTAATTGCGCTAAACGATAAAGGCCGGCAAAAGCCGTACCAATTTTATCGTCATGACAAAGGCACTTATGATCTGGGTAAGGGTAAGCATTTTAGCTCTTATCTCTTGAATTCCTCTTGACCACTGCCCTTCCACCCTAACAAGGGCGAAGCAAATAACTTGTATTCGACATCAAAGGGAATCGCGTTTCGCCCTCTCGTATGATAAAAGGCGTGAAATTGATGTGTATATTTGTTACATATCGATGCTGGAATCCGGCATTGTTGTTAAATATTGATACAAGAGATACGATCAGACGGTTGTCTTGAAAGCATGTAAACAACTTAATGCTGGGCAAAGTCCTCTAAGCCATACTCTACCACACTCTACAGCATGTTCTGCATACTATTAGCTACACACTCTTAACACGTTCCGGGACACTATTCCAGACACAATAGATGTTTTATTGTTTTCACGTCTGTAGGCGTTCACTGTCCCGGAACGTGTTAAGAAATAAAAATAACGACCAAGTGCGAGTCAGCGAGAATGCGCGATTCTGAGTTCCGTGCCAACATTAACTAAATTAGGGGTCCACTTACCAACCACTTAGCCAAAATACCACAATATCTTGCTGTCGAAAAAAAAACTGGAACCAAAGGTTATACTATGGAAAATGGTCTGGCTGTCCGATTCTGACTATCATCTTGTCCGCCCACAATCAGGTCCTATTGTGGCCGAAATTAATCAATTATAGCAATCGTAACGATTCATTCATGGGATTTGCTATCTTGATGGTAATTAAATTTTTATGATTTCAATTGCTACAATGTGTTTCGATTGTACGTAGGTAATTTTAACTTAATTCACTCAATTAATAGCCGTGTGTAACTGATTTCATACATTTCAATTATTAGCTGTGTAAATTAATACTTAACTTCGAAATCAATAATCTCATGCAGAAAATTGACCTAAAATATTATAATGCATGTACCTAATTACACGATTTATCACGGGGCGAAGGCCTGAGTATAAAAATCAATGTAATTTCGGATATTTTTACCAGTACATCAAAGTTCAACTACAGTGGTAACTTCAACGTTAAAATCCTTTGGAATTAGCAATAAACAAAATGTTTCATTTCAAGGTAATTATCTCTTTGAGCCTTATGTTGGTTGTTCATGTATTGGCAGAGGATGCAAATGAGCGCTTATATCTTAGAGAACGGCGTCGCGAACATCCCTATAGTACCTGTATATTCTGGAAGGAGGCTTCGAAGTGTATAATGGATAAGAAGTTTATGCCTGTTGGGCAAGATGTAAACTTGGACAGCAAAGGAAATGTGATAGTGGCAACCGAAGCAGCCCGTCAGGCGTTGCGGTCATACCGCGAACTGTACCGGGGCCGGTTGGTGTGAACTGGGTGAATTGTCGGGAGTGGCTTTTTGAAATGCCGGTAAACGTGTGGACTACTATTAAAAGCGTTTAAATTCTACCATTGTTTTACTTTAGAGATACTCGCAGGGGGACTGCCTTGTTGGTGTAAAGGTTAGTTCTCTGGTCACTACCCAAGAGGTCCCGGGTCGAGCCGAAATATGTTTCTGACTTGAAAATAGTCGGAAAGATGGTGGTAAGGAAGTTGGTGGTGATGATAGCCCCCGTGCCTCAGAAACTATCTAACGGACGCGTAAGGTATATCTTGAAAAGGGCGCCATTACCGAAAATTGTTAGGAGAATATTACTCGCCATGCAGGAGTCGATGTTTTAAAGTAGGTAGGTAACTACCTAAATAAATATTGGAATTATATATAATTCATTGTAAAATTAAAATCAAGTTAGTGGTGAATTGCAGTACCAAGCGTCCGGATGGTGTTTTTATTGAGTATCGAGTGTTGCTAGTAATAAATATTGAAATCTTAATTGAATGTTTTTAATTTGCTACCAAACACTTGCCGGAGATACTAAGAAATAGGTGATAAATTATGTAGCATTAAGCATTCAGCGCCCAGTTATAAACCTTTACGAGAATAAACAGTTGGATATAAATATAAAGTAATGTACAAGAAGGCATTATGAGACAAATCCTCAGTGAATGATAAATTACTACGAAGGGAGATAATGGTATGCCATAAAACGAAGCACAGTAAAATACTCAGGCCCTGGATAATTTATATGAATCAAAATTCGACCTTGTCATATTATCATTAAATTTTCATTTTACGATACCATAAATTTTATACTACCTTCTCTAAAGCAAAATTACTTTGGTACTTTTGCTTCTTTTATTAAATTCCAAGTGGTAAATCGCATCATAATTGAAAATGAAAGCTGTTCTCATGTTTTGCTCTGTGATTTCATTTTTGTGGCGTTATAAACCGATATTCACCACATTGAGGGTAGTGTAATAGATAGGTACGAGTATATCGATAAGACCGCCTTGTACATTTCCTCTTAACAATGATGTGCAACAAAGATTTATCTATCCATCTATGGATACATAAGATAAGATAATCGTTATGAGGTGCAATCATATGTTATAGTTGGTGCAAAAATTAGAAATGAATTGAAGTAAGTCTTGAATATATATAATTAAAATTTGTGAGGATAGAATATTGATGATGTGTGTTTGTTACTCCTTCACACTAGAACTACTAGCTTATACATTGGAATAGCACATAGGCTATAATTTACAATGATATTTTGTGAGATACGACATTTACGCGAGCGAAGCTGCGGGAAACTACTAGTTGCCTATAAGATGGAAATTTTGATCAACGTTAATTTTTCTTTAAAGCAGAAGCAAGCGAAACAAAATATTGGACATCATGGCGAGATAGTTTGTTGTCCTGAAACTCAATCCACCCCTGTCAATCAGCTTCAAGTTTATCGAAAAACTGCCAAAAATATAAATTAATGGAGAAAAATGGTGCTTTGACAAGTTCAACTAAGCGTACTTTTTGAGCAAAAACTTGCTGAGTACCTACTTGTATAAAGCCAGCTGATGGAAACTTGCTGAAGATTGCGCTATAAGCATACCTACCTACGTTAATGGGAATACATTTAGGAAATGGTAAATAAAATTTATTGATTTAAACGTCATTTCTCTCATGAGTCTCATGAGCTGTTCAATAAGCTGATTTTACGCCTGAGACCCCTTTACACACTGCGACTTTTAGCAGCGATGCAAACGCGATGCAGTCGCGATGCTGCATTGATGCCAAAATCTGTTCATTGCGTGAGGCTGCATCGCGTTTCCAAAACGCGCGTTAGTACCGATGCTAGAAGTCGCAGTGTGTAAAGGGTCTTAGGGCATTATTTACCAGTCAACCGCATGGGAATGCAGCACAGAATAAATAAATAAAGGTATACTTGGAATGCAGAATAGGATTGAATTATTTATAATTAGACTAGCTTTTGTCCGCGACTTCGTCCGCGTGGAATCGTGACTTCTTTCTTCCGTTTTTTACACATTTACCACTATATCTTTGCTCCTTTTGGTCGTAGCGTGATGTTATATAGCCTATAGCCTTCCTCGATAACTGGACTATCCAACACAAAAAGAATTATTCAATTCGAACCAGTAGTTTTGGAGATTAGCGCGTTCAAACAAACAAACAAACAAACAAACTCTTCAGCTTTATAATATTAGTATAGATATCTTGTAAATAAAATGTTGTTTCAATTTTGAAAATAAACAATAAATTTGGTGCGTCAATCAATTAGAAGTGAAGAGCGTGCTCTACACAAAAGACTTGACTAAATTACGTTACCTGATTTATGTTACATTCAATGGGTTCCTAGAGTGTGATTCGAAAATAACGTTGGCTTTACTAGGCCCAAGAGGCGAATCCTTATAATTGGTGTGTAGGTACTTATAACAAACAAAAAGATAACGCTGCCAAATATTGTACTTTATTTAATATCGGCATGACCAATTTATCTTATCTATGGAATAATAATATGCAATAATTGTAATATATTATTTAAAAGTTTCATTAAAATGCATTCAGTAGTTTTTCGTGAAGGATTAACAACATAACAAACATACATACATACTTTGATTAAAGTAAAATAGCGCTATTTTACTTTAATCAAAGCGTACATATTAAATCTTCAATACTAATCCGTATAAATAGTTTTTGAAAATTACTTTATTCTGCATTTTGGATACTTATAGATATTGTGGACAGAGGACAGACGCTACGTTGGGACTGGTAGGTGTAGTAGAGCCTAAAAGTAGAGCCAATTAAGAGAAAATAAACTTTCAAACAATATATACCAATACAATTAACATTAACGGGACATGATTAGGTATTTACACAACAACTCATTTTTATATACTTAACACAACTAATGGATAAATCATTAGTTATCAATCGATACGCATCTGGGCCTAAGCTGACAGTGCTCAGCTGTTATGGTTTGATTAAACTATTTTTAAATTACACTTTTCCTAACCATTGAGTGTGAACATACACTTGATTTACTTCATTGAATAGCGTCAAACGATGTGCAGGCGAGTTCAGAGTAACTTTCATCATTGATAACGAGGTTCCAGCGATTTCTCTCAAAATCTTTTTTAAGACACATTAATTCAATTTGGTACCAATTATGTATTTCATAAAATGATTGTTTCTTTTGTTTTTGCTTAAAGACCTTCTAAACTGTATTTATTATTGCAAATATTCTTGCAACTGTATGAGTTCTGGAAGAAAACACGTGACATACTCGGTTTATAACATTTTAATCAAGAGTAGGTAAGTGTGTGTCCCAAAAATAACACTTACTGTAAACCAATTTATGTTAATTGATGACAACAACATTTACACTGTTGCCAGGTGGGTCATTACATTAATTAGTGTTTGTTTTCGTGTGTTTGAACAAAGTGAACTCATTACGACGGAATCATCGAATTTCAGATCAATTTAGCGCCATTACTTAATTTTCGATCAATGCCCTCATCTTAATTAGGTCTACCATCAGATTCATATACTAATAATATAATAATATTCTACTGTCGATTATGTATTTATTAATTTATTTATACTTTATTGCACAACCAAAAACTGTTCAAAAGGTGGACTTAACGCCATATGGAATTCTCCACCAGTCATACCTTTGGGCTAAGCAGAAATGATTAATTATCCGCAATGGCTTCCTCTAACAGCAGAAATAGGCCGGGAACGCAGGTAATATTATCAGTGCTCTCTATTCCTTCAATCTGAGAAGTATGTCCGTGTGAATATTTAACTTTGAAACGCGTATGCTCCTAAACAGCATCCAGCAGAAAACAGTACCTCCGTGTGTCTCCGTGCGAAACGACCCTTAGGTTACGGTTTTAAACCATCATTCTGGGGTCAGTCACGTCCATCAGTTCCTGCTTTAAATCTATGTACTCTGCTTAGTTGACACTTGTGTATGAGCTTACGTCAAAATACGGGTAGATGGGTAGTTCGAATGCTGATAGTTCTAAAAGCTGACGGTAAAGGCGTTAGCTGCAGTACCTACCTAAGCGCTGTCAAGTTAATAAGTGTCCTCCGAGCAGCAATAAGGCCCAGTTGCGTGAGCGATGCGTGGTTATTAAAATAGCTATTCTGTTATTTAGTTAAGGTACCTATTTTTTTTTTCAAAACACACTCAATTGTAATTACGATTGTCAATTGCTGTTAACGACATCGAACAAATAGTTGAGTTAGCTATCGATCACACAACTGGCCCTTAGTGAGCTTAGAGCTTTCAAAACGCTGTAATGACGTTATAGCAGTAACAATGTGACAGCAATTGACACGTAATCGCCATAGTTTAACCACAAACTATACATTATTGTACAGTATTTCAAGTGTGTTTAACGTAGGTACACCGCATTTTCAGTTTCGGTTTGCTTGACCGAATTTAGTCCGTTTTTCACTGATATAAATACTTTATCTAGAAATAGAAATGCATTATAGATTATAGACTCTGTACATCCATTCTGCATTTCGAAATTGTTCAACTCGTTCATATAAAACTTTAAGTTCAATAATACGCGAGGGAAATTTGAAGAAATTCTCGCAAATAGCTATTGTGTACAAAAGTATTGATAAAAGATGGCCTGCCCAAAAGTTTATCTTATTTAATGACAGTGATGGATTCACAGCCGGTTTCTGAATTGAGCATTTGGCGTTGATTACAACTTAAGCTCGACTTAAGTATGGCTCAACAGTATTTTTGTTTCTGAATTAAGTTTAAGTGTAGTTTGAGCATTTGAGGTTGAGTATACTCAAATTGAACATCAACTAGTGCTTATCTCGAAATTTGCGTTGCACAACACAACTGACAGTACTCAAATCATGATCACTGTAAACTTAAGCGTCTGACAGCTAAGCAACCCAATGAGGATACTTATGTCCTACTTAAATATTTGCGACAGTAGTGACATCTATAACATGTCTATTTTACTAGTTTAAAAAGAAGCAAAATTTTAAGGTTTACGAAAAAACTATAAAAATAATTGAAAATATTTTGAATCACTAATTGAATTCATTGTGGTAAACATGTCTTGTGACGATTCATCACTATCACCGATGGAGGAGCCTCAAGTTCGACAGCCAAGAAGACGACGAGTGCCAAGAAATCGACCCGATTTTTTCTTATTACTCGACAATGAACAGTTCAAAGATCGTATTTACTTATTTAAAGCGAATCGTGAAAGAATAGCGTTAGAAACGAAATTTACAATTTACTTTCTTTGTTACAAGTGAAAAAAGTTTTCCTTCTCTTCCTGTGTGAAGTTGGGACATCTTTTTTTCTTTGCGGTTTCCATTTAGTAAACTTTAAATGAATTTCGGAGTTCTTCAACTCAAAAACTTATCAATTTATCATTGAAGGAAGTAAAACTTCAAAAGTTTGAGCACTGGTCATGTAATCTTTTTTGAGTATGAGTTTGAGTATGACATTGACATTGATTGATTGACAAAAGACATTCCGTTCTCGTCAGTTGTTCACAATTTAATTTTAAGAATTTAATTACAATATAGGATAGTGACTATTTTACTTGAAATTGTGTCCGTAATCTGATGCTCTTAGGAATATTTAACTTATACAATAAAATCTAGAATTTATTAATGCATATAATGAAACTAAATTTCTTTAAAAATAGAAACCGGTAAAAATCGGTAGTTTTTTCTTGTAACGGAACGTTGCAGTATAATCAAGATAAAACTCAGTTGAGCGTGGTCCAAGACAACATAAAATTTACAAATGAAACGTAGGAAACTTAAGTACTCATCAACTATTTGAGCAAATCTCAACAGATTTTCACTCAAATGCTCAAATCAGAAACCGGCTGTCAGTATCTGCCGTCCCTTTTACGGCATCACTCACTGCAAAATCGAGCAGTAAAGAATACAATCAGAGAATGAACAGAATGAAAATCCGTTTTATTTTCGATCTAACAACAATTTAGGAGGGTTACTTTTTCAGTGTAACGTGGCAACGTATTGTTTTATTTAGGAAATCTGTGAGAAATAAAGTTACTTGTAGTTTTACTTTAAAAATTTGTAAGAAATAAAGTAAGTCGATAATTGCCTGAAGGGGTCTTTAATTGGCTTACGAGTTTAACCTAGATTATTGAACCGACATAAACCGTTTCCTGAAAATGTAACTAGTACCTTTTCGGATCTCTAAGTAAGTCATCAATATGAAAATTGGTTGCAGGAAATTGGTCAAATCATTAGTAAGTTTCAGTTTAATGTAATTACTGATATAATTGTGTAGTGACCTCTCGCCTCTGCCCGCTGGGGCTGCAATTAGGATAATTGATTTGGATTTCATCAGCGGCTTATTTGCAACCTTAGGTTATTTACCCGACTACGGCGAAGCAAAAAGGAGGGTGATTTTTACCTGTATGTATGTATATATGTATGTATGCATGTATGTTTGTATGTATGTACGTGGGTATGGATGTTCATCTGTTCCCTTATAACTACTATACTATTTATCATAATTGGACAAATGAGGTATTGTTGGAAGCCTCTTGATCGTTCGCTGGTTATAAGCTACATGAAATTACGTTAATTTGATTGCAGCGCCATCTAAGAGGCATAAAGTAAACTATTTTTTTTTTTTACTGTGTTGATGTTTTATCTTTGTTCTTAATAGCTATAGGGGTTTGAATGAAAAACTCAGGCTTAGTAGTAGTTAATTTCTGGTTTAGTATTGTGGTTACAGTGACGTCGTCATACTTCTCTCAAAAAAAGTTGTTTTCTTTCTGTCATCAATAATATATATAAATATTGTATTACGTAGTAAGTATCCTAGTGAAAACAAACCAATTTAAAAGCACATAAAAGTCAGAGATTCGTGTGAAAGCCCAGTTTGATGGTGTCGCGTAAACCACCCGATTTCTGTTACCTGCCGATAGCACTCTCTAATAGCGATAAAATTTACTTTACGGCCAAATAAAGTGCAATCTTTGGCGACACATCAGTAGTTAATGGCATAGAAAAACATTGTTTCAAGATACTGTAGATGTTGATGCAGTAGGCTCACACTTTGCTTAGTTTCTTGTTGTCATTATAGCTTCCGGAGTTCTTCCGAGGGCTGATGTCAGACAAAAGAAGACAAAAACTTTATTGGCTTGGCTGTAAATTTACAAATAATTTCGATTATTGTCAGTCATAGTGATTGTAATTCGCGCTAACAATCGTGCTACACAATTGAATGTTTTTCGGTTGGATTTCAGTCAAGGAAACCGTTCTGAAAAACGTTATGAATGGTTTAACACTATACATATTCTATTAGTTGGTGTAAAAAGTGGACAAAGCAATCCTATTTTGTATCAAACCAAGCTTTATGGGAACCATTTTTGCTGTGACATGACCCGAATCCAATCCTTTAGTCGTAAAAAATACTGAAATTCGTCGCAGGCCATGATAGAGCTTTACGCAGGCTGTTTTTGTTTTTTTATTAAATAAGTACAGCTTTAGCCAAACTGAATATGGCAGCTTCTACTATTGGCTTCCTCGTCCTAAAATATCAATACTAAAATGGTTTTCACTCATCAAATTACCCATAGTGACTTTTATTGTATTTTGAAATGGATTACGCGTGACTTTTATATCACTTGTGTAAAATGGTTTCTCTTTTCATTTTAAAAAGTTACAATATTATTAAACATCACTGAAGCTGTCAACTTTATCAAACGAAAGATATGTAATGGATTACCTTTAAAATTATGGTCTGATAAATAAACCAAGCCTTAAAAGACGAATGTAAACGCAATATTAGAGTCTAATTCTTTGGGTTTTAGAGCAAAGCTACACGAGCGTTGATGATGCGAAGCATCGACTCTACAACGTCGGAGTGATGACACTACTGATGTTAAATTACTCATGTTAAATTACTGGAAATTGGGAATATTCCCCGCGGCCATTAGTAATTGACACTCGATTTTTCAACATATAATCAAAATGGGATGCCACACGGGTGTGGATTCAATCTTAGTAAGTACGAGTATACTGCTCTTGAAGTCAATTGTGGCAGAAGGTCGCGTTATCACTGAACAACTAAACACGAGTGGAACCGTGAATGAGGGCATAGATTTAATGATATCCCTCCGATTACGCCTATTGGAAAACTTAATGCTTGGTGACAATATCGTGGAAAACAAAGCGAATTTAAAGGAAATCCGGGTACGAGTCAGCATTGAAACAAAACTTCAAACTATTTAGTTACTTCAACTGTTTATAACTCTCTAAACACTAACCCTCTTATTCATAAAAATACAAACAGTCTAATAAACCTGTTTTAACTTTTACAAGGTTTGTCTCATTCTTTCTTGGCGCTGTTATCATTTAACAGAAAGTGACAAAACAGTGTAATAGCTAAAATAGGTTTATTAGACTGTTTGAGTTATTATGAATAAGGGGGTAAGTATTTAGAATTTCTTGTTGCTGCCCCTAATGCTCTGAACGTGTTAATCCTACTTAAAATTCTAGCTCGTGTCCAATACTTTATTGCTCCATACTGTAAATACCGTTTTTCTTTGACTGTCGAATATTGTAAACAATCTTTTTATATAAATTGCACTTGTAAAAAGCAACCGTAACTCTGTGACAGACGAGGAATCGAACCCTGTGTCTTACGCTATCCGGGCGTATGCCTATACCACTCGACCACCGTCACATTAACAAGCTTGTTGAATTTTGCAAGCGCTTTCTTTTAACGCGTAGGCTGCGTGACCTTATCAATGTTGCGAGATTGCTCTCACAATATATTTTTATAACTTTTTAAATAATATCAGTGTATAATAATTAATGAACAATTTTATTTAAAAGATAATAGTTTACTTATGTAGGTTGTGAGTTCTGTGTTTATCTTATTTTAAAATGTCGCAAATGGAGCTGTTCGAAAAATAAATATCAAGATTGTTTATATAACATTCAACAATCAAAGAAAAACGTACGTTACAAAGAGTGTTTCAATTTAGGCCATCTACTTGATTCCAAAAAACGGAAATGATCCTCGAAAGTATAGGTACAGACCTTATGAGCATACGAAGTAGCGGCGACCATTAGTGTACTGTCCTCGTTAGTTTCACTGTAATTAACCAACCCGATCCGATAGACAGTAGATTTGATGGATTTTAAATGAACCTGAGTCACCTGAATGAGTCAAAGGGATCTTTTGGTAAAACTCATCCTACACAAACCTCAACGCCACCTTTTTTAAATAACCGCGATAGTTCGGAGAGAGTTGACAAACCTTAATTTAAAGAAGTATCTATGTTAAGTTCTATTGAAGTGCTAAAATTATGTAATTAATTAACCACATTAGACCACATTACTGTGTACTTAGGTTTCTTTAATGAACTCAAAATCAAAATTAAACACAAACTAAGTAATTTACTAAAATTCTTTCGTCGTAAGTGAGTGGGGAGGTAAACAAGTAAAATAAAATGTAATAACTAAAAAATATTTTGGTCATTACGTCACATTCAAAAATACGTGGGTCAAACTTTGATTGAACCTAGGTATCTTATCTAGTCAATTAACTTACGTAATTATTTAGTAAGCAGCATAAATCAATTTAACGTTCGAGTATTTAATGTTCTCAGCAGTAACTTTTGATAGTTTCTCTAAACTGTCCCAGATGTTTTCACTTAGCTTATCACGTTTTAATTTATCCGGCAGCCTCTGTAATCCCGTACAAAACGTTCAATATCAGTTATAGAGCAGATCCTCGTCTCTTGTCCAATTTCAGAATGGGACGAAGCGTGTAATGGGTTCTAACTTAGGCCTGTAGGGTTGCAGCTATTGATTCTTTACTTGTTCGTTCAACCAGCGTGCTCATCCAGTGATTTTTCGTATTTTTCGTTCAAGTCATTATTCTCAGCCATTTTTCATTATTATCATCAAGAGACCACATTAAACTTATGTGTGCTCAACCAACCTTTTCGTCTAGTGATTATTTTTATTCATTTTGGTAAATTTTTCATTAGTATTAGACAATGCTTCGATGCATGGCCTGTCAATATCGATATGAAAAAGTCCTTTGTCCATTTAGTCGGGTACCTAATCCCTGAGGACTTTTTGTATTAGGTCGCGCTATTACTCATCTAACGATAAATGAATAGAGCTTTACGAGTACTGTGGATCAGTTTCTACCACATATAAGTTTTAAGCTTTCTTGAAGGTTCTCACAGAATTAAACTGTAAGTATAAGGTGGAAATAAATAAAACCTATAGACAGCAATTACCACTGAAGTATTTTCCAATCCATTTTCTTTGAAAAACGCCTTCTTTCTTAGTTTCTTTTTCTATACACAATTTTATTGAAATCAGTTTAGCACTTGAACAGTTAGTACCTTGGTCGGTGCCTCTTTTATGTACCGGCACAGGTACCGGTATGTACGAACTTAATTGAAATTAAGGTGTTTTCCACATACATCGGTATTTGTAGCTATTTCAGGCAAAAATCATCACCAGCAATTCTCAAACACTACCTAGTGCCCTGTTCCGTGTAAAGGCCTACTTAGTAATGACTTTATCGGGGAATGCCATCCTAATGACTGTCGGTAGCGCTCAGTATTGCCTGGTATTGCCGGCCTTAGCAAATGTTCCGAATTTCCTCGCTCCGGTCGGTCTTATTATTTTGTATTCATGTCATGTCACATTTTGTAAAATAGAAACTAGAATAACACATTCTAGTTTTATAAATTGCACTTGTAAAAAGACAACTGTGACTCTGTGACAGACGAGGAATTGAACCCCGTGTCTTACGCAATCCGGGCGTATGCCTATTGCGTAAGACACGGGGTTCAATTCCTCGTCTGTCACAGTGTCACAGTTGTCTTTTTACAAGTGCAATTTATATTATTAAGTTTGTATGGTGACAAAACACTATAAAAACAAAAATAAACATTCTAGTTTGCTTATAAGATTTTGACTAACTACGAGTATATTACGTATTTAGAGAAAACTGTAGGACTCTGTTTTGCTCTCAAACAATATTTGGTATTGTGCAGGTAAAATAATACTAGTTTGGACTATACAGTTTACTGGGATTAGGAAAATTATTTTCCTTTTAGTTTTTGAATGTTAAGTACATACCAAAGCCACTTAAATGTTTTTGGGGACCAAATTATGTTATGTAAGTTGCAATACATCTAAGAGACTTTAGGGTTATTCATAAAGTCTGAATTAACACAACCTTAAAAAGCGTTTGAAAATTTATACATTGTGAGTTTTTGAAATACGCCTATCTCCTTGAAGAGCAAAGTTCATAAAAATCTCTGGCTTAACTGGCTTTTAAACTCTGCAATAAGTTTTGAAAATCTCACTCGTGTTAACATGGTAAGTAGCACTTTCAGTCCTGTAGTTAGCCTGTAAGTAATCTATTCATGTGAAAACGTTCAAATTAAACTTCCTCTTTCCTTGGCAAGTTGTGGAAATATTTTAAGTTATTCAAACGAAAGTTCCCCAGTGAGATAAAAAAATGTTCAGGTTAATGCTTACAAGGCAAAATTTTTGGACTTATTTTTAATTTTCTAAGTTTAAGAGTGGGTGTTATAATAAGTTCAGTGTCTGTCTGTGTATATGGGTATCTATATGTAGAATCGTAAGTACCAAACGGATGAACCGATGTTCGTATAGTTTTTTGTGTCATAGTTACCGTTTTTATTTGCGAGGGGTTTTCTAAATGTAATAATTATTTTCTAGCAGTATCACTTAAAGCTACTTAACTCTATTGAAAATTCTTTCATAATCAAATTGTTAGGATGTTTTATAGTAAACAGTTATATCAGGCTATCTCAACTCACAGAACATAAAAAACATAAATATCGTTTTTTATGTTCTGTGGAGCAACTGGAGAGGCATATGCAGTGGGTAAACACGTGCTAAATAAAAAAAAGAAGAAGGTAGTTTGTCGCTGTGATGTTAACATTCACCGGTTTTAGGTTTTTTAAGTTGCAACATCGAAATTAGTAGTTATATCGACATCAGGTACAAGGTGCATCTTACCAATCCTCAATTTTGGAAATTCACAGTAACTGTGTACCTAAGTACTATCGCACCTAATAGACATACTCTTACTAATCTGTGTTTAGTATTCAGTAAATTTTTAGTGTTAATAGTTTGGAAGGCCACTAAAATTAATAAAGAGGTAAACTTTATGAGAAAATTGCGATACTAAAATCTACATTTGGACTGATATTTAGGTATGGCGTTACAAATAGGTCCCAACAATAGCTCCAGAAGCACTTATTCCAAACAATAATTTCATATCCGTTGCTGGTGACTGCCACAAACTCGTCCATCATGCCACGACCCTTTGTGGAATCGACCATTATTTGCTTGGAGTGCCAACACTAATGACCTAAAATGCTAAAAGCTGTTTTCGGGAAAGCTTTGCACAAACATAGCCAAGTGGTTTTTACATTTGTGCGGAAATAATTCTAAAACGGAACGCTTTTCGAATGTCGAAAATGCGGATGCATTTCTTCCGCACTGCTTAACCGTTTTGTGAGTGCCATTATTATTTTATGGCATTAAAGAAACAAGAGATAACTTAACTTTATACTAGGTTAGAGTCAAGTTAACTGTTTTTTTTTTAAAAGACTAAAATCATACGACCTTGGGTTGGGGAGACACTGGAAAAATTAACGATTACCGCCACCGCGGCCGCTTGGAGCCTAACTACAAAATTACTGTAGTAAGGTAGTATTGGTAGTATCTATGAAGTACATGTAGTGAGGTACCTACTTAACATCTACGCTAGTCACTTCACGTCACGTTAAATATGTTTTTGTATCAAAGGGTCCTGCTATATACTTAGAGGTACCGAATCCAATACTTTTACTATGTTTCGGCCAGCAGCCGGATGATACAGTTATTTTTTTGGTCGACGCGCATACATAGGATATTGGTTTGAGGTTTTATTTTAAGTTTATCCGGATCGGTCTGAAACGAATGTAACATAGGAATAGTTATATTTATGCCCTCGTTCGTTTTAATTTCCGGCACTATCCAAAATGTTCCTGCAAGTGCATAACTGCAAATCCAACTTTACATTTCCGATTCTAATGTTCAACCTGAATATTCATAGCATTGACCTACATTTTATAGAGTTCAGCACACATAGTTCTTTCTTACACGGTGTTGTAAGGCAAAGGCTTGCTTGTGTGGTGAGCACGAACATCTGGTACCTAAGTCTTGAATGGAGTAAGATCTATTATGTATTAAAGTATTGATAGGAGTCGCCCCCGTCATAATCGTTGTCTAGTAAACAAGAAAATTCCTTACTTCGAAACCCGGCAATGAAGGCTAACGGGGCCGGGGCGAAACGGTAGGGAGCTAGCTTAGAACCAGGAGGACATTAGGATACATTAATCCCGTTGGACGGAGCTGGGGCGAAACAATTTTCGCTGAAAGTGAACTTTTAGAATTACGAGCCTGGGCGGGACGGGGCCGGGGCGGGACAGGGCCAGGACGGGACGGGGCTGGAGTCGAAACAAAGCTCGCTGGGTCCGCTAGTATTTATATGTATAACAGACAGATCCAACATCAGTTTGTTTATATAGTAGGTAGTTTAGCTTAGTGCCTACCCAACAAGTTATAAAATTATAAACGTAAAAGAAAATATTTTCTGCCTAAGCCTAATATCACGTCTATCTGAAAGAGACAAGAGACCTTTATTGAATGTGAAAAGTTTAAATTAACGCTACCGCTCATATATCCCTTTGCTGATCCTAACTGGGTAAAAAAATAAAAAGTCAATATTGTCAACGTCATAATTGCCAGCTGTCTTATTAATCTGTCAGTGTCACTGTCAGCACAGCAATCCAATCAGTCAATCAATTCTCCTTTGGCTTGATGATTTGAAAGATTCGCATTTCGCACTTTTACTATTGTTCGCAATTAATTATTTCGGCATTCCGTGCTATTTTCGGCAAAACCATATCAAAATGTCGGTAGAAAACTCGCCGGTGAAGGCATCAAGATCGCCTAGTGTTGTGGAGACCCTGGACGACTTTGAGAACCAAGTCGGTTTTGTTTTTGTGAGCAACGCCTACTTTCTTCTATTTATCATACAAAGTGGTTAATGTTTCGTGCTTTCTCGTAGGACACACTGTTGAAACACGTCGACATATCGATCGTGGAGTCAGAAAAGCGCGCCAACGGCACTCTACACGTGCGAGACCATTACACTGTGTATTTAATCGATCTCAAGTAAGTGCTACCATTGTATTGTTTTCCTAACAATTTACAACTAGTTTGCAGACAATTAGCATTACTTCTCTCATTTGTAATTACGCTAAATACGTCTACAGCTTCACTAACTGAAGATGTAGATCATATGACTTCTTCTATGATAAAGTGACCTCATTTTTGCTCATTAAAAAAAAAAAAAAAAAAAAATAGATATTCATTTTTAATTGCTTACGTCAAGTATACAATAAGTTTAATTTATGTCCTCAATTTATGCAAGGTTTTGTAGTCTTTATGTAAAGGTAATATAAATGTATAAGTGGGGTATATTGTATTATTCATTAATTCCTATATATCATTGCTTAAAATTACAGAGTCACAAATCCTGAGTATAAACTAGTCCAATCCAAGATCAGCACAATATGGAGACGGTACACAGAGTTTGAGCAGATCCACGATTACCTGCAAGTTACGTATCCTCATGTCGTCATTCCACCATTACCAGAGAAACGGGTCAGTATAAAAATTTATAGTTTTAAAATATTATTTAGGTATAGCTGCTCTTGTTATATTGTTCTGTATTGTCATAAGGAAAGCTATAAACCATCATCTTAATATTAAAGATCATCAATTTAAATCAAATACTTTTATAAATTGTCACCTTGTTTCAAATTATTATTATTATTAAAGCTTTATTTATTTCACTTAAAACATACTGTGTATTTTTAACATAAGTTAATTTCTTATCTATTATCATAAGTGATCCCGCTTTAGGTAAAAGCCTCCTCCATCTTTTTCCAACTTTCCCTATCCTTTGCCATATGCATCCAGTTCTTTCCTGCTATCTTTATTATGTCATCTGCCCATCTCTTCTTCTGTCTTCCTACATTTCTTTTGCCATTTGGGCCCAGCCATTTGGTTGTTTGGTAAGTCCATCTATTATCTTTATATCTTGACAGGTGTCCTGCCCAGTTCCACTTCTGTTTCAAACTGAATGAAAGAGCATCTGTTAATTTCGTTTTCATTCTAATATCTGTGTTTCTTGTTTTCTGTATTCTCCTCAGTTTAAGTATGCTTCGTTCCATTGCATGTTGGCATGATGAAATTTTGTTTTTAACTTTTTCAGTGTAGACCCATGTCTGGCTAGCATAAGTTAGGCTCGGGAGAATGCAAGAGTCCATTATTGACTTTTTTATATTGAGGCTGTACTTTCCTTTTAGAATCTCTTTTTGAGCCCAATATTTTTTCCAAGCTGTACTTATTCGTCTGTCTATTTCATTATCATTGCTGTTTGCATTGAAAGATACTAGTTTACCCAAATACACATATTCCTCTGCATATTCTATCGGTTTATTATCTACACTTATCGTTTTTTTTTGGCTGTTTGTCATTATCTTAGTTTTTGATGCGTTCATGTGCAGGCCAACATTTTTGCTTTCAGTGTTCAATTCCTGCAGCATAGATTCCAATTCTGTCACCGATTCGCTTAAAAGGACAATATCATCTGCGAATCGCAGGTGTGCCAATCTACCGTTAGTCATCCAGATTCCCTTGTTGGTCCAATCAATATTTTTAAAAATGTCTTCAAGCACTGCTATGAATAGCTTTGGAGACAGCGGGTCGCCTTGACGTACTCCTCTTCCAATTTTGAACTCCTCCCCTGGTTTCTCTAGCTTTACTCTACTTACGCTCTTAGAATAAATGTTTTTTATGACATTGACATATGTTTTGTTGACATTATTATTTCTTAGAGCTGACCATATAGATGAGTGTACAATGCTATCGAAAGCTTTGGAATAGTCCACAAAAGCTAAATACAGTGGTTTATTGAACTCTTTATATTTCTCTATTATTTGCTCTATGGAGTGGATATGGTCTATCGTTGAGTAATGCTGTCGAAAGCCCGCTTGTTCTATTGGCTGATTCTTTTCAATATCTGGAGCTATTCTTCTTAAAATGATTGAAGAAAATAGTTTATATATTGTTGATAACAAGCTAATGGGCCTGTAATTGCCTATGTCGAGCGGGTTCCCCTTTTTATATAGTAATATTATGTTGGATTTACTCCATTGTAATGGAACTTCCTCTTTTTCTAGAACTAGGTTAAAGAGTTCCGATAGAAGAGCAGCCAGAATTGGCGCTCCGATTTTCAGGGCTTCATTTGTGATGTTATCATCGCCTGGGCTCTTTTCGGGTTTAAGTAGTTTGGCTTGGGTCCTTACTTCATTTTCTGTTATTAGGTCTACTGATGGTGCATCTCCTTTGTTTACCTCTGTTCTACTATTGCAACTATCTTCCTTATCATTTTGTGACGCATCTTCTGGTGGTTTCTCGTAAAGAGTAGTATAAAAAGCCGTAGCACATTTGATTATACTTTCCCTATCTTTGTTTTCTCCCTTGTCGCTAATCAGACTTTGAATCCAATTTTTGTGCGTAGCTAGTTCTTTAAAGGCCCTTTTTGAGCTTCTGAAAGTAAGCATGTTTTTCTCTATGACTTTTCTTCTGTGTTTGGCGTAGTCCCGTTTGAGTGATTTGTTAGTTTCTTTAAACATCTTCTTTAATTCCTCTCTGGTCTCTTTGGTTTTGTTCTTGGTATGCATGAGTTCCGATCTTTTTTTGATTAAATTATGTGTGTGTTCGCTAATGATCTTTTCTGTGTGATTCGACTTTTTTCGGGTTTTTTCATGAGTTTTAAGGCTATTTATGATTGCCTCTTCCAATTTGTCGCTAAAAGATTGTACAGTGATGTTGTTCCTTAGAGTATCTTGCAATTTTGTTATGTTGGTTTTCAGGTTTTGTATATAGTTGTCTTTCTCCGTTTTGGACTTTAATTTGTTGGGCATGGTTGTGAATGTTCTCCGGCTAAGTTTAGGTTTTTGAATTTTTAAGGAGCATCGTAAAAACCTGTGATCAGATGGAAAGCTTATGTTTAGAACTTCCACATTTGTTATCGATTTTGGATCGGGGCTTAATATGAAGTCAATTTCGTTTTTTATTTTATGATCCGGTGATACCCAAGTCCATTTTTTGGAGCGTTTTTTCATGAAGTATGTGTTCATCACTGCTAGCTTGTTTTCCTGTGCGAATTGTATGAGGCGTTCGCCCCTATCGTTCCGAATGCCGTAACCATATTTGCCCATTACAAGATTCTCGTGTTGCTTTGGTTGTCCAATTTTGGCATTGAAATCACCGATGATTAATTTGTTTTTGTCAGCAAGTTCGAGCGCACTTAGTAGGTCATCATAGAATTTTGTGATATCTTCCTCGCTTGAACTCTCAGTAGGAGAATATACTTGGATGAGTGATAATGGTCCCTCCTCGAAGTTTAGTCTTAGTAGGGCCACTCTCTCCGAGATACCAACAAAGCTTAATATGTTATCTTTAAGTGATTTATTTATTAAGAAGCCAACACCATATAGTCCTTTTGTCTGTCCTATGTGGCAAAATATGAAGTCTTTGTGTTCCTCAATGGTATATCCGAGTCTTCTTACTTCTGCGAGTCCTATGATGTCCCATTTTATTTTATCTATGGCATTATTTAGTTCTAAAAATCTTTCCTTTGTAGAAAGAGATCTCACATTAAATGTGCATATTTTAAGGCCTTGATTGCTTTTGCTAGTGAGGTTGTGGTTATATTTGTCGTTGTTCGACACGCTATTAATATTGTTATTGAATTTCCAAGCTTGTGAGTTATTTGTTTTAATATTTGTGGTTTTAATTGGAAGGTTAGTTGGAGGGTGGTGGTCTACTTCCCCCACGGTGACCAGCCGGGTTGGGGGGTGATTTATTGAAGTTTTTCTTGTATTAGTGTTGTTGCTGTGTGGTTTCCGGTTGGTCTTTACAAGTTTTTTGGCAAATCTGACGTCGAGCTTGATTTCCCACTAGAAACAAATGAAAGAATGCTTGGTTTGATCACTTCGCTTGTTGGATTACGAGATGTCTGTTCGTTCTCGGTATTCTTAGTGTTTATCTTTTTCTGTGATGGGGTGGTTGGTGATCCTGATTTTTCCCTTTTCCTTTTTTCGCGGATGTTGGTCTCCGGTTTTTTCACAATCAGTTTATCGTACTTGATAAAAGCAATGTTTCCATTTTTTCTCTCTTCATCCACTTTGACCTGTAGCTGTTTACGTATTTCAAGAATTTCTTTAGGGAAGTCCTCTTTCACATACACATTTGCAGGTAAGCTACGTTTGTTTTTCAGGATAATATGTTTCTTCCATGATGTAGTTAATGATACAATCACAGGGCGGATTTTCTCTGATTTTGTTCCAATCCTTTGGATATTACTTATCTCTTGACTGTACATATGTGTACCTGCTTCCTGTATAATGTCCTTGATATGTTCGACTAGCTCTAATTCTGTATTTTCCTTTTCTTCGATGCCGAAAAATACCAGATTATTTCTTCGTTTTTGCTTTTCGAAATAGGATATTTTTTGTTCCAAAATGGTCACTTTAGTTTTAAGGATGTTGTTTTCTTCCCTTAGTACATTAAGCTTTTCGTCTAAAGCCTCCATAATGGTTTTCGTTATATCAGTTGATAGTATTGTTGTTTGTTCTTTAAATTTTTCATCAAATTTATCACTTATTTTCGAGAGCAAGACTTCAATTTGTTTTTCCATTTTAGTGGGGTAATAAGTTTGTACTGGCAACACTCTCAGCAGTTGTCTTGTCTATGGCTGTCAACGTCAACGTCAAATGTTACTGACAGTGACAGTTCTATTGGTTTTGTTGGCACTATTGATCTTTGTGTGTGTGCGAGTGGTTTTCAACTTTGAGGTTATGAAGAATGAATTGCTTTATGGTGAAATCACGCAAATAACCAAAGGTTTCACTTCAAATATTGTCTGTTTCAAATTATTATTATGCTTTTATTCAATTGTTAAAGATAACTCATTGTTATCAGTATTGTGAACAGGCTTCTTCTGGGCGAGCTCGTTCCATCTTCGACTCCGTCTTAGTCGCACTTGGCTTGGTCTGGAGTCAAGAGCAAACCCATACTAAATAATAATAAAAAAAATAAAAAAAAAAAGATATCAATGACCAATTGTTTATGTGAAACATTACACCTGTTAGTGTCAACCTTGAAATAATAGCATATAGATAGTGCCATCCATGAAGGCGCGCCCCACCACTCGTCCAAATTGTTTAAAATACATGTGTGCAAGTTTTTGAATTGAATTTGGAACATCATAATGACTATGAATGACAAGCACACTTCAAAAAATACACTCAAAGGGAAAGATGCTCTACTTGGATATGGTTTTAAGTGGGTATGGTTAGTTACTAGAAAAGTAATATATTATTTTTAAACTGCACAAGCATCATTTTTACTATTGACGTAAACGAAATACGTAAGAACGTTTTATTACATTTAAAAAAATGTTTAAAACCTTTCTTTATAAGAGAACCATTGGTCCACCGGGACTTCATACGCGTGAATTGTTTTTTCTTCGTACACGTAAGTCCTAGCTTAATGTTTTATAGCCTTCCCCGATAAAGTACATCCCGGCAATATTATAAGTTACCACATGTTTTTTTTATTTAAAATTGTTTATGGTGTTTAAATTACCATTATAATTCTTTCAGTAAATTATAAACAGACAGTAGATTATACCAGGTTTATTTTTTAGTACAACACACTGGGTTTTCCTTGTCATTTTAAAAATAAATTAAGCAGAGCCACTTTCGTGACGAGTCTGAATATTTGAATGACGCCCGGTTCGCAACTGACGCGCGTGTTCCCCCCGCACCCCGCACCTTCATCAATCAAAAAAAGAGTGGGGCGCACCTTCGTGGATGGCACTATCTATACCTTCTGATTACTATTACAAAATTACTCTTTTAATATTTTAATTGATTGGTTTAACATACAGGGTGTCACAAAAGGCTTAACAAAGCAAAAACCACGTATTCCCCCTATTCATATGATAATTTTTCTCGAAGAATTCATACCTGGGAAATTACGCGTTACTGAGTTATTGGCAGTTAAAAGTATTTTTTTTCTAAAATTTTTAAACAATCATCTTCTATTAACAAGTTTTTTTCTCTAAGAAACATGTTAAAAATTTTCATTACTTTTTTCATGAACTGACCAATCTGACGCGGCGCGGGCGCACGCACACAGCTAGCACCCGCACGCACACAACTAAGCGCGTCCATTGTGTGTGCGCGCGTATACATTGCGGCTAATAAATAAATGTTTTATTAGTCGTTTCCCAGCGATTATTTTTGTTACATATGATTTGGTTTGATGTACTGAATGCGAGGTTTAAGGCCTCGTTGAGCCTTTTGTTACACCCTGTATAATGTTGATAAATTAAAAATAAATGAATCCTATTAAGGTAATAATTTTACAATTAATATTTGCAGAATGATTTTTAAAATAACTTTATCATCAATGTAGTTGAAAAAAATTCTTCCGAAATAAAATAATTGAATTGAAAGGGTTTCCTGAAATAAAAATACAAACCTACAAAACTTTTGCTGAAATAAATATTACTATTTCAGGTCCTGTACGCATGGCGCAAGTCCGACACGACCGATCCCGAGTTCGTGGAGCGACGTCGGGCGGGGCTCGAGAACTTCCTTCTCCGCGTCGCGTCGCACCCGCGCCTGTGCTTCGATGACCAGTTCGTTAACTTCCTGCAGCAAGAGCATGGGTGGCGAGAGACTATTACTGAGAGCGGTGAGTTTGAAGAATAAACGAGCCCCTTCGCACATGGAGCTACTAGTAAAAAAAAAAGTAAAGTTAGCCTGTAAGCATCCCACTGCTGGGTAAAGGCCTTACCTCAAATGTGAGGTAGTATGAGCCATACTCCACCACGCGGGCTCAGTGCGGATTGGCGGAGGGGTGTTTGCAAGGCAAGCGACCAACCTTGCAGTCAGATTTTATCAAGCCGCCCATAGGGCCTCTGACTAGGCTTAACGACTAACACCAATCGATATTAGCCGGGACCAAAAGCTTAACGTGCCTTCCAAAGCACGGAGATGCTCGATGGAGCTACTAATAAATAAAAATGTACAAAGTAATTAACATGTGGCTTGAGCGTCACTGCACATACATTATTTATACCGACTTAATAAAAGGACGATTTTTAAGTGTCTCCGCGTGCATAGAGCTAACGGTCACCAAAAAAGGTTTGGGTCCACATACCATCATGACCATGCTAGGAGCATATTAAACACGAAAAGCAAGACGATGCGCTTTACTATGCCCAGTCACTGAACAGATCTACAGCGTTCTGTCCTACCGTTATATGCAGCGAAAGGGAGCTAGAGCATATTTTAACAGTGCTGAAACGCTCCGTGCATGACGCGCGACGGTGTTGGTCGCTGACGGAACGGTCTAGTGGAAACAGTGTATAGTTTTAAATTTATTTATGTTTTTACCTGACACGTTCCTAGCACGATCATGTGCTACGTTATAGTAGACAGAAACCTTAATCCTCCCTACTACAAGATTGAGTTATTTTACTTTCCAATGTGTGCAATATTTTTTATTTTATTAAATATGGTACAGTCACCAGCACATCAGACCATACATTTTTGTTGAAAAATATCCCTTATTCCAAGAGCATAAGATAGCGCAGTGTTTACCTTGACGTGCTGTTGTCCGTACACCAACATCATTTAGCAATAATTATCCAGTATTGTGATCAGATTTTCAACACTTTGCCCACTGTTGTAAAATTGAGCTTGCTTTAAAAGTCAATTAAAAAATTATACAAAAAGACAAAATCTTTCAAGACGAATTTTAACTGGCTTTCACAAAACTACGACATTGTATTTTTATATACGCTTTTTATTATTTTATTTAAAGTTATTTCAACAAAGCAAGAATATTCAAACAATATTAATTTCAGGTTACAGGTTGCAGGCAGAAAATAAGCTGAAATCATTGTCGGTATCAATCAGACTGAAGAAACCAGACCCAGAAATAGATAGTGTTAAGAACTATGGTAAACAGCTAGAAACCAATTTAGGAAACTTTCTATATACTAGGTAACCGAATTGAAACCTTAATCATTATGATATATTTTCTGTTTTCCATAGTACCTAAATCAAAGTTAATAATTTCAGGTCTAAAATAATGGAGAAGAATTATGCACTCTGCAAACTTCATGCGAACTATGGGAAATTATTCAGTGAATGGAGTGTGATAGAAAAAGAAATGGGAGACGGTCTGCAGAAGGCTGGACATTATTTTGGTAAACTATCTTGTAATATTACTATGGTTATAATTATTATGTGATACTTTTTTAAATATCCACTATCTGTAGGTAGACGCTTCATTGAGACCTCACTAGTGGAGCGGAAGCGGTCTACTTATTACTTAGGATTTGTATGCCATAAAAAATATTGAATATAAAAACAAAATTATCTATCATGAGAGTTTAGAGACAAAAATGACTAATCTAAATAAATATTAACACGTTCCGGGACAGTGCCCGCCTACAGGCGTGAAAACAATAAAACATCTATTGTGTCTGGAGTAGTGTCCCGGAACATGTTAATACCTAAAATTAATTTGAAACGCATTTCTTGTAGTATTTGGACAATAACATTGGTTTTAAATATTACTAACGATCGTGTGGCAGCTTAATAACCTGAGTGGCACAAAGCCCAAGTGTTATTAGCCTTTAATTCAACCTTGTAGCAGCATTAGGCAATATTCAAGTCCGTATAAAGGTCTGAACACACTATAACGTACCATACCATGACCGGTCTACGAACACGAAAAGCAACACAATACGCTCAACTATGCCCACTGAACGGATCTACAACGTTCTGTCTCACCGTATGAAGCAAGAGCGAGAGCGTGTTTTGCTGATGCTTACACGCTCCGTGTATGGCACGGATTGGCACGCGACGGTTTTGGTCGTTGACGGAACGGTCTAGAAGGAAATATGTCATAGTTTTCAATTGAAAACATATTTACAAAGCTGCTGCTACATGTCCCTTATATCCTAGGCAATAAAACTTATTTAATCTTAGCTCTAAACCCATTACAGATTCGATAGCAGACAGTATAGACTCGGTGGCAGAAGACGAGGAGCAGTTAGCGGACCAGTTGAAAGAGTACCTGTTCTACGCGGGCGCTTTACAGCAGCTGTGCGCCAACCATGAAGCGCTGCAGCGGGCGCTGGAGTTAGCGCACGACACACTAAACAACAGGTACGTGCCTCGGCGTAAATGGTCGAAATAGGCGCTTGCAGTAAAATGACTTATTTTATCTTACTCATAGGATAGCGTAACGCAGCCAAGAGGTCTTGCTATCTCATCTCGTGAGTAGCACCCAACCAAAACGCAAAAGCGTCCTCACGGTTATGATAATAAGACCGATATTGTCTTACACAGGATAAAGAGGCGCAGCCGGCGAGCGGCTTGGCAAGTCAGGTCCACTGTCGCGTTTGTTTGGCACCACCGACCCCTACTTTTAAACACTTCTGGCGTTGTTAACAAGACTGTAGGCCTAACGTGCACGCCTCGATACCGTTTACGCGTGGATAAAATAATTTTATTTTCTAAACCACATGCTTCCCCAAATTTTTTAACTGGTAATTCATGTTTCTTTTGAAAACAAATAAATACATTTAAGTTACATAAAACCTTTTTTAATATGATGAAATGACGTTTGGAATTTAGAGGCGCGCTGATTTTGTGTCGCTAACAGATTAGCCGAGGGTCTTGGGTACATACTTTGACGCAAAAGCGTCCTTACGCCCATAGTAATAAGACTGATTTTGTCTCACAGGATAGCGGAACGCAGTCGAGCGGCGGCGGGCAAGTCGGGTCTCCTTTCGCGTCTATTCGGCACTACCGACCCTGACATCGTGCGAGATCAAACCACGAGGGCGTTGGACGCCAAGATACTAGAAGATAAGGCAGCTATTGAAGCAGCTAAGAAGGATCTCGAGTGAGTAATATTTGTTATTACGACTAAAGAAGAGAAATGATTTGAAACGAATCTTCAAATCATAATATTATATTCAAGGATTTGACAGGGGGCGCTTGCATTCAATAAGGTAGCCAGAGCAAGGAAATCTCCCTTGCTTCAGGGAGTCTATTATTTTTTACCTTTTGTTTTCCCAACCAAGACAAATAAGACTAATGGGTAATGATTATAATTGTTACTATACATGTATGTATGTTTCTGTCATGTGTATTTACTACCATAAGAGATGTTCCACCGATTTTAGACGCAAAACAATTGTATTAACAATAATAACCATTGAATATTAAATCTTTATTTAAGAAGTTTAGCTCAACAGTATTTTAAAACAATTATATTGACACAGAACACGTACAAAAATAAAACAAAAGCGAAATTCGGAAAATATCTTGTATGTTTGGGGAGATTTCACTACACTCGATCTGGTAACCGCATTTTTTTTAATTTGACAGCGTTGGTTCAGACTGTCACCGTTGGCCAGAAGATCCGTGTCGCACTGTTTCACTAATTAGTAGGCCCACCCGTCTCAATAAAATTCCATTTCTACTGAGTCATATTTTCTTTTTCGCAGAGAGTTCTCAAAGAAGGCGGCGATAGAGATAGAACATTTCCAGAGACAAAAAGACAAAGACATTCACGAATCACTGGTGGGATTCATCACGCTACAAGTCAAAGCTGCCAAAAAGGTATGTCAATGGCACATGTTAAAACTCCCAACTCGAATCTAATTTTGTTTTTTATTTCTACTACTGGGCTAGGGTTGAGGTGTAGGCTCCTAGCAAAGTCACAGGTTGTTGGTTATAGCGGCGAATATGTTGAATAAGCAAACCCTGACCAAACAGCGGAGGGCTACCAAAATGTAGTGGGGAGTCTAGCGGGATGGGCTTCTCTAATAAAAGCGACAATATTTAGTGACGATTCTATGCAACGGTGAGTAAACACCGCCATCAAATAAGCGTATTCGAGACGAATGACGCTTAAGTAAGATGGTCCTTGAGATAGCCAATCCGAAGGCACCGACTCCAAAAAGAGTCCTTTTAAGAGTTTATTTAAGACTTTTTAGTGTATTTTGTTTTTGAAGTCGGTTTTAACTTTTTTATAATTTAACCTACGACATTTTATATGTTGGACGTGTCTGTGCAACTGTATGTGTGTGTGTGTGTGCGCGGGTGTATGTAGCTCATTAATGAATTAACCGATTTTGATGCGTTTTTTTTTGTAAGCTGACGTAATTGAGATGATTCTTAACTCTTTTTAATCCAGCTCTACCAGTCGTCTCCAACATATTCAGCTTTTTGTTAGTATTTCCTGGATCGCAACACTAAATATTTAAGCTTTTCTTTTTTATCCTTTTTTTAAAGAATTTAATATTATTTCTTTTCAGAACTTACAAGCCTGGACGCAAATACGAGAGTGCCTGCAAAACATGCCTTGAGCGTAGCCGCCGCGAACGCGGCATATCCTATCAGTGTGGACACACAGAAACCAACGCGACTGACACTTTTTTACCCTTGGAGGCAAGTTTGTAACTTATTTTTACCATTTTATGCCTTATCAGAATGGGTGAAGGCCTAAAATTGCTTAGTACTTCTGTTCTTTTTCTGGCAAAATCATAGTAGAAAATAATTATAAGTATGTAGCAGACAAGGGCATCACTTTATGAAACCTCGTGGTGTTAGTTTTAATAACTAATGTGTCCTTTTCTTATGGCCTCATCCAGTTTTTTCTGTGAAAAGCATTCTAAAACGGGAATTTCAATCGTCAGATTTCAGTTTATCTTGTAAATAACATAAATTTTACCATAAGCAAATAACGTGATTTTCGTTTCGACCTATTACAATATGATCTCAACTTATCGACTGTGAGATTTAATTTCACATTTATACTGCAGGGCATCGAAATTAAACTACGATTGTCTAGATACTAGATAAAACATAATCATTCCTACTCGCTCGCTCGTGCAAAAAGACTTTTCCCGCCGTCCGCTTTGTTTCATTCGTCAATGACAATATGAAATGATCTATTAATTCGCAGAGTGTGATTTGTAGCAGTCTATGTGTGAATAATGAAAATAATTTCATATCATTTTTTATCTGCTGTTTATGAAATGTTCCATGCTTAGGGTCGTCTTCTGTGACTGTGTGGTTAGACAACCGCCAAACCAATCACAGCTGCTAGTTTTGTTTGACCATAGTCCTAAATTTCATCATTTTATCTACTAAGAAATCTAGATTGCACTGATTCTGTGCCTTAGGATCGTAAAAATATGAAATAAAGACACCCATTACATTAAAAAGACACTACACCATACATCTGACGATTGAAAGCCTACCCTAGTCGATATTGGTGAAGACATAAAGAAGCAGGTAGCCGGTACCGACCTGCACTGACTGACAAGTGATGTGCTAAGTCATCTTTTTTGGATCTTGAAATATTTTGGAAATTCGTTACAAAAATTCAAATAAGGACTGACTAACACAAGAATATTGTTTATAACAAGATTCAAATCAGGACTTGAGTCAGAAGAATCTCTATAGAGAATTTCAATTCCATGAAATAGCCAACTCGGCACATCACTAGTTAGTCGGTACAGGTCGGTACCGGCTACCTGCCTCTTTATGTCTGAAGACATGGTAATAATAATATCACTGTAAGATATTTCCCAAACAATTTTATACAATAATGTTTAATAATAATTATTGTAGTCTTAAACTACCTTAAAAATTTTAAATGTAAAAATTTCTAAGCAAGCCTTTTTCTACGTTTTAAATAAGGAATTTCTAAATCTTAGTTGTTGGGAAATAACGTTTTGTCATTTTTGGAAAACAAAGTCAGTGTTCTACAATATCATAAGTAGTTCGACAGCAAAATTTTATTTGGATGGAATCCAAGCTGCTATTTTTCTTAATTTTTCATTCCCAAACTGTAAATAAAGTGTGTAAATCAAAACCAAATATGTTATTTAATTCTGTATTATAGTCATTTTTATTTAACGTTACTCACGCTCAGTCATGTATTCAATAAAGACATATCCATAAATTATTTATACTAATACAACGTTAAAAAGATTTATGACAATATTAATGTATTCTTTTTTTGCCAAAATAAAAAAAAACAGATAGATTTTGCTATAACAATCATAAAATTTTAATTACTTAAGTATATTTTCTTTTTCATATTTGTTAACTTAATATACAACCTAAACTTTTTGTTTTCCGGAAAACTAAACCAAGAATTCTACAAAGCGTAAGCTTTAATTTCGCGAAAGAATTTATTCTAAAAGAAGTATAATGCACGCTACGCTAGCTTACGCATTGCCCCTAACTTTATTCATAATACGCGCGGTATAGTGCACGCTACGTTGCCAACTTAATTACAACTGCGGTTGGGCGCGCGTAAGACACACCGAGTGCAATGTGTATTATTTTGTATAATACTATAGGTATACCGCGAAATTAAGAATAGCTGATCGCGCGAGGGGTGCGGGCGGCGCGGAAGCACTCGCCCGCGCCGCTCACTAACCGCGCTTTCGTCTCCCCGCGAAGTCTCAATGAAGCGGTTTACCTATAGAAAATAATGCAAAAATGCGAATTTTAGTAAAATCTTTTAACACAACCTACCAACATAATTTTCCGAAAAACAAAAAGAACACGACATTATTCGAAAATTTTTATTTCCGTGTGTTATAGCAAAAACACTAGTAGACAATCAATAGTGCGGTGATGGATAATAAAAATGTATGTATCTCTTTATTTTATGTATCTTTTTAAATCATTGTAGCAAATAGTGGTAAGTACGGTGCAAAGTTAGCAAAAATGTGCTAGTGTAAAATATTTGCACGACAGTAGGGCCTATTTTATTCAAGCCAATGATGATTTGTATGTGAATATATTTGCACGTTTTCGGTTATTTAAGGTTCTTAGCGCTCATAATATTTTACACACAACTTTTTTTGAAACGTAAAATAAATTCTTAAAAAACATAAACTTTTCGGCAAACGTAGTGTTGGACGCCCCCCTGCCAGATGGACCGATGACCTAAAGAAGGTAGCTGGTAGTGACTGGATGAGGAAAGCAGGGGATCGTGCACTTTGGCGTGCCCTTGGGGAGGCCTACGTCCAGCAGTGGACTGCAACAGGCTGATTGATTGATTGATTGATTGATAAACTTTTCATTATTATTAAAAGACGGCCTGTTTCACAATGTCCGAATAAGTCCCTATTAGCGTTTTCTGTCACTACTTTATACGATAAATGAACTCAAATATGATATCCATATTTGAGTTATTCATGTTTTAGGGCTTCATTGATAATGGTGAAAACAGGCCCTTAGTTAAGAGCGCTAGAATCCCCAAAAAAATGCTTTCAAATACTCAACTGTGATTTTAAGACCAACTCAATACGTAGCTAGATTTTGTATTGTAAAGAGGTACCTGTAGATTGTAAGCGCGCTAATATTTTTTATCGTTTAGCTAGTTCACCTTTTTGAATATTTATTTCTGTTGAATATTATTTAACCTTTATTTTGAATTGTGAAGAATTGTAGTTTTTCAATAAAACATCGATATTTTGTAATCTGATCGTTTTAATTGTTATTATGGTATGGTGGTACGTTGATGTTTAGCATACTTTTTCACCTTAATTCTACCCGAATTTCAGAAAATCATATCGGATCCCTACCTCATACAAGGAACGCACCCTAAAAGTTTCAGGAGCTCTATTTTTGAATCACTCGCTTCAAGATGGCGAGTAATTTTTGTTCTAGTATAAATTTAAACTCAAGGAAAATAACTCGTTTTCGTTCGAAGATGAATTAAAAGTCATGGGAAAAAATCGTTGTCGAACGAAAATCAAAAATAGGGCCCCAGGTCTCTACAATCAGCGGTTTAGGCTGTGCGTTGATCCGCAGGGGAAAAGATACGTCGATGTCGATGCGAATGAGATTACTGGGTTTTACCTATTTGTTTGGGCAACATAAGTAACTGACATTATCATGATATTCAGTGAATTGTTGAATCAATGTGACTCTTGCATTTGTGAATGAATTCCTCGATACAGTTTTTTTTTAACAAAATGCTTTAAACTTTACGTATTACCTACTGGATAGAAGCGTATCCTACCTTCTTATTCTTACTGAAAATTGAAAAAAAAACTTTATATTACTTGTTATTGTTAGTTAAAAAAAATATGTGATGATTATATTTTTTTATTTGTGTTTTAAAACTATTGCTTGGGGCTTGTACTTTCTGATATAGAAGAAAGTTATTATTACCCCCTCGTACCGTACTATTGTTTTAGATTTGCGTAAAATATGTTATCTTATGAAAATATATCCTCCCATAGTAGTAACTGTTGTCGCCGTGGTTCTATTACCGATCAGCTGACACGTTGTCATTGTCACACGGTCTCTAATTGCCCCCAGTACAGCCCTATCGATTTATCGATCCCATGTGCGCGGAACATTTCCGAGGTGATATTTATTAGATAGGGAATGTGAAAGAAGACGGAGGAATGAATTTGTACTAGTTTGATAATCGTCTGTTAATCTTGGTGGAATGGTGTAATTAGCTACTCTGATGGAAAGCTAACTTAATCACAAAAACTAAAAAAAAGGTTAACATTATGTTTTTTATTAGGACCATAATATTACGTTGTAAGAAATCAAACATTATTTATCTCCCCTTCATCTGTCGTCCTCTTAAAATCTTCTTATATAAAGATGTATCCAGCTAAGAGGAGGAGAAAGTTTAAAAGAAAATAACTACAGTCTTTAAAAGTCAGAAACTAGTTGACGACCCCTGACTCATCAATAATTCGGTGAAGCTACACCGACATTGAATCGATGGGAAGTAGGTCACTCATATAAACAACGCCGTCACTTACACACATATTTTTTCTCTACTAAAAAGTGTCATAAAAATCACAAAAGACGAAAAAGGAGACCAAACCCGTGTGTCCCGACTTCATTGATTAAAAAACTAAGATAATGTTTCCAAAAAAGCGCACATAAGTAGAAGATATAATCAACTTTTGGATCAACTACGCCTTTCTCCTTTAATTCTAACCCATCCTAACCCATCCCTCTCAAGATGAAGACACAGCAAGTGAGTGTGGACTACTGGGCGATGGGGAAAGCAATGTTCGTGTACGTCACCCTGACAGCTATGTGTTGGCTCATGCTGCGGTTGTTCAACGCCGTGTTCATGCTGCCACGACGTTTGCGCAGCCAGCAGGAGAACATACAAAAGACTCTGCAGGAGTTGCAGGTATTTAATAAAGCCGCCTTGCCAGTCTAAGATCCAAAATCGCTCTTCGTTGTCTTTGTTGGTAGTGACGCTCGTTTGTGAGTCGTGTACGCAAGTGATTTTTGTTTGGATGTGGTAAGGCAGCATGGTCCTGACATGTGAAAGCGTAAAGTCGCTAGATACAGCTATCATTTTTTAGTCGTTATCGAGATTGTGACACATCATAACGCGCCCTTCCTGGTAGCAATCCTGATACGCAAACGAATTTAACCGTTTAGATCTTTAAAATGGTAAGGCGCCCCTAGATAGTACATACGTACTTTTTATATCAACTGTTATTTCTGCAAGGAAAACAAGTGTTAATGTCAATACCGTAGGCAATTAATATGCGAAAAACCGTCAGGTAAAGGAAAGCACTGTTTTTAGTTAATTTTTCACATTTCGTTTTTTAATACATATAATGGCGTCGTATCTTGATATTGCCGCTGTAGGTGATATTGTTGATAAAATGATAATGCTATCAGTGCATTACGTTAGGGATACAACGTAACCACATGTGAAATAATGAAGTTGTAGTTGTATTTAAGCAGTTATAAAATTAAAAGTAACTTAAAATCTCAATTTCTTTTAGAAACGGTTTCCTGATCTAAATATAACGGAAGATGATCTCAAAAACGCTGAAAAAGAGCTGGAGGAATTTATAAAAGAAGACAAAGACAAAGAAGATGGTGAAGCCAAGGAAAGTACTAGTGCAGAAACACCACAGATAGAAGAAGATAAAAAAACAATTTAATTTTCATCTTAAGGTGTTATATATTTCATAAAGCACAATTTTTATCATTAAGTCAACATTTAGATAGAAATGCGACACAGGTAATTTTATACTTATTTAAATAACCACATTTCAGTTCATATATGTACTAACCAAGAATGTTATATGAATACCTACTACTCAGTAATACATGTTTATTTTAGTACGTATCTCATCCATTTACATAATAAGATTCAAATATTTAAACAGCCGAAAATTCCTTTGCATTCTCCGTAGCTAAAAGGATTGCTATGTTGCTGTCGCAAATATCGTTTAAATCACCTCATAATGCATAGATGCAATTTAATAACGCTGCATCCCGACGATTCTAAATCTAATCTCCATCTAATCAAACCCCTGCCAGCAACGAGGGTGATCAGTAGGGGTCGCTTAGTTCCCCTTCCCGCCACTGGGTGGCGCTCCCAGCTTAAAGCTCCGGAGGCGTGGTGAGCGTTATATCGATCGTAACATTTAGCCATGTTATTGTTAATTTTAGAGCGCAAAAACAAATACGTCCGCTATGTAATAAACTGATAAGTGATAGATAAGTAATCGTGTGAATGATGTCGATCAGTCGTTTGTTGGCGACGCGTGTGACCGGGCGCGCGCGTTCGGGGAACCAGTGCTAGTGATTGCTGATGGTTCGTGAAGATGACCAGGTCGAGCTACCGGCCCCTCGTGCCTCGGTCTTCGAACAACTCGCTGGACAATCGAGATATGGGGTAAGTAACACAGTTTTAACAAACGATGCGTGTAATTAATATCGATTGGGAAACCTGTCGGCTGATTGCGGCTTTTTTAGATTTCTTTAGTTTTGATAGCATGTAATGTGAATGCGATACTTTTGACTCTGGTAGGGTCAAGTAGGGTAGAGGTTTTGTTTGTTGAGTTTTCCCTACTAAACTATTATCATTATAATCTTTTAATCTTTCTTCCCACTATCCACCACTGATGCTTGAACAATGATTATTAATACTGCTTATTTTCTAATGAATTGCACACAAAGGGTTCCTGTTGTGTGTAGTTACTGTTGGTACCTTAATTAATGTCCGCTGTGTGACAAAAGACTAATTAATTCTCATACAACTTGATAACTGGTGCGCAAAGATCCTATTCTCATTCCCAACGAGGGAGAATATAAAAAGGATTCTTACTTTGCTTGAAACCATTTTGGGGTACCTGCTTTTTTATCGGTCGGTACATTTACTAATACGCTTCGAATTTACGCATAGAAGTTTTTTCTTGATGTAATTTTCAGGTATTTTAATTTAAAAAAAACAGTAGGTATGTTATATTGTTTTAACTGCTAGTCTCCTCTTACTGCAGAAAATCATACTATAGAAATTCAAACTATACATTTCTTAGTTAATTTGTAACTAATTCAACCATGTCAATTGAATACTGCGCAATTGTAACAACTGATATCGATGTAGGTATTTCTTTACATGTGCCTTGTGCTCCAGTGCTCCAAACTTTAGCTTATTTAAATGCTTCATTCTGAAGATCCAAAATCTCCATCAATCAGCAGCTTTAAAATGAGAAATGGTTTACCGAGCTGTCCTAAAGTGGAATCGCTAGCTCGAGAGCTGATTTTCGAGCTTATTTTCATAAGACTCTAATGTAAGATGAACAAAGTGTCTCTACTTCGCAGTTTACACGTCGCCACCCATTGTTATCTCATGTTATCAAACTGAGCACCATCCATTGAGCACAATACAGGACTTCGGCCAGACATGTCATCGCGGCACCTTTGTGTTTAGATAATAATAATATAAATACACTAGAGCGTGGCGCAATTATAAATAGGCAGGCTCAAAGAGAGCTTGTGAAAAGGTTGCTTGAAATCTCGATATTGTGTTTGATCTTGAATTATGTCACTATACTAACAAAACCATGATAATTTAATCATAACTAAATATTAAGTCTTAATAATAATGGTTGACTGCCAATTGAATGATTATTTATTAATTAGTATTTGTTGTGCCTTTCTTCTAAATGACGATGATGGTTTACGGAAAAAAACTTACAATATTTGCTTTGCTACTACGAGTTTTACATTACTTCGCATTAATCAAAAAAGAATAATATAAAATCTACTTGATCAATGATAACTTTACCTAGGTAAAGTAAATAATAACTCGTTTCGGTTTTAGTGATAACGATTTCTAGGCTACGACGTTAAACTTATGTAGTGGAAAAATAAAACGATACACATTTTATATTTTTGCTACATTTAACTATAACCACATAAAATATAATAGTACTCCATAACTTCAAACCAAAGTTGCTTGGGTACATAAAACCAATATAATATTACCTAACATGTATTAATGAAGTACTAATTTCTCGAAATAGTTAAATCCCAGTCCTAGATGTTAGATATATTAAAGTGGTTTCTATTACTTTGTAAGTAGTGTCGTTAAACGTTTAACTCGTGACAACTACTTTAAGAAAGTTTCTGCTTTTAAATGTAGTTAGCTCCACCCAACCTTCAAACCTTCAACTAAACTGTATACTTATACGAGTAGTATATTTTTACTGTGTGGCACAAAGCCAACTAGATATCACTCAAGCATACTAAGAACTGAAATTATAGTATAAGTAAACACTACCTACCTTATGATTATTATATCTACTTAGTTAACTATGGTAACAAACTAAAAGCTATGCACATTGTCATTGTTATTGGCATAGTATAGTGTGAGAAATACTTGTTTCTGACCGAAGTTATAGTTGTAGTTTTTTAATAAATAAGTGTGAGAAATGGAAAAGTAATGGCAAACCACTACATTGAAATTGCTAGGAAATGTGTTTTATTTTCATAGAAGGCCCCTCAGTTATTTAAGTATATTCTTTCTTGTCTATACTTATCTTATATCTACGTCATGTTGATATAAGTAGTTGTGAAACAAATAAAAAAACATATTTGATAGCAAATATCAAATATTTGGGTAAAGTGCTTAAAATTCGCCTTGTTATTGTGAAAATAAGTTCGTAAAGATTTTCTGCTTACTTATTGGCGACGATTATGATTGTTGTGTGGGTCACACTTTGCTTCTCCAGAGTAGGATTTCAGTGATGAGTACTTACGCCATAAGGTAAGAGCTATCTATAAGACAAGATAAGATGACTATTGCCTATCCTTCACAGAGGTCAGTCAGTAACTTATTCGTTATTGATGTACATTTTTTTTAAATATTTTTCAAAACGCATTAATATAGGGCGCTGTCTAAACACGCAATTTAAATCCATTGCTTACTTTTTACGTAATTTTGCGATCTTACACGTGCCATTCCATTCTTCTATTCATATCATAACAGAACCTTGATCAACCCTTAGTAGTACATGTCCCTTTGTAGCTGCGCGTGACCGACGTCACACGAATCTTTGTCTGAGACTTTACCGATAGTTTACTTTGTATTTCTTGGCTATTATGTATTGATTGAACTCGAGCTGCCTATTGAATAGGCTGACAATAGCGACCTTAGTGGAGCCCTTCTCTAATGCACGTAAACAAGTATTAATGTGCATGGTATACTTGACAAAGAAGATAAATAGAGTACGACCTCGCGCCTAACCACTTTTCTTTTTTCGAATTCACTTTCCGAATTTTCAACGAATTGAAATATCGGAAACTCATAAATACCTTATAAAGTACATGGTAGCAATCCCGTATCTATCTTAACTTTTCAATATCGCTTGCACACACGAGACGACACAAAAACAGGCGGTCACTTTAAACAAGAGACGATGCGAGGTGCAAGAGATTTTGACTCTTAGGTGGTTAGGCGCGTGAAACCTCATTTGTACGTGAGTGCAAAGCAACTTTTCATTTTCATCTACGTAGCTAGGCTAGGCGGAAAAAGTACTTAGTGCGTTTGGATATTCTATCCTCTCTTGATTTAAGATCAATAAATACGTAGTAGGTGCTTATTTTACTGTTTTTAAACTACTCCAGCTACATTATACCACGTCATTATAAGCAGAGGGTTAACTTTAATTGAAAAACAATGCCCTTTTCATTATGTATATCCATGGCACTGCACCGTACCGTACCTACCTTTAGGAAACCCGCTTGAAGCAGTAGCCAATTTATAAAATATCATCAATAGATATTTGTACCTATCGAGCTAGAAAATATAAGCGAATATACAAGTAACTGCACCTTCCTTCTCACTAAAGAATTTTATCCAAGACGATAAAAAGCAACGTTCACGTCTCTAACACAATCGATCGACAACCGTTACCGACAGCCCAATTAATCTCAGGGCATGGGCAGATAAACCAAGCATTCGCTAGTTTGCCTGGGGCCCTATTTTTGAATCAGTCGTCTCTCGTCTCAATATGGCATGTGTTAATGTCATTCTTTGATTAATGTTCGGTTTTCAAATAAAAATTTTCAATCCATACGGCCGTTATTTAAAACAAGATAACTCAGTTTTGTTCCTATTCTTGTCTATATTTAGCGTGATTTTAGTTGAATTTCCATGCTACTCATCGAACGGAATATTTACGCGAGTGATATTTATTAATAAAGTCAAATTTCGGAATGAAAACCAGTTATAATCTACACATGAAGGATTAAAAAAACATAGCTCAATTTTGTGAGTACTCACGTCTATATTGGATATCGTTTTCGAACGAAAATCACACGCCATATCCAAGCGAGTGATTCAAAAATAGAGCTCCTGATCCAATACAGAAAAGCATACGTAAATAATACAAGATCGCAGGCATTCAGACCACGTACCACGAAGAACCTACGATGAGTCTGTAACACGATTATCCGTATCTTACGATAAAACTACTTACATACATTCCCATATCCCTTCGGGGGTGTGATTCTGTTGCTTAAATATTTATTTTTTTGTATGGGACCAAACCAACATCGTAATCGCATAATATTATTGACTTCTCCATACAATATATTATCCTACATTAATAAGCGGGCACTTAAACTATGAGGAATTGTAAAATAAATGCGAGCCCATGTGAAAAGGTTTTGTACAAGAGCATATGAATCAGTTCAAGACATGCAGTTAAGTATGTTAGATCCAGTTCCCTCTAAGGAACCGTCCTATCCTATAAGTAGTATTATCCGCCCGATTTAAAAATAACGTCATAATAACAACGTTCAATATAATTGGTGCGTGATTTCAGTCTTGGTTTAAACCTGGTACTATATTTTTTGTAATAGAGAGGAGTTCGTTATTTTTTTTAATTAGCCTTTTTCCCTCATGATGACACCATGTCTAACCAATAGACCGATAGAACTGTAGGTACTGCACCCAAAAATACTGGCAACTTATTTTACAGAGTCTCTGCAGTGGTTCCCAAAAATTTGGGTCAGAGAACCCATTTTTGGTGCTGAGCAATGTAGGTCACTTAGTTGGTATTCCAATAATATTTAATTAAATTCATCTTGCCTCAGTGAAATTTCGAGAGCTATACGTATAATTTAATTAATGTTAACTTGTGTGGTGAATTGAAAGCAGTAAAAGAAATTGAATACATTCATCCAAGCTAACAGATTAAGCTCTGCAAAAACAGTATATCCGCTTGTATAAGGTTTGCAACCTACCGTAGATCCGTAAACGTAGTTTTGGTATTTTTTTAAAGCCTCTTTAACGTGCGATTTATTCAATGAATATGTTCAGCTATAAAGTAATGACTGCTAAAATTACTCCCCAGATGAGGAAGAGATAACCCTGTTGTTTGTAATCTCTGGCTCGATTGCGAGAGTTCAGTGAGCTTTCCATTTCCCGGTACATTAGGGATTACATGTCTGACGAAAGAATGTTCCGATAACGCCAGCCGGCCTGGATCTGCCGTTTCACTACATTTGACTTGATTGAATTGAATTTTACCAGAATTTTCCGTGTAGAATATAATAGTTGTTTTTCTATATTTACATTTCTTTTAATGTAATGCTTCATGTTTTCATCTCATTGTTGTGACAAGTCTGATGGTTACGATGGCTAAGATCGACGCATGGTTAAGTAAAAATATGGTTACTTTTTATGTTTTAGCAGCTTTTGCAACGCATGAGTTCGATTTGGTTGAAGTGGCTAGAAAAAATATTATCATCTTCATTAGGTATGTATCATCAATCAGCTGTTAGATGTCAACTGCTAAACTCATTATGTAAAATAGTAGCAATGATATAGCCTTTAATTTACAATTAAGTATCCTGAATTGAAAAATGTTTAGTTTTAGGTTGTTGTAACATTTTGTTTAAGAATAACAAATGCCAACTTATCTTAACCAAATTTTATCTATTTACTGTTTTTTTTTACAAAATAAACAAATATGCGAACAGCTAGATCCGTATAATTCAGCTCGAGCTCATTTTTACGTATATCAAGAACAAACAAATTACTAAATTATGAACAAACTTGCCTTTGTAATACATATGCCTGCATGAATGTGGATAATGCTCACGGTTTGACCCTAATGACTTTTTTAAGTATGGGTCATGGGGCTTAGGGTGTTGAATGATCCTTTGTTTTGTTGTTGTATACAAAAGCATGAGGGAATATTTATTTACAAAGGTACAATGTATGATATGAGCATTGTTTTGTTTGTTTTATCACAATACACAAAAATATCTCTGCCTATTTGCGTCAGATGGATCACCATGTTGAAGGATAATTTTGAAGTATGTAAGTAGTTACAGAAAACAACTACATTTGGTTTGCATTATTGGCAAGGCAATGGATTTTCCGGTAGAATCTCTGAAGGTAAACACAGATTAATTAACACGTTCCGGGACACTATTCCAGACACAATAGGTGTTTTGTTGTTTTCTTCACGGCTGTAGGCGTTCACTGTCTCGGAACGTGTTATTAAGGCATCTCTACTAACTTATGTAAAATATCCTCTTTACTGATTTTAACGTTTTTAGAGTTAAGAATTAAACTGTTTATTTATAGTTAACTAAAATTTCTTATTAAATTACTTACATGCTTCATTTCTTCATATGCAGAAATTGTGATAATATTTCTTATAATTTGCTAAGATATTAAAGAGCTATCTCTAACACACTGTTATTTTATGTGATAATATCAGTGTGAATGACTTGTTTATAGCTACTGGCGTCTTTTCTTATCGGTTGCATGCTGTGCTCTATTTGAATTACAATATACATAAGTAGCTGTGCGGTTTCCTAGCTACACAATGTACATATTAACTACTAAGACGTTGAAGTGTAAACACTGATTAGATAAAACATACAAGATTCAATTAGTAATATGGAAATAACTTTCAAATCTTAGCTGATTATTCAGAACTTAAAAGTTATCGAATGTCCATTTTAATTATCATTACTTCCTACTATTACAAGTGGTTGACTGGTAATGATTTAAGGCATTAAGTCCGCCAATTGTACAACTACAGTGCTATTGAGTTTAAGTTAATAAAAAAAACATTTGAGCAGATAGATGATACGCCAAAATGTGGTTAAAAGAGGAGACCTCATTAATAGAAATAGTTTTAAGTGGAAAACGTATTAATAAATTTTTAAACAGATTTCTTTTTGTATACCTACTTACAGTTTTGGTACCCAGTCTCTAGGTAAGATATTGTGTACTTACGTTAAATATTATGCAAAAATAAATAGGCAGGTATAGTCAGCGGTTACCTTTTCCACATTTTATCCAAGAAAAGGCTTAGGCAAGTAAAGGTAAGTGTCCTCCAAGGATTACGTAAAAGGAAAAGGGAAGATCCGGGAAGGGGCTTTGCATTTGCAAGAGACGTTTAAATATTCTTCAAAGAATTAGTGCTAGTCGGAGATGGTAGAAAGTTTTAATTAAAAAAAGTTCTATTTATGATCTTAGGCTTTTATGGTTACTCAAACTCTGTAAATCAGTACTAATTTCCCCCAGATTTCTATCACGCAGCATTAGCTGCAAGTATTAACTGTAACTTTCTTCAAACCCTTACCTATTAGTTTCAGAAGACTTCTGGCTATCTGGCCTTGAAGGTCACAAATGGGAGCATCCTGCCCTTTTCTAGTCTTAAGTGCCGCGAACTTGTGACCTGAACTCGAAGAGTTGTTAGAAGTTATAGGCATACTCGGCTTTGTACACAAAGTTGAAAGGAACGAGGTCGGGTGGAATACCTAACGAGAGGCTACAGGTGTCACCTATTACGTTTCGGGGTATTATAGGCCAAGCCTAAGTATTTAATGAAGTCGATAAAACATAGAAATATCGAATACTGAATTATTCGTTGGTTAGTGCACAAACCAGCCCCTAGGGTAACTTTTTTTATGTATAGTGGTCTGGGACCACTCCACCATATTATACCATAGCCGTGCTCGGAGCGTATCAGACAAGACACGCTCTACTATGCCCACTGATCTACAGCGTTCAGTCTCATCGTATTTTATGGAGCGAAAGCTAGAGCGAGCATAAGCGTATTTTGCCGGTGATGACACCCTCCGTGCATGACACGCGACGGTGTTGGAACGGTCTAATGGGGAAGGTGTCATAGTTTTCTATGCAATTTTTTTGCCCGATACGTTCCTCACGGTCGTGATAAGCTATGGTGCAATAGGCAGAAATCTTAAAGCGTCTCAAAGCGGCTTATCATTTACTTGCCAAATAATTGGGTGGTTATAGCCCGCAAATCTCAATGACGATCTTGCGTTGAAAGGATCCATCGAACGGTATTGTTCAAAATCTTTCCCGTAAATAACGGTTTACCATTTTCCACGAATCCCTTAAAAGTATCAAAAGGATTTTTCGCAGCAACCTTGAAGTTCTTTTGTCTTTTTTGTGTTTCAATGACACGGTAAAACCCTCGAGGGTAAGATTTAAGAGCTCTTGGGTTCTGAATCCCACATTTTTCATGTTTTAGAACTAGTAACTCGTTTAACTTTTGAAATGTAAACTTAGATTGTTTCGTGCTTTTTCAAGCCCGAGAAAAGATATTACCATTTTAATCGGGTTGGTAAACCACCAAAATAAAGGTTAGTTATGATTAAGCATTTATTTACCGGTAAAAACCTAGTATTTGGTTTATTACGTAGACTAGTATACAGTCATGCGATACATTTTATATTCACATAGTTAACGCACACCTACCCTATTCAAAGCTAAAGTAAGTACACAGATCCACTTATCTCACTAAGCTGGGCGAAAACGTTCCTTCTGAAAGGCGTCTATTCAGGCCTCGTTTTCTTTGTACAAAAACTACGAAAATATTCGGTTGGTGCCTTTAAGAAAATACATTTCTATTGAACAAGAATCTTGTCCTATTACAGGGATCTCTAGTCACCCTCCATGAAATATAGGTTCTCTTTCCGATAATGAAATAAGAATCGGATTTCAGGCACAAAGCGAGGCTAGATTATAATAGACCTTTTTGCTGAAAAATACACGCTCCTTGGTATCAGAATAACAATAAAAGTTTGATGTTTATAGTTTATAAAATTTTCGTGATTATGTAACCTTGTAGAGAATTTTTACTGTTCTAGAATTACCTATTCGAGTACATACCTACCTATTACAATTTCCACATTTTTACCTTTATAAAGTTGAATTTGAGCTTATGGCCGTGAGATTGTGGTAAAGGGTTCAGGGAAAAGCAACTATGAAACATTATAACCATAAATAATGAAGTCAGTAAAAAGAGTAAAGGTTTTATTTATTTCATTAATGAGAGAAAACTAAATGATGCTTATCATAAAGTATAAAAAATATTTTTCATACGAATAGCCTTGCCTATTAGTTCACCAGTGCCATATTAATTACGAGTGTTGGAAACGCGACACGTTGCCACTAATTACTGATTAGTACAACACATGGTTCTTGCTGCCTGGAATTTAAAAAAAATACTTGGACATCCTAGTGAGTATTTTGAACTAATGTCAATGTTTAATGCGCCTAATGATTAGGTGCAAATTCAAATTCAAAATCTTTATTTCAATTTAGGTCATGAAATGACGCTTATGAACGTCAAAACCAACGTGCAACCCAAAGATCTTCAAAGTCAGAGCAAACAGGCTTCTTCTGGGTTCATGTTAAGATAAACCTATGTATGCACCTATATTATATCCTATTGTGATAATAAGCAGCAACATAACGATGATGAGTAAGTAATACAAATAACTTATATTAGGCTATGCTAACACCTGGTTATTTTTGTTCAGTCAAAGTCACTTGTTTATTTATTTCTGGCAGCTTAGAGCCCATTTAATATTAGTAGGTATACAATTTGCCTTATAACTATGGTTAGAAAAAGTTGAAAAGTGAAATGAAAGTTGGGTATGAGAGACCACCCACTTTTGAATGAGTGGAGACTCCCAACAATCCGCAAAGACCCTCAGGATACTGTTGGAGGTGCCACGAAACGCGCCATGGCACTTTACATCACTCACCAATCGAAGTCAGCATATTAAGTAAGTCCTATATCCTACTACTATTATAAAGGCGAAAGTTTGTAAGTATGGATGTATGGATGTATGGATGTATGGATGTTTGTTACTCTTTCACGTAAAAACTACTGAATGGATTTGAATGAAACTTTACCACAATATAGCTTATACATCAGAATAACATATAGGCTACAATTTTTGAGGTTTCTAATGTGAGGTCGTAAAAAAACACATTTTTTGCGCTACTAGACGGGACGAACCTGAAGTCCACGCGAACGAAGTCGCGGGCAAAAGCTAGTCCTATTATAAGAAATCTGTAAAAAATGATGCGCCATAGTGATATGTAGGTATGTTTTATAAGTATGTATAGGTATCCATTTGAAATATCCAATAACCATCGAATGCAAATTGAATCGACTAGGTAATTGCAAACATCGGCGCATCCATACTGTAGATGAATTTTGCGCATTTATATGCTAATCCATTTAATCAAATCCGCTGGTGGCTTCACCTAGGAGATGTGGGTACATACAATGTAACAGCCCAACCAGTACAAACAGACCACTGATAAATAATCACGACTCCAAATTAAAACGCAGTCATATCTAGGCATCATAATCGTTATCTGGTATTCGTAACAAAAGTTCCTTACTGCGGAACCTAGACATTAAGTGTGTTCTCTGGCGCTTAAAAAATATATTTTTTCATTTAATAACTTAGGTAGGTACTTGTTGTAAGTTATGATAAAGAGTTATTACTCTTCTTTTACTTTTGAACGATTAATATATTAGTGAAGTCCGTATGTAGCATAAATATTCCGACAAAGACTACAAACACCCGTACCTATTGTAGGTACATTACATATTCGTCGGAGCAACAATGGATTATGTATTTTGTCTTTGAAAGAATAAAGTCGTGTATAGTTACGACTTAGATATTCTATCATTTCCATAACTTTTCAACACTCTGTGCCAAAGGGAAGTTATCCATTACCAGGATATTGAACCCTTGCTAAACTTGATGTAATAAGGAAATATCAGTATTTCCCGAGTTATCACGAGCTCCGCTTTGTAACGCTTCGTAAATACGGTACTTCCGAGGATCATAGATCCTCGGAAAAGGTTTTCATAAAAACGATTGGATTTGAAAAGAGCTTTCCTTTCGCCTTTCGTTTTTTATGATTTGGATGAATGCTTGTAATATTGGTGGAAGGTTTTGATTATTTTGTTATATGTATGGGTTGATTGATTATGAAACTAGGACACCTTAGGTACAGTAATTACTTTTGTAGTTGGTTAATTGAGATAAGACAGTTGTAAATGGAAAGACTTACTGTTTACTTATCTTCATATCTATAAATATAGTATTTCAAATCAAAGATAGAATTGACATAAAATGAATTAATTAATTCATTTTGTATTTATTTATGAAATATAGGTACTAAATGTTAGCTTTTGCAGACCAATTTGCGGGTGTTAACCATAATATTAATTGTGAGGGTAATAAATTCGGTTAACTATCGCGCCAATAGCATCACTTTTGGCAAATAGTCAAACTTTAAGCCGAAACATTTGATGCAATTTCACACTGCATATGACTGCGGTTAAAATTTGTAACATTCATCTGAATTACCTTAATTTTTAACATGAATCTGATCAATTACCTATAGCTGACACAAGTACATATACTCTTGAAAGGTTTGTATACTTTATAATAAAGAAACAGTAAACAGTTTTTATAAAGTTTGTATACTTTATAAAAAATCTATAGAAATCTAAACCTCTTAAAAAAATATGCATAAAAAGTTCGCGGAATGACACTAATATCTAAAGTTGCGAAATCATTTGATACCTAGGTACTACCTACCTATCTAAGTACCATATTTTGAACGGACTTTCCCAGTGATTAGAATCATTCTTTTTAGCCAAGGAACGTCTACTGCTGAATATATTTTAAAAAAAATCTAAACAAAAATCTGCGATGCGACAGTGGCTCCCGTGACCTTTTAAATAAACTCCCTTATATGTTGCTGAAGGCTTGTTGGCTTAAAGCCAGGCAATAATAGTTGGGGCCGAATCGTTGGGCGCCAAACCGCGGCAGGCAGATAAGGAGGCCTTGAACCCAACTGGCACAAGTTTAATAAACAAGAGGACATGCACAAGGACGAAAAGATTCAAGCTCTTTAACCCCGTGTAAGATGTGAGGAAAGTTGTTTACTTGTTTGCAGTAAAAATCGACTTCAGAATCATCCGAACTTAGAGCGTGTTCGCATATAACAGCGTAGGTGCCGTTTTCATTTTCGCAATTCGCGATGAAATGATTTACCCGCCCTTAGTGTAATAGATATGGATTTTATTGTAAATATGTATGTCAGTTATGTTGACTACATTGTCGTTTTACGATACGAGATGTGGGTACTTAGGGCACCTCACAATTCACTTTGAGGTGTATTGGTAAAATATTCAATGTGCATAAATTTCATCTGACTGCATTTGCTCTTTCCTTCACTTTAAGCTCAACAACAAATTGTAGGTGTTGAACACGGCGCACTACTGACAAATAAATAATTTGTTACCTAACACTCTGTTAAATATTTACCCACCTGGAAGCATACATCCGTTCCTTTATAAAAATACGTTTCAGGAAAATGTTACATTGTTTTTCCAGTAACCAGTTTCCGAAAAAGAGATACCTACCGCGTGTCGGTATTCTTCAGGCCATTTGCTGTATTTATTTATAAATCACGTTGGTTCCTAGTAAAAGTGCTACTTTTTATTACCAACTTTAAAAAAATGGAGGTTACCAATTTGACATTTCTTAAGCTTAAAAGAAAGCACTTGCAACATTCCATAGGCATGTAAATGTGACGGTGGCCGAGTTTTACGTTTGTATCTATATTCTTTGGCCGAGTGGTTTAGGCATACGCCCGGATAGCGTAAGACACGGGGTTCCTCGTCTGTCACATAGCTGCTTTTACAAGTACAATTTATATTATTCCATACGTATTAAACCAATTTGTATAATTAGGTATATCACTTATTATTACTTAGAACACACTAATGGCAATGAATCCCGCAGAGATACGTATTAGTTTGAGAAAATTTTCAAACATTTCGTATTTTTGTTCAAATCTAGAATAAGACATCCCCATTTAACTATTATAAGCCCTAACCCCATAAAAAAGATTAAATAAACAACACGTCTAATCACGTCAGTAGGCTTTCTAGCCATTCAGCTTAGCCAAGATTTTTATAACATCCTATTTGCATGGTCGTCGCTCCCGGGTGCAATTTGTTAGCAAACAAGATGAAACGGGCACTTTCCTTGTAATATACGCAAGATTGGATGTTCAGGGATTTCGCGAAACTGCTTTAAAACACGTAAGAGTTGTTTTATCAGTATCTCGCAGTTGGCGCGCGACCAACTGAATTGCTGAAATCTGTAAGGTGCGGTGACTCAACTTTTGAGTAGGTGTTAGCGGTTAGATACGTTATGTGGTTCAAAGGTTATTCATTGTTAGTTTACCCCCAATTTCGATTAATTTTTGTACAAATGTACGGCTGAGTGTGTTTTTGAAGAACACCATGAAGGACTTAAGTCAGTCCAATTCTATTTTTCGGCTTTTGTAATTTACAAACTTCAAAAAAAGGAATAGTGATATCGTTGGAATTTGATAATATTTGAGTTGATATATTATGCTCCAATGCTATATGTAAAAGTATAGAAATCACTCAGTAATTATACCGTATTTTCTTTTATAAATGTTGGTACTTGTTCTTACGTATTTAATTTTGAAAGAGAATCCATACAAATGAAACATTTGTACAAAGTTAACATTTTCCATAACTACTTATAGAAGTATCAGTATGGTGTGTTTTATACGTTGAACAGTTGACGTCATTAGTATACGTCAAATTAAACGACAGCGACATGTGCTAGACAACCTTGAGAATTTAACTGTTATTTCCAAAATTCACGTCACTACCGAGTTTTTAGATTTCTATCAAGTCAAGTACATGGATCTCGCACTATAAAAAAGTATGTTTTCAATAAGCTAACTAATAAGCCTCTGTCAAGAATGAGTGTAAGATAAGTAAAATTAAATATATAAGAAATATATTCATATTGCTACAATTGTCAAGTGAGCACTTTCACATTTAGGCGACTTTAGCAGCGCGACGGTCGTGCGACAGTCGCGCTGCTGTCAATTTAATACATAAATGACAGCAGTAAGCCAATATGAAGGCGCACTAACACCTCAATAAGATAAAGCTTTACAAAATTTTTAAATGTACCATTCATAACAAAAGACAATCTTATACTTCTTTCCTTCCTCCTTATATAAGAACTCCGACTGCTCAATTCGATCGCTATAAATATTGCAAGTTGTATCTATAAATAAACGGTGTTATCATAACGACCTATTTCCACTCTAGATGTGAATGAACCAGCTTCAAACACTTCTCGAGTATTATAACGGCTATAAAATATCTAGAATTCTGGACCGACCACAAGCTCATAGTTTGTTTGGACCTAAGATCCCTTACACACTGTGACTTTTAGCATCATCATGCAGAAGCGCGACTGCATCGATGCTAACGCGCGTTAGTATCTACAGAACATAATTTGTCAATGTCCAGCTTCTGCATCGCAACTGCATCGATACTAACGCGCGAAAGCATCGCGACTGTATCGATGTAAATATCGCAGCGAGTAGACAAAGGTTGACAATTTGCGACTGCATCAATGCTGCATCGCGAGTGTATCGCTGCTAAAAGTCTCAGTGTGCAAAGGGTCTAAAAGTTATTAGCATCTATTCGCCTTACTTAAATCACTACAGTGTGGCTACGAGCCTTTTAAGTTTGATAAATCGTGCAAGCTTATCACTGTCGTGTTAGGCCTGCCGCGTGGCCGGGACCTCAGTCAGGAGTTAGTACTTTGTTTTTGTTATGAGATAACACGAGTTCTTAGTAACTATAGTTTACATATTTGGTTCTGAAATTTACGCGACTACTCATTACTCAATAAAACACACTTTTACGGATTGATTTCGCGAACGTTTATTTTTATTTAATGGCAGACTGTCCTGTCTGCCTGTGACCACGGATGCTGTAAAGCATTCGAAACGTCAGGCATTAAATAAATATAAACGTTCGCTAAATCAATCCGTAAAAGTGTGTTTTATTGAACTATAGTTTAGCCGTTTGGAGAATGCTAAAGTATGTTTTCAATTTTAACAGAAAATGTTAAATAATGAGCATCCTGACTTTAAAAATTTTTCTATAAATTTTCTGTCAAACTTGAAAACATCAAAACAGCATTCTCACAGCGGCTAAATTTTAATACTCTATCTATATTATTTATTTATTTTGCGCTTATACTTTCCCTCAAGTCGGCCAATGACACAGAATATATAATAGTTGCCAATGTCAAGGGATCAGACCATTGCGCAGGAGATAAAATTAAAGTGCACAACTATGTGCGCAATACACACAAGTGCACTCGCTGTTCCTTTATTCTCATCCGTTCGGAGAGGAGACGGGACGTAAACATTTAAATTACACTACAGCATTTTGAGAATTGCGTGTATCAAACTTTAGTTAGATAGCATCAAACTCTATTAAATAAGTCCACTCTGTTACGGTTACTAAGAATTCGTATTATTCTTATCGCTTCCCCTAATAAAATATCTGCTAAGATATAAAAAACATAAACACTTAGCGCACGAAACCATTCCATTATAAACAATATTCATCGTCTGATAGAATAGTTATTCTTGTTACGACTTCTGTAGCACTAACACTAGACATTAGTTGAATAATATTCATTCATGGTAAACACTACTCCTGAAAACGGATAACAAAGTGATGTGTTCCAACGAAATCGGTAAAAAAATTAGTATCCGTTACATTGGAGTTTCTGGGTCGTTCTATATAAAAAGCAGACTCGTTTATTGGAGCACCTACTGACCGGAGGTCAATACTCGACGACGGTATTGGTGGCAGGTGAGAAATTATTACCAATCGATGGATGGATGATTAATTTTCTTTGTAAATGTGTCTTGATGACCTAATTCATGGTTGAAACGAAAAGTGCTTCGGAAGTTTTCTACGTTCCATTTTATTTTTGTTTCTTTATGCACATACCATTGTTTGGGGTATGTTATAGTTTAATGCTTAGCTGATTGATTGGTGTAAGCTAGGTTAGATTAATTATAAACGAGTAGAATGAATAGTCCATTCTACTATTTCCTAGCATACCTACTAAACACATGTTTAAAAAACTCTCGTCTATTGAATATTTAATCACCTACTTACTGAAATTTTAGAATCTAAAATTAGGTGGGTACTAAGCTACTGTAACGTAATGCCCAACCCTAATTTCGAGGGAACTCATAGAAATGTCGGAGTTGCTAAGCGAAAACCGGCAAAATTGAATTTCCCTGGTCGCGTCGCGAATCCATATAAATGATTCAGTGAATCGCCAACAATTCTTGATTTGTTTCGTCGCCTAAATCTATTTAGGTAATATATAAGTCAATGATTTAGCCACACGCACATCTCAAATAGATACAACAAATTAAACAACAATTAATTTAACATACTGATTCAGATCGATAAGTACCTACCTACTACTATGAGAAGACTTTCCATCCCAAGACCTAGTTTTTCGTTAAACCATAATTTTTAGTAGATATCTATAACATTAGTTATGGAAATCAACATCGCTATCTATCTATCTTACTTCGCCTAAAAGATTGAAGTACCTATGTATGTGACAAACAACACTAGGAAGAACTTCCTTACCACGAAACCAGACAATTGGTGTGTTGTCTAGCGCATATTTATTTTATTTAAACAAACAAAAATGTGAAGTCGTTGTATGCCATAAGACGCAGAAGAGACGAGGCAAAAAACCCACTTCTAAAACTAAATGCCACTGCAAAAACTAAGCAGTCAATTTGATAACCTAAAATAAATTATGGTGAGCGCCTCTTTTGATTCTGGGCGTCTAACCCAGGTGAGTACAATAGCAAAACCTGTCATGATGATGATAGTCATATAAGATTTCGCATTTCAAAATCCGCTCTCCTCTCCTCTGAACTCCACTTGTTGAAGTGAAATTCTCAGTACTAACTCTAACCCACGTACTGTTTTAGTTACCAATGATTTTACAGTTCTTTTTGGTGCATACTCCATTTTGCCTCATTCTCAGACACGTTGGCCAAGGCCGTTCACCCCACAGGGTATTTTCGAACTTCGACGACACTTGGTAATTTCTCAATCGCACATGCACTAATGAAAATGTTCACTGCACCTGACTTGGAAATTGGACCCCGAAACTTAGGGTTCAGCCGATTTATATGAAATGCGTGTGGGGTAGAGATTTTAAGTTTTCTAAACAATTTGAGAACTACTAACAGACACCGTTAGGTATTATATAGTATGATTTTCCTAGAGATTATTGAATATATATTTTTTAATTTCGATAACCGCAACTATTAAATTTCCAACGCCTATGGGTTGGCTGGAAGAGATCTCTTTTAGGGATAAGCTCACCATTGTCCACATTGTGACTTCGTGTATTTTCTGTACAACTTATAAGTGCGATAAATAATGTATATATAAATAACTATTTATTTAATTGATGTTATGGCACCAGCATCGCTCAATGAAAACTCCGCCTCCAAGCCGAGCATTTTTTATTGCAGCCTGCCTTAAACGATTTGAGTAAAACTACGTATTGCTTAGTAACTCTGCGTTTAGCTACATTAGGTACTATCATAGATATTTGTCCGCTGTAGGTTGTTGACTAAGGATAATAATGATAAGCTACTGATGTTTTCATCTACCAATCGTTGATGTCTAAAAACAATACTATACAAAGCTCACTTCAACTAGCAAAAAGTTACAACTAGATTGTCCTAGGCTTCAATTATGTAGTAGAGTCACATCATGTTACAATTATTCAGCTACAATCATAATTATGTCGTAGTAGAGTTACAATCCTGGAGTTGACAGCCAATATCAATCAGTCCACATCAATTACATGAAAATGCTGTTTTCACCATTGTTTGTCCACTTTTATTTCACGTTTATTTGGTAGAGTCCAAACAATCGTTAAGGAAAGAAGCAATCAATCAAATCGTGTCGACTGAACTAAACCAAAATTAAGATTGTGGATGAACTGATATACTTACACACATCAAGTATGTACCTATATCAAGTGTTGATGTGTGTATCAGTAAATAAAAACCTTCGGACTTCGCTACCATTATTATTATTATGCCGGGTATATCTTCTTTTTTCAAATTTCTAATTTAAATACTTAAAAGAGCATTTTTAAAAAGAATTTAAAAGAGGCCATTATTTTTTACAAAATATCCCTAGATGGTTTTGATGTATGTAAATAGACTTGTTGATTAACGAACTCAAGTTGATGTTGATGTTAGAAAACCATTTACACTATAATATGGGCGATTTCAGAGCAGACGAAATTATATTAGTCTAATTAAAAATTTGAAAACATCATTCCACTGCCGAGGAAAAGGCTTTTACGTTGCATGTGTGGTAATGGTGGCTCTAACATTTCATTCAATCAAACTCCAAGCCTAATGATTTATCTCTATTAGTTTTAGCGGTCCACCGCGACTACGCACGCGAGTTTTGATTTACTGCCTCTCTTCTCGTAGCGTGATATTTCATAGCCTAATTTAAAGCTTCATAAAGCATTCCCAGTTAATAAGCTAGCTTATGCAATTTTTTTTATTAGACCAGTTGTGGCTACGATGAGCGCGTTCAATTCAAAAACTCTTCAGCTTCATAATATTAGTAAAGACTAGTATTTCCTATTCAAATTGTGAGTTAAATGCGATCCACTGAGTCACATCGCGACATTCGGCAACTGAACTCATCTGAATTAGAGCTTCGAATAACCTTCTCAGTTGAATCGACGAGATTAAAATATAAACGAATATGACTCGCCGAATGCTCTTGATTAATAGCGACGCCCTAAAAACTCTATAATTAATAGAAGGCTATTTGTAATATCTCCTGAAACTCCAGTCAGTGATTTATATTTTAACCTTCTTAATTTTCTTATAAAATTAATATGGCCCAAATTAATCAATTGCAACCTTCTCCCTGATTGATTATATCTTTACTGACCATACTTTATTTTTCGCTATTAGTTTCACTATAATACTAAAATGTATGAGGCTGTGAATACATCTTTTATGCATAAATTTTTCATTTATTTTTAGAAATAGTTATGAGTGTATAATTTTTCAGTTTCAGTAGTATATATTTCGTCGTCTTCAACCGATTCATGTATTTTATGTAGTCATATCTTCGGATGTGTTCTCATTTTTGATTATTTAATGACAAACCATTTACAAAAAGTTAGTCAGAAGATTTCAATTTCTGATTCTTTCGGAAATGAATCATTTCCACGAAAAGCTATGAAAGAGTGCGAAACAAAAATATAATAAACCAAACCGTAAAAGATCGGAATGAATAGCGGAAACATTTATACGGGATCGAACGAAATCGGGAATTGGTCGATTTCCTAGACGTTTTATTTTCGTTGGGTTAACACTAACGAGATAATCCTCGCCGCAGCGAATACGACCATTTCCCGCCCTGTCTGAGGGTCTATTCTTTTTCAGCTTTTACCGTGTTTCCAGATATAGTCATCTCTTTCAATGGCAAGGTAGAGCTGGCATGAGCGACAAAGACAGCTGGATTCGCAAATACCATTTACAGAGTAGGCTGTGGCATTAGGAAAAAATAATCGTTAAACCTTATCGCCCTGTATTATAAATCTTTCTTTAATATGAGAAACTTGAAGGATTGTCCAGGGAAATTGAAAACGATGTGCAAATTTTCCCCATAGCCTCATGGTATTATGCGTGTACAATGGAAGCTTTTATACAGAAATACAGCCAAAGTTTCGGAAAACTCTAAAATGTATAGTCTCTACTCATTTCCTCTCTGACGGCAACTGATCGGCATCAGAACATTTGTTCTGACCTTTTGTGTGTACTTGTATAATAGGTATATTTATACCTCCACATCTATTGCACAATTATTTTAACCTTACCCTCATCTTGTCACTTTAATTATATCAGGTACATTATTTGAATATTTTATAAAATGACGGGGTATGGGTAGATCCGGGTATATCGGATGTGACAACAGACGGAAACGGTGATCGCTACTCGAAGGGTGACTACTGATTTTTTATATGCAGGACTGAAATATTAATAATACTTTTATGTCATATCCTCCCCACTTTGAATTTGTTACTCATATAATTTAATCAATACCTCTACAGTACTATCTTAGAACGAAGATCCTTCTACTTTGTACTTTTGAGTTTGTTTGTTATTTTAACAATGAAATGAAGAATGCAGTTAAAAAACAAAATCAAGAAAGGCAACGTCTAATTGTTTCTTAACTCAATAATGTCAGTATGGAAATAAATACCTATATAAAAAAACCTAGTCATTGAATTAAACATAATAATTTTCTTTACTCTCTTTTTCTTTTTTGAAAAAAATATGATCATTTTGTCTTTTTTAAACCCTATCATCATCATCTAGGAACTAGGCCTTTTTCGGTGGAGATTTTTCATTCATCTCCATAAAAACTAGGGAAGATAGTGAGGTGGTCTCCTTCTTGCCTTCCACACAGTAGTTTTAGAACGCTGCAGCTGTCTGCAATATAAATGAGTGGTAAAAATGGTATATACTCTACTTTACATTGTATATGGTCACCCTACTTGTTACGAAGGTCCTGTTGCTGAGGCCGGAAAATCGCCTCCTAAAAAGGTCAGTTAAATTTTTATTTTCCCCGAAGGAAGTTTCATCTCGTTTTAAGGCCCGGCCGCTGTTGACAAAAATCATTAATTCTGAGAATTTGCATGCTTTAATTTCAGGCAGGATCCTGAGCTGTCTGTTTCTGGTTAGCAACACATGCTAACCGAACATTAAAACGATCCTTTGCCTTTCTTGCTTAGAAAAGCTTGTAGATTCATGCGATAGGATTTATAGTTTTGCAAGCTAAAAATACACAACATCATATATTTCACAAAACAGAGAAAAAGAGGGCAAAATTTTAATATTCACCGAAGAAAATGTGTTCAGTTATAGCTTACGTTATAAAAATCTAAAATTAGTCACGCTGCACCTTGCTGTTCCTTATCTACAGCCTGCAATGGTTTCCACGGTGGATTAAATTAATACCTACTCGAAGTACTATACTAGGTAAACTCGTGTGCTTTATCCATCACTTGCTGAATAACCATTGAGTAGGTATTTCATCATCATCAAAAAAAGCTAGGCTCCTGTCGGTGGGCTCTTTCCATATATACTCCCTCTTGCCTTCCACACTACAGTTTCAGAACCGGGGATCCCACCTCTTAATGCCCAGTCAAATGCATTTCCTATGTATACTTCAGCCTTCTGCCAGTACTGATATTGTTGCTACCCAACAACAGTGGAACGCTTATTGCGCTTAACGCTGCCGCTATTTGATCGGAGACAGCTTATTCAACATATTCGCAGCTAACCACCATATCTGGTGGCCGTTCACTATCCGCCACCTGTGACCCCGCTAGTAGCCTATAGGTCAGCTCCAGCATTACTACTTACTTACCATACTCTTGTAGTATATCTTATATCTACGTTTGTAGGTAGAACGCAGGTTCGACGTTGCTCGCAAGATGAACTAATATTGGTAAAACAAAGGAAAACAGTAGCAAATATTAGTCATTTTTCTAGTAGGACCCTTCTTGATAAATCAAACAAATTATTAATGGTAATTTATCGTTAAAAAAATATGTTTTTTCTATAACTACAATAACGGCACGTTCGCGCAGCCAGTCAACTCCTCCATCGAACAGAGATATGTCCGCCTGTCACGAACATAAAATTACAAATAAGAAAAAACAGAAACTATTTCAAAGCTATAAAACAAACGAGATAACTCAATCCTAGTTTTGAATAACTGTGACTAAAGCATAACAACAAGTCAGTGATTTTCAGGAGAACAATAACGTATTTACAAACACATTACGAGTAGAAATCAGTCTGAATAGGTAATATCTCAACTATAAAGAGAACATCTTTATTATTCTTTAGAACACTAGATTCGTAAGACATCCGTGAGAATTTCTGCGTTCAACAACATAATCAAACTGTGAAAGACTATTAAAAACTGTAGACTTTAAATTTATATAAAAAATGAGCGTCGTAACCACTGAATAGATAAATAAAGGTTATTCATTGGTTGTAACTAATCTTTTTGTGTAGGCGATCTCACAGATTTCAGTACCTAGTTATTAAAAATCACACAACTTAAGTTTCCATATAAAATCAAAAGTAAAATGAATCGTCGAAAAATACATTTGAACAGAAATAAACCTGACAACCGTAGCTTTTACTATAAATACTCGTCATTATTAAATTTGACCTGCGTGCTGATATTTATAGGTTTAAATGGTATTAATAAATCGATGTGTTTATGGAAAACATATTGTACCGACACGTACCTGGACTCACGTAAATACCTTTCAATAGACAGTATCGAGTATTTTCTTTAGGAAAACCTTATTGTGAAAACATGGTCTGAAATACAAGCATGTATTTCCGACTGTTGAGTTCTGTTTACTAAAGGTTTCTCCAGAATTACTCTAAACTGTAATGAATACATTGAATTGGGAAAATGAGTATTGATGACTTAATATTACCCAATACTTATAATATCCCATGCGTGATTTCCATGGCCATTTTATTGGATTATTAATATTGTAATTTCGGTGTATTTAGAAAAATACTTGCTATTTTCCCATGAATATCTACATATTACTCCTTTAATTTTTTTGCGTTACTGAAAAATGTGAAGGTTGGACATGGAACAGTCATTCGCAATATACGAACACTGAAAAAGTTATGTACGCCATGGCGTTATAAAAATAACGTAACATAAAAGCTTCGAGATCTTTTCTTTCCACCCTGAAGAGAAACATTGCACAATAGTAAAAACGGCTGAAATAAATCGCGTCATTGTTTATCTGCACCATGTCTGTACGAACGAACTCCGAGCATATGCCGATGTACGTCATCACTCCAACAGAGAACCCACTCGTAGGTATTTGGATTCCCTGCGATGCGTAATGAACCCTAAAAACTCATTTATAAATGATAAAGTTATTTCAGATTTCAGTACATCTGCAAGTATTGAAAGTTAAACTCGAGAAACCATCAAAAGTCTAGAAGTCCACGACATGTTTAATTTTGATAGAATATAATTCTGAAATACCTTAGTATTGTTTATAAGTACATACGATGCAAAATTTTGGAGATATGGTAGTTATGCCTCATTATGTGAATATGAAATGCCGCATTATGTGTAGGTTAGGATTTCATCGGTCATGTCGGACTGCCGTCTCATTGAATTAATTATTAGGATTTAATCATTGTCTGACTGCCTGGAAAATTAAACTATATCAACAAAATAACAAAAAGTGAAACAAAATTACTCTTAAACCTTTAAAATATTTTTTATTATGTGAAGTTACATGTATTTCAGTTTTTCAGTTTCAAAATCTCTTTATTTTATTATAATAACAAATGTACAGTTTTACATTACCAGTGTACATTGTAATCCTAGAATGTAATGACTTATTGTAAAGATGTTTTTAAGCTTTTTCGCTTGTCAAAACTTATAAAAATATATTATAATACCTATTTACGAATCATGAACTACGGAGCTACGCGTTACTTAATCTCTTAATAACTTAAATACTTATGCAAGCTATAGTTCAGCATTACATTTGTAACAATTAGAATTGTTACATGTATTATATAATAACTAACTAATAACTCTACGTTATTTCCTACCATTCTCTCGGCAGGCTCCCTAGACATTCAAAATAGCACATTAAGTCGACACAGAAAGCCTTGAAGAAGCTTTTACGATTTATATTCGCTCCAAGTTCTAAATCCCTTCGCTATATTTTTAGTTGAAAAAAGCTGAGTAGCAGGAACGTAGTATTTTACCGCCGACCGCTCAACTTCAGTTTCAGTTGTGAGGGCTGGTATCCACAGGGGCATAACCAATAATGAAAATGGCTCTATATTTTTTTGGACCGTATTTTTCCTCTATTTCACCTCGAGTTGTTTTATCTCACTTATCTAACTTTTATGTGCAATCAGAATCACTCTACATTTCTATGTTTTATTTAAACCCACAGTCAAAGGACAAAAAGTGGAATTTCAATGTAGAGTTTGACAATCAGTTTTCAGTAAGCTATTGACGTAATAATTGCTTTTGAGGTTTGGATTTTTTTAACTGCTTCATGTTAATATTTTATCAGTTTATTTACGTTTGAATACAAATTAGTTCCCTGTACCTCGTTAGGTTAACAACCCGCAAAGTAAACACGATCAGAAACTGTCTCTTGTTTACGCTACCGAACCAGTTAAGCGCGTCTCGCCTAACAACTTTCCCTTTTACTAACATAAACTAAAACTAACGATACTCTTTTTGTCTACAGGTAAGACTATCCTACACAAAGAAGGCTCCATCGTTAAGGTCTGTTTTAGCTGAATAATAACGATAATTGTGTTGATACAATAGAGCTGAAATGACCGAGGATCTGAAGACACGGGCAAGCTTAGCAGATCGATAGGAGCCGACCGACTTACACATCCAGCATTATTAAATAATGAAATGCCAGCGACACTGGCCGCATTTCGCCGTACGGTCACAGCCTGCAGCATCCAACTGGGGAAATGCGCCTACTTTCTTTTCCACTGCATCTAGCGAACTACAATCGCTACAAACGCTGAGAGCAAAATCGACGTAAACATAACCCAGTTTGTTAAAAATGTAGACTTTAAATGCAGGGGGTAAGGTTCACGTTCGCGCAGTGCGAGTTTATTTGGGCCATATTCATAGTGCGAGCCATCCCGTTTATTTTTCCGTGGCGAGATGGGCTCAGCCACAGCCGGCTGGTTAGTAGTTCGCAGCGTGCGGCGCGGTTGAGACGTGCCCGCGCGTCGGTTGTGCTCCGAGACGTTGTGTGATAGGTACCTGATTTGTATTTGGAACATGTGCTGTGCTTGACTGGGAGATGACCGGTGAAATTTGCTGCAGCAACAAATGGTATGCGTTTGGTGCGCGTAGCTGAGAGGGGGAAATGCACTTGCGTGCGCTGCTCCCAGTCGAGCGGGCTGCCGGCATGAAGGGCCAACCGGTTTGGTGAGATCACTTGCCGATCTGCACTTAACTAGAATAGAAAGCCCTTACACCCTATTAGCTACACAAAAGCCATTATTTAGTTAGCTTATTTTTTTAATTCCATCGAAAAGCAGTCCATTTAAATTCCAATTAAAATCTCACGAAATGGGCAGCCAGTCCACTTTGTATGCATTGGTCACCACACGTAAGCTCACTCGTGAGCTTTGACTCTGAGAAGAATTATATAACGTTTGCATAATATTTTACTCTCGTCTAATATTTAAATAATCACTTTATGCTTGTTATATTTATATTTTAAGTATATTTTTGTTGAGAATATTTTTGAATTAGCTTTAGATGCCATGTTAGAAGTTTTTATCTATACGATCAATTTTCCAAATTGGAGTGTGTAGAAGCATTAAAGTAGGTAGTCCCCATAACATTTGTCATTAACGTGCACTCCTGTTGATTAGAAACGGATATTAAATTGTAGTTTAATGCGTGGAAGCAGCCATTTTTCATACTTAGTGACTATAATTTACATCCTGTAAAATAGATTAACTGGATCCCCTCGACACCACAACACGCATGCACTCTATCTATTATTTTGTTATCAGGTAGGGTTAAATTGAAAAATTGCACTACCGTGTGAGTGTCATTCATTTATTTATTATACATATAAATAAAAAATAAGGGTACGTAAGAACTGCATTTCTTACTTAACATTCGATACGATAACCATACCACGAATGAGAAAGAGAAGATGCGGCAAAATTCATAACCCAGTCCCAGCAAGAAGCAAGAAAACAAAATTTGCAAATTTTTGTAACCAAATATTATTTTCTATTGATACACAATCTTTTTTTGGTGCTATAGATGTACTTTTGGACGCTTTAAAAGCTACACAAATGAGTTTATTGATGGTAATCATTAATTACTCAAAACAACATTTGATTGTCTAATGACTTGCAAACTAAACTAACTTTCGTCTGTAAATGTTTTAGTCTCTGACTGTAATTTATTATAATTAAGAACTTACATAATTTTCTTCTACATTATAATCTTCTTTATACAAGACAGTGATAATTATGAATATAATTGACTTTGTTCTTCAAAAACTTAAATTACTGAAACTGTGATCAAGAAATATTAAAAACTAATGTCACGGCATGGTACGCATTTTAATCTGCCTAATAACTCAAAACCATCAAAACCGGTAGCAAAAGCTATAACCTAGCAACCATTTTTAGAAATAGAACTCTTTAATTACTAAAACCCACACATTGTCGTTCGTCGTGCCTAGTTTAGGTTTTATTTCGTGTATGATGTGAAAAATAAATCTATTAATTTGCTCTATGTAGAAAATATATTCTCATGAGTATTATTAAGCGCTGTCTACATACCCCAAATTAACTTTTTAGGTACAAGTATAATATGTACGCAAGTAGACCCATTAAAGGTTCCAAGAAGAGTCTGAAAATCAAGAGCCCAATTTAGGTTGCCATGGTTACTTACTCTACATATCGAGGCACGGAAAGCACATAGGTACTTAAATTTATTATACCTAACTAAATTGGTATTACGGTGACATACTAAGCGTAGGCTTGAGTATACACGAATTTAATTGAAATAATTGTTTACATAGTTGGTGCGCGTTAACACCCTGTGGACATTGGAAATTGACCATGAAAGTAAACTGTGACACTATTTTAAATACTTATCGATTGTGTCATTTCTGTAATAATGAAAGAAGGGTAAGGAATAGGAAATACCATGTTAATGTGAGGCTAATGCTTTCAAGTGCAGCACCAGCTCTATTTTTATAGACTTCATATCAACAGAATTGTAATGTTCCTGATTAATGTGGAATGTAATGTAGACGTAAATCAAAATACAATAAATCAGATACAGGCTAGAGCTACTAGCTGATAAATTCTCGTGATGTATGAATGCATACTAATCCCCTGCCCCTAGCGTAGTTTGTTAGCGTAAAAAGTTTATTTTGAGCTGCATAGCAGAAACGTTGGAGTGATTTTGACCCGTATGACCTTAGAGACAGGGTGCTTGGAGTGCCTGTGTTTCAGTGTCGAGTTGCATTGTCTGTGGTCGCTCGAGAGGAAGAAGCATTGTGTGTGCTTTCCTTGGCGCGATTAAGTATGGATGAGTGCCTCCCATTGTTGCTGCCTCTTGAACCCTCATAATCATTATCTATGCTAGCTTTGCAGTTACGAAAAAAGAGATGTTGTCGAAATATTAACCCATGTTATTATATCTTACCCTGAATAAGTTGAATTGGTTTACTTACTACCATGTTCATGCCACTTACTAAAATAAACCCCATCATTTCAACTACGTCACTGCTCTGTTTTAAGTGTTAGTATATCGAGGTTAGTAGTAAAGTAAAGTTATATGCTTACATTACAACTGCTACTACTTTCCACTTTCCTACAAAACCTACTTTAGAACCTACGCCTATCGGATTATTACTTAATTGGTTTTATGACTAAGTGGGTCTTAGTTTGCATTATTAATACTAAACAGGCTAATTTATTTGGTACTAAATCATTCTTATAAAAAAATACAGTTTCTTTGGCCTCAAAAATACCTGCTGTTAAATCAAAAATGCCTTGATGAGGCTTTTTATAACAATTTAAAGCAATTTCAGAAATAGCTCGGTGATTATAACAATTTTAAAACTGTTTACAAAGAAATATTTTCGGGATCGTAACGATAAAGTACCGAACGCTCCGGTGGAACATTAGTGAAACCATCACAAACAAAGTAAAAGCTCAAACGATCGTGTCGAATCAAAACATCGGTCTCGGAGAGAAAACAATTTGCGAAGGCAATGAAAACAAGAATCCTTATAACTCAAGTCAGGGTTCGACAGCGGTAAGAGAGGCCCTACGCATATTCACATTTTTTTGTATCTTTGACTAGGCACTTTTCCATATTAATGGAATATTCTTGATGTTTAAACCTAAAGGCTAAAGTTCTGAAAATTGGGTTAGGATCCGTCAAGCTAAATTTTCACATGTTTTTATCAATTTGATTTGTAAAATTTGCTTACAGCTCCAATAACATGAGACATAAAAAAAATATATCTCGTTTTTATTTAAATTAGGTATCGAGTATTGACTTATCTTCATTATGCGACACTGAAACGTGCTCACATATGACAACTCAGCATATTCACTGGAATGTGTGTACGTAGGATCGTGTTTTGTTTCATCGATGAGTGTGCGCTTGGGCCCTTTCAATCATTCGAGCATTTGTCTCTCACAGCACAACTCACCCATCACACAAGGGGCGATGACCTTTCACCGTCATTAAGCGATGATAAAAACACGCTATCAACAGCTAACAATTTGGTAACCTGTTGAAACCCGTATCTAATCTTGTGGCTATTACAGTTTATCGGAACGGAATACTGAATTAGTCTTGACTTTTGAATTTAAAACGAATTCATTGTTATTGCACGTCTTCGCAGAATTAGCACTAAATTGTGATCAGTTTACCTGAAATACATAAAAGCAAGCAACGTATTTTCAGCATGGTGCGCTGCAAATTTTACGATATGGTTTGTCTATATCCAATTTTTTGTAAGTTTATAAATATTTAACAAAGTAAAGTTATATGTATATCAAGTTAATATGTTATATATGACATAATGAAAATGTATAGATAGCAACCAATATTAACAAAGTTCAATAACCCTAAATCAAGTGTTCAAATGCACTGACGTCATTCATCACCTACATACGTTTGTAACTGAAGCTCGCTAATTGACCAAAATCTCAATTTCTTTTCGAACCAACTCAACAAAAAATGAGGACAAAATGTTCAGTAATAAGTGTATAACGGAATGTTGGTATCGGTGATCATGCCGATATGAGTCAGAAGCTCACATTCACATTCAAACGTGTCTCACGCTGAAACGATGTCTATTCTATATTTTAGTGTTGCATAATGAGCATATTTTATGAATCACCTCTTTCTTTTCAATAAAGTAAAATATTTGTTAAAACATCTCGTTTTTTTTTGTCTGAGCAACCAGTCATTATAGATGAAATCGATAAAAGCTTCTGCATGACTTAGTACGTGATCTTCAAACATTGTCTGAATAAAAAAATAGAGTTAGGATCATGTTAGTATATAATTATTTATTAATTCGACACATCTGCGGAATAAATAAACGCCAGTGCGCAGTCTTTGGAAAGAAACCAAGGAGGAATCACACACTGCTCTCTGAAGCGGAATTCAATTAGTCTGCACTCTGCAGTGTGCGAAAGTGCGAACGGTCAACGCAAAGTGCGAAAATGTGGATCGTTTTATGAATACGCGTCAAGTATGCGTATGTGTTGCGATTGTGTTTTGTTTACACACAGAGCGTGGGTCTTGGTCATAAACTAGCAAATATGTGCGAAAAATAGATTACTAGGTCAATGGTGTCGCTGCTGTGACACTAATCTCAATATTAGATTTTACTAGGTGGTAAATTATGTACATGACTAACGATTTTATTCTTCAATCTGCAAATATTATCATTTTCACTATAGATTACGTTATCTTAATTGATTATCTTATCATCATTTATTCAAACATTATAGCCCATGTTTTGTGTTTGCATTAAAAATACGCAGGAAATGTTAAACTTACTTATATCTACGTACATAGGTATATCCTCCCATAACCTTAATAAAAAATATGACAAATAAAACCAAGGTGTCCCCAAATGATGGAAGTCCTAATGAAATTGGCCGTAGATTGATCGTGTAGCAATAAAAACAAACGACGTCCCACTCCACGCATCGGGACAGGTAGGTACACTAAATAAATAATGTCCCTCGCACCTGGCCGTCCCGACCGTGCTGTACGGGTCTATTGAAATTCAATTTACATACACCTGCGACAAACTCTCCCTAGTACCATAACTTGTAATATCTTTCCGAACTACGCATTCATAACAAAAACATATTCCATTTCTTTTTCTTGCAGTCAAAATAAAATTTTACCTAACGCTTGGATGACTAATTAAATTAAACACAGGTACTGGCCAGCAAGAATGATCAAGATTTTATGAAACTTTTTGCAGCAGGAAAGTTCGATGAACTCACTTTTTTCGAATTACTCGTTTTGTTTTTTATTGCGACCGCGTTGCGGCCAGCTCCATATTTTTAAGATAACAAGGAGTTTGGCCAACTTACTTAACTTACGTATTTATCCATGCCTGCTTTATTTCAATATCCAAGATCCAGTGTTGAAAAAACTTTATTTTTCAAAATATTTTTTCCCTGAGTTATTAAATTAGAGCTTCTAATACTGTGTATTAGCTTTATGTCTACATCTTCAACTTTCGTATCGCAATCTCGTAGAGATTTCATTTCTTTTCATTTTAATTCTGCAGGCATGTCCTGAGAGGCATTGGTCATTAAACTTAATTAACAGGATGATTTATACAGGGGGAAGTCAACGTCCGCAATTTAAGTGGTCAGTCGTGAAAGTTCAATCTGTTAGTGCCTACCTTTGTTAGTCTGTCCCGGTGATGAATAGTCTACATTGCGTCTATGTTATTATCAAGATCTTGAGCTCTTTACATAAGATGTGAGGCAACTCTACAATAGACAGAACTCCCAGGAACTGGCAGATATCACGCGACGGCGCCATTTTGTTTGTGAAACAAGTTTTTGCTTTTAGATAAGTAATAGCGGTCATAATTGGGCATTAATTTGACTGTTTAAAGTACTCAATCATTCCTAAAATGAAATTAGTGATCAATATACTGTATGGGAGTGCGTCACACACGTAAAAAAGGCACTTCATTATTCATAAATGATACTTACCTGACGTATAATTTAAAGACCTTTGAAGATTCGTTTGTAGTCGTCACGCTCACCCTCATCAAAAGGTAGTTTTTTTGTGTTGACAGTACTTACTTAGAAATATTATGATTAATAGGTTTGCGATGCCTTATGTTTTAGGCTCTTCGTAAAAAGTAGGTTCTCAGTTTGACTTGTATGATTTTATGTATCTAAGTTTGTCCGCGATAATCTCGTGTTTTTGTATAAATAATGTATAATGTTAATTAATCCTAAAAATACTAAACTCACGCCCGGAATATTTTACATGACTAATCTATAGTCAACTTCGTAATAAATAAGTAATAATTTACTACTACAGTCTACACAAAGAGCGGTTCTTAACCTAGCTATCAAATATTCAACCTATTTCCAAATAAAAACAATAATGCATATTAAATAACGGGATCGATTCCAAAATTATTCTGCTACTTGGCTTGTTCAAATAACCCATTAACCCTTTATTGCTTAATGCCGCTTATTTAACAAATAAATGCCAAAGAAAGCACTCGCATACATTTGGATCGCGTGCGGAGGTCGTATGCCCTTACTCCACGTGAGTCGTGTCGTGATCGTGAATCACGTGACTCCTGCAATGCCTGGCAAGTTCAAACCAATCTGCATTTACTTATGCAAACTTTATGCACTTCTTGGTAATGACTTTGACTTTTGTCTGTTCTCGGAGCAATGTAATTGACCCCCGAAAATGCTATTATTTCTATTGTCTCGAAAGAGTTTATTTTTATTTAGTTCGTATAAATTCACATGAAGTTAAGTCTTATATCTAACAAACAAGTAGTTAATAAGTTCGGCGGAGTTGTGTGTGACCTAATTATATGTATTGTAGTTCCTTTATTTAGTATTTTTTACTTACCTTACACTTACAAGTAAATAGAAACGACCAGTTATAGATAATCACTCCTGTTCTTAGCCTAAAATATTCAGTCATAAAGCCATCTTCAGTTATAGGTAGTCACACAAAACATGTACAAAATATTTGAAAAGCCCAATTCCGTATCAGCGTCTTCACGTGTGTTTGATGGACATCAAGGATTCTGTAAATATTTGTCTAGACGACTTATCTAAGGACATTCAAATGTGCGGACAAATATATCGCTTATCTATCTTCAGCGATTCACAGTTCTCAATATGGATCTAGGGCATCTAATTTAAACTGGCCCGACCGCAGAGTTTACCAAAGTGTTCGGCTGAACTAATCCAATCTAATAAAGTAAAAGAAATAATAACTGTCTATAATTTCTTTTATCCCACGTTGGATAAACTATTCTTGGTAACGGTGCACTATAGTAATCTGTTTTGAGAAATCTAGACTAGCTTGAATAAATAATGCAAAGCGAATTATAATCATGGCTTCCTTTGTCTTCGTTTCAAATTCAAACACGAAGCTAAATTGAAGAACGCTATTTTTAGATCGATCGTGAAGAAAGATTTGACTATTTATATAGACCCCTAATATAATTTACCAACGCGAACGAACTCTGTTTGTCTTTCTTTGTATCTGTCTCTGGTTTTGTTACCTCTTACCGCCGCGCTCTGCACTGACTTCGATATTCCTAAGGAAGACATGGCATGGAAATTATCATCATCAAATTTAAGAGCTAGGCTCTTGTCGGTGAAGTTTTTGTGAAAACTCCACTAACTTAGTGTGGTGGATTCCCTTTTGCCTTCCACACAACAGCTTTATAACCGACCGGGGGTTTCCCGCCTTTTAATGTCCAGTCAAAAGCCTTTCCAGATTACAGTATATCTTCAGCCTTTTGCCAGTAGTAGGTCGCTGCTACCCAACACCAAGGTAATGTTTATTTAATGGCGCTGTCTCGCCAAATCATAGGATCATCACTGAATATTGTATCTTTTAAAAAAGAAGCCCATCCCACCAGACTCTCCACTACATTCTGGTAGTCCTGCCGCTGTTTCTTTCTGCTGGTCAGGGACTGCTTATTAAACATATTGGCAGCTAACCATCATACCTGGTGGCCGTTCATTATTCACCACCTGTGACCCCTTTAAGCCTACAGCTCAGCTGTAACCATGCTTTTTAACAAATAAAAAAGGGATGATATTTATTTGCACAGGAAATCGCTGATGCTTCCATAAATATTAGTGAGTAGACCTAATTGATTGCTCCGAAGTTGGTGTACCGTTGCGCCCGCCACGAATGCGACCTTCGCCGGGTCAGGGCTTCCACGCAAATCGGCTAATTTCACGACTATCTTCGGCTTGCTCCTTTAACACGCCATGAGCTCACAAAACACCGCATTATGTCTTCTAAGCACGAATGTCCCAACCATCAAATCGACGGCCTACAACGGTTTTAATCACTCATAATGTGTATTTTTCTAAACTCGTGTAAAAGTCAATCAGTTTTACATGAGATTCAATAATAGAGCTCCGGAAAACTAATAAATCTGGTTAGATAGGTCTCGTTCAGTTTTTCAATTTCTGAAATAATTCAAAATTAATAAAGCTATTAACACCAGCAGTAAAAACAAACTGTACATGTATGCAGACATCGCATCAAACACAATGGTAAATGGAAATAAACATCCGAAAAATCGGACGGAATTTACCCAATTTCCGTGGTAACCTATCAAAGCAAATTTCATAATTGACTAGCTATCCACATCTTCTTTCTTTATGCATGGAGTTTTAAAGTTTCTGGCACCTTAACCGTTTCATAGAATAGTAAGTGCAGAAAACAAAGGTTCTTTTGCTGTTTTCAAATTTTTGTAACCATTTGCTCTCGCAATCAGGTACAGTTTTTTGGGCTAACAGATTCACGTATCGTCAGGTGCTGCTTATGCAGATGTTGTTGTTATTGGCGTTTAAACTACTCAGTGCTATTACCTACTCCAACTCAATCTCTTTCGCATTGCAATTACATAACGCCATAAAAATGCTGAAGTAAGCACCCACTTAGAGCATTACGAAGCATTGGCGAATAATATTTTCGATATTATAAATTCTTCTTAGTCCAAGGGAATGACTTTACGGCAATGAAGTATTTATTCATACTAATTATGATGCTCTAAAAAGCTTCCGCCATCCTACTTAGAAGAGCTTACTCCGGGCCGGGTACTATCATCTTACACTTACTACTGTCTTTACAATCACATTGCCATCGCATAATAACCCGGCCAGTGAGGTCTCGCATCTGTCCCCTGCGGTTGCAAAATGCAAATCATGCTTCTGTTTTTAGCCCGCTACCGCTACAACTGCTTGTTATACGGCTACAGCTGAACTTTATGGTAGTTCTGACTAGCGTAAATAGCGAATCCATTTTTAATAGAGCTACGGCTGTTTCTAGCAAACATTCTAGCTCATTTACCTCATTTGTGGATCACGTTGCAAATTAATAATCAAACGTAAAAAAATATTAACATTTAAAGTTTGGCATAATGACTAAGACCATTACTGGAGCTAATAATTAGTTAGATTACTTGTAAAATAAATGGAGTAAAGCCAAAAAAGAATAATAATTTATTGCTGTTTTCATTTCATGAGCCACTTTTTCATAGCATTTACATGTAGTAGGTACAAGATTTATAAAATATGGATTTATCTTTGTTTATGGCACGCTCGGCATGATTTATCTGTGTGCATACGCACAGAACGCGTCACTTACGACGCGTATTGCAAAACATTGCTCACGCAGTTGTATTGAATAAGATGCCGCCCACACTTTCTAGGGGAGATCTTTATTTTTACTACTATAAGTAGGTAGATACTTTAGTTTGCAAATAGGCTTAACACGTTCCGGGACAGTGCCCGCCTACAGGCGTGAAAACAATAAAACATCTATTGTGTCTGGAGTAGTGTCCCGGAACGTGTTAACTGTTGATCCTGGCTACACGAGTTGCAGTGTTTAGAAAGTGTAAGTAGTGGGAAAAGTTTCTCAACAATACTTTAGTTAGTTTTTCTATACCTACCACGGTGGAGAGATTACATTTTCCTTATTAACTTCTGGATACCACACTTCTTTACCTGCGCCCCACGTTGGGCGCCAGTGTTTGTTTCTAACCCAAAATAAGTAACTACGGTTTCAAAAAAGTTTCAAACTTTTTTTTAATACATCAACAAGTTTTTACAAACACACAAACTAAGGCTAAGATCAAGTAAGTTAGTATACTTGAAAGGAGGCCCTGCTCTTTTTAAACAATAATAATTCTGAAAAACAAAGCTAGTTCCTAAATTAAATTACAAAATTTAGCAAATCAGTAATAAAACCAGTTACACTAAGTATATGTGTGTGTGTTTGTTTTTTAGCCCTACGATTTTCATCTAGGATTTGGGTTCGGTAAAGTTAAAAGCGGAAAACACAACTTTGGTTCGTTAATAATAATTTTATTAAAGCGCTGATAGATAGAAAATCCTCAAACTGTGTAGTCCGAGTAGAATTCTAATTCTGACTGAACTTCATCAAACATAGTCCCAAGGTGCAAATCAAAAACTACTTTCATTGTTCCATGATCGACGAAACCAATCAACTGAAACAATTGTTTATTGAAGTTCATAACGACTCTATCACGTTTTGTTGAAACATTGAACTTCCATTAATAGGGTTTCCGTTATACATTTTGTTTTTGCTTTATTTCTGTTCCATTAAAACTAAGTACTAACCATAGGGCTTGTTCTATTAAGGCTACTACTACACCGTGGCATACCATGACTGTGCTAGGAAAATAATTATTTGTAAACTATGAAACTGTTCCCACTAGACTCTAGTCCGTTCCGTCACCGACCATCACGGTCATGCACGGAGCGTGTCAGCACGGCATAATACGCTCCCGCTCCATAACGGTGTGACTTAACGCTGTAGATCCTTTCAGTGGGCAAAGTAGAGCGTATCGTGTTGCTTTTCGTGTCTTAAACGCTCCTACCACGATAATGAAATGGTACAGTAGAGCGGACCCAAATCTTTGATGTTTAATATAAAAAAGGGAATTTATAATGCACTTGTAAAAAGCAACTGTGACTCTGTGACAGACGAGGAATCGAACCCCGTGTCTTATGCTATCCTATAGACATACGCCCGGATAGCGTAAGACACGGGGTTCGATTCCTCGTCTGTCACAGAGTCACAGTTGCTTTTTATAAGTGCAATTTATATTATGTTTGTATAGTGACAAAATACTATAAAAAACTAAAAAAAAAGAAACAACTATAAAATAGAGAAGTAAAACTAGACTAGACACATGTACATTGCTATGTACATGATAAGTTATACGTATTTGTGTGTGTTTGTGTGTTAGTGGGTGGAACGAGGTTACCAGATGCATCGCTGTTCGGCATTGTGTGTGGCCACTGATTGCAGTGAGTAAGCTCACTTTGTAAAATTATCTCAATTTGTGGATATTTTCTAATTTTATCAACACGTAGACAACAAATTAAGAAGTGGGAATCCATCTTCACTGACGAAGTACTAATAATTTAACCAGTAATAGTTTAATACTAGCATTGTGAGAAGTATTCTCTCTGACTAACAAACATCTTATATTAAAAGTATGACTATGATAGGACTTATCCTAAAAGTATGTTACAGTCTATTTTTGAATTTAATTGAATAACAGTGTATTGAATAGATACCACGAGAAAAAGCTTATTGTTACACGGTATTTTAAACCTTTAAAAGGGGCCCACATAAAGGGGCCTTCTAAGTACTATACTAAAATATGATGCTTTAAATAAATACTGCCATCCATAACTGACAGATAATAATCGCCCAAACACTATTTGCCCGGGATCTAACGAACCTAAACAAACAAGAAACCCAATTTTGCTTTTCGAGTTTCAAAGACAAGACTGAAATGTATTTGAAATATAACTGTTTATGTAAAGCATTAGTAAATGCCACTTGTAAATAAAATGACTTGGTTGATACACGTGCCCACTGATAAATATCATTGTTTAAATTACAGATTGTAATAATAATAACAAATAATTTTTTAGAGTGAGAGTGTAATTATACCTTCATAATGGATCTTTTTGAAAACGCGCTGGCCGTTTTTGCCAAAACTAAAAAAAACATAAAACAAACTCTTTTCAAAAAACGGCACATTCGAATTTCGAACGCGAATCGATTGCGGACGTGCGCGCAAACGTGGCTCAAATCGCCTTGAACTTGCACGCCTCGTCACGCACCGCGTGCCGACCTCGAACCTGCATTGGTATGGCTGCAGACCGTAATGAGAGCCGGCAGTCGTTCATTAATGAGATAAACGGACCCAAATTGGATTGTTAATAACTACACGGCTTTTCGGCTTACCGGCTATGTAAATGACAGCACTCTTTCGGTTTTGATGCCCAAATATAACTTTGAGACGTATTATGGAAATCCGGAACTACCAAGGATCAAACCTCTGCAGTATTATCCTAGTGACTTCGGCACTACAATCAGAGCTATACCTACTTGAACCTAGATTCCTTTGTTTTTGCTATCGCAGAGGCCACGGCACGCATATTTGTACGATTCAGTATTTCTACTCGTATGACGTATATTAAGAAGATGCGGGTATTTATGATGCCTCTAACCTACGGCTGCCGATGAAGAGAGGTATTTTGGTGAGGTTATGTATACGGTACTTACATAATACCCGTTCCCAAAGAAATAACTTAGTTTATATAAGTTAAATAGCAAAGATGCCAACCGTAAGCCAAATTTTGTTATTAAGTAGCATTAATCAGAAGTATTTGTCGTTTAAATAGACGATTATGTAGGCCTACCTAAATATAAATAGCTTGAATAGAGCTCTTAATGTCTATGTTATGTTGACCCAACTGTATTTGCCCTCTTCAGTTAGTCAACAACAGAGTTGAAAAAGTAGGCCTACTGCCTCCCTTTAGTTTGCTGTAGGTTTTAAATATTGGTCGACAAACACATTACCGGTCGTTACTTGGGCTGAAGAGGACCGTGGACGATGGCTAAGTGTAGTTGTATACCTAAGGGCCTAAGGGTGCGATGACTCGGCAGTTACTGACATTTACACTATAGAATGTTGTCACTACGCAGGCCAATATCTACATTCTTCAGAATTGCGTTTAGACATCAGAATTGCGTAGATACATATGTATGCATGCTCTATCAATACATACACTTTGTTCAGTCCACTAAAACGGCTGAACCGATTTTGATAAATTTTGACGTAGAGATATATTGTACTGTGGAAGCAGACTTAAATATCCCAAATAGTTCAGCCATCAAATAGATCTGTGTATCATCATAAGCATGCATCTACAAACTAGGTTGCTATGACTTTACGTCTGTGGAACTGGTATAATGGTACTGACCACGACAATCTTCAGCATTCATTGTATGTTATGAACCGGAAGCAGCCATTAGGCGGGATGAGCTCCTATTTGTCGTGTTAAATGATGTCAGATAGCGCGGACCCTTTACTCAAACTGTTGACACACAACCCGACTTGGTAAACACTACAGTATCTTATGTAGTTGTAATAGGGGCTAGTTTGCAACAAAAGTGGGTAACCTGATGTGCTGGTTGACTACTTGTGAACGTTCACAGAAGTTTTTATTATCTACGTCAGCGTAACCTCTGCATCCACCCTTGCGTGATTCACGTGCCATTATGCCGATTCACACACAAAAGGAGGTTTATAGTCATGAAGATACAAGCATAAAACGTAGATTATAAATAAACTTACGTTGATGATCTAGTCAGGTATATTTTGCTAGCATTTTTTATGTTTTCTTTTGTTCTTGTGTCTTTCGTAGGTATTAATCTCAATTAAGAAAATATTGATATTATTTCATTATTTAAGGATGAGCCATAAAGCGGGTAATTTGTGGTTACATAAACTAAAGCTAATACAGACATAAAACTTATAACGCTACCTGCCTAAATGTTCTTCAAGGAAACGAATAAATTGAACTTCAAAAGAAACATGTCGGTTGATATTTAGGTCAAAGTCTTCCCGAGTATTTTATTAAAGGTACTTGTCTATTTTAATTCTAGCCTTCACTGAATATGAACGTAAATACATCATGGTTCGTGAACCTCGGACATCCAGAATTAGACAACTCTTCTGGCATGCGAACAAAAATATCACCTAAATCATAAGAGCAGTCATAAAAGTCAGATTAGTGGATAAAGTGCTGCTAATCACATAGTTTTAAGAAGGTGTTTAATAAATACATCACATTTCAGGATTTCAACAGAATTTTTTATAATATTTACGTAGGTTCTTAACAGTCATGTCGGATCTGAAATCCGTCGATACGTTTATTGTTCTTCGGATCCGGTTTTTTTATTAAGCATACATAAAAAAATCGGTTAATTTCATAAAATACTTACTACGAAAAGCTTCGGTTCCGCAAAACGATTATCGTATTGACGGAATTCGTTTTTCGTAGTAGGTTTACAGAGAGTCCGAAATCAAAATAATAATGCATCGGTACCAAATATTAAACAATGCTTGACTGTACTTAGGCAGATTAATAAATTAAAGGGTCATTCAATATGGACGTGATTCGCAAATGGGCGTAATGAATAATGTATATCGCACCTTCGTCATGCATATTTCATTTTGTCAGTTAGCAAACATAGCGCGTCATGACAGGCGTGTCAATAAATCGTCTAAATTATTTACACCCACATTATGAGAATTGTATACGAGTATATCTATATACTAATAAATATGGCGTAATATTTTATTACATTCAGGATGGTTGATATTTATATTTTTACAGGAATTTTTCATGCTTTTTACCGACTTTCAGAAGGTAAACACGTTTGACACTTTGAAAAAGCAAAATGTAAATAATGTTTTGACTGTAACAAACAAAAAAACTTTAATTCTCTTTTAGCGCAATCTATTCATAATGATTATATTATGATTGGCAAGCTAACAGAAAGGAAGTATACTTTTTTTTTATAAGTGTCCAACGTCAAACTATTTTTTTCTATCCTGCCAGTCCCCTTGGCGGCCATTTTGCAAGGAAAGTTTGGCAAATTGAGCCCGGCTCTATTTACCGTTTAGGTACCGGAGCTCTATTTTTGAATCATTCGCTTCGAGATGGCGAGTGATTTTCGTTCGACGTAGTGTCAAAAGTCATAGAAAAAAAAACGATTTCGAACGAAAATCACTCGCCATATCCAAGCGAGTGATTCAAAAATAGGGGCCCTGAACGGAGTCGCGACGCACATGAATGCTTATTGCGTTAGGATTTGCCTTTCTAACACTGTAGTCTACATATTTTAACATAGTTCTGGACTAGGCATTAACCATATATTTGCTTTTTCATATGATTTTGTAATAGGTAGGTACTTTGTAAAGCACATTAGGAAATTGTCTTTAACTGATACTTTCCTGTACCAAATTAGACCCTAAATATTATGTCGATCAATATAAGGACTTACATTATTACTAGATGGAAATGCTTTAAGTTGACTGTGTCTCCAACTGTACGAAATGTGACGTAGGGCTGATAACCGTAACGTAGTCTCGTGTCTCGTGTTCCCGATACTTGGCAGCGGTACAATAAAAGAGGTAACTATGGCTCTCAGATTAAAGTGCAAAGAAATAACAACTACTGTCAATAATCCACAAATGCGTATTCTCCATCCATGTTATTTTTTTTGTTCAGAACTGGTCTTCAGTTCAGTGATTTGATCCTTTTTTAAGACACGTTTTTAAAAAACGTGAATTTTATTTACCCGTACAATTCACGTCTGAAAACTTCACGAATTGAAAACTAAACATGACGTCTATGTACACATGTAATTTTTAGTTCAGTTTATTTATTTCATTCGACTTCTTATTCTAAAATATTATCACGTTATTTTGTATTAGACATTTCATGTTATTTGAGTAGCTCTGACATAAACGCTCTTCGTAATTTGTTCGAGACCGTCGCGTACTCATTTCAGATTTAATATCATCCGCAGAGACCACTTGAAATCTCTTCTTAAACATTCACCGATTGAGAGATTCTTAATTAGTTCACCATCGGCACTGGGTTGGTCGAATGGCTATAAAATTAAAATTATGTACGCAACGTGCTCCCTTGTACCTGCCAAGAACAATTAAACGAAAAATCTTAGGTAATAAAGACAAACCAAAACAATTTATAATTAGAATGTAGCTCGGAAAGAGATTTTAAATGGACCTAGCAACTGTTGTTGCTAAACTTCTAATGCTATGCGGTCTTTAGGTACTTAATCTAAAAGAAGAAGTTGAGTTGGCTTCATTGTTTATGTAAAGAACAACAGGAATTAGGGTGAAGGCAATTTTATAAGTAAATCACCAAATTGTTATTTCTGAGTTCCACGGATTGACTCGTTAAAAGTAAGTTCCATTTCATGGTCAAAGATTTTCCTGCCCCTTTCGTGACCGGTCAGTCGCAGAGTCCAATGTTAAGGCGATTTCTTTTTAAATTATGTTAAACGTTACGTTAAAGCGCATGCAAGGGTCTCAAGTAGGTAGTGCCTATTACCGCCTATTGTGTTTACTAAACACAATAGCTGATGCCCAATAACAATCAAGGTTAATCATATAACGCTGTGAGGGGTTCAAAGGGAGTTTTATAGAGCCTTTGTAGAGCGTTCATGTTACGTTGCCATCAATTCACGAACTTTTCGATCCTATTGTCCTCGTATAGAGCTTTATTAGATTGTCAATACAATGATAACACGTGAATCTGTCGTTTATCGTTGATTGTTCCGATAAGCTATTATTGTAGTTGGGTGGTGGGAGATACTAAGATTGTATTTTTAGTTCGATGAGTCATTCATTTCCAATCTGTTTCTGGCTATGTTTGTGAGCTAGCTTATTTGATATGTTTGGAAATTAGTTTCTTATCCACCAAATATAAATATACAAACTTTTGTAAGCCCCTTTCTTATAGAAATAGGCAAGAATAAAATGAATAAATCCACTGCTATTTAGACAGCTTTAAAATTAAAAGGCAGCCGCTTGCGCACGCGCAGCCAACGGGACCGGGGACGACGACCTGTCTGTCCTGTTTCCACCTCGCTTCCGTCGCAACAACACAACTAAATCATAATTTGGATAAAATATTTCAATAACTACTGGCCAGTAACAATAATCAATATTGCTTACACTTATTACTTTTAATATTTTATACTTGCCAGTCAGTTCCCAGAAAAGGATTTTAGCACGTGAGTGGCCAGTTACCTATTAGTATTATCTGCTGTCAAATGTGTAACTTACTTGGTTGGGCTCTCATCAGACGATAATGTGATGTTAAAGAGAAAGGGTCTAAATCTAACTAATCTCTAGCTTCTGTAACACGTGTTGAACCCTTTTAACACGTGATGGTACTTTCAACCTTCGCACACGTGACAAACAAATGGGTTTTAAAACAAATAAAATTAGTAAGGTCAAAGTTGCCAATTTCATGTGCTCATTTATTAATCCTTTGCATGGTTTGCTTTTTGCTTATACTGGTAGCTTATAAGGAATTGATTTTCTGTTTGTTCCGCCGGATCATAAAATAAAGCAATAGGAGCTAATACCCCCAAATTAAATAGCAATAGTTTTGCAAGCCCCAGTAAATTGAAACGGACTAATAAAACCGCTTTGTGACTACCCGGGGTCCTTAACCCGGCCTGTCTCTACCTCAGCTACGATACAATAAAGAGTCGTGTGTTCATTTGTCTGTTCTGATTAAATTACATGTCAAGAAAATCAAGATATAGCTAGAGTTTTTGCCCTTTTCTTTTCCATCACACCCACCATTTAGTATAGCCCTCGATAAGCAAGATTTAGTTATCTATCAGTATCCGTAGTAAAAGTTAACTCAATATTTTGTTATGAAACGTTTGATACATCAATGAATTCATATGAAATTCACGTTTCAAAATCCTGAACCCTGAAGTCGGTGTATTCAAAATAACCAAGTACACGAGTATTAATCTGCATTTACTCACTCTTTCATTCCATTAAGAAGAAAAATGGAGTCTGCGTGTGAAGGAAACTAGGTTGGACTGGCGTAGGCATTAGCCTGGATCAGCTGATAACAGATTAGGCAGCTAAAGAAAATAGCAAAGAACCAAGCATATTTAATAAACTCCGAGGATTTGTCCGTCTCTCTACATAGTTAAAACTCTACCTTATTAACGAAAATCGGTATCATAGACAAATTGACACTGAAATACTTTACTTCTGGTTTTTGTCCTTTTTAAATCACTGTTAATTGTGAATTAGATCCGACTTAGATAGTGCTATATTTTTCTCTAAGACAGCCACTTAAGGTATGGTAGAAATAATAGTCCTATTTTGAAAATGCACTATTTAAGACTAGACTACTGGATTTAGTTACTTCTACGTTTTCATAGTTCACTTCGATTAACGCTTTTATCTTCCACCGCTGTGGCCATAAAGATTAAAGAGATGGATGCGATTTCATGTTTTCTCTGGGAATATTTTCTGTCTTCCATTATTTTACTTCGTATATCGTCATCGTCGTTCATTCGGTCATAAAACGTTAATAGTTTAGAATAAGACGATATAGATATAGATAAATGTAAAACACTCAAATAAGTTTCTATGCTTTTGTCCAAAAGTATGGTACTTAAGTATAACATCAACAAATCATTCTTATCCCAAAAACGAACTTTAATATTTTTTTCTTTTTTATTAAATACATGAAAATCTAAATGCATTAAACCCCAGCAAAACATGATTTAAGCACGTTAGAGAGCATCATAAAAAGCTCATTAATACTAATGAGAGCTTGCACTAACGAGCTTTTAGCTTCACATAAAAATAAGTAGCACTCTGATGGAGGTAAAAAGTCAGAAAACGATACTAAGATTAGAACTTTAAAAGCATTATAAGTAACATAAACAACAGTAGTTTTATCACACGACACGACATAATACACAGTATATCGACGGTTCCCGGGCTATTTGTATTAAGCGACATTTTGTAAACTTTACACCAGAGCTGTTTTAAGTTTTGATTTTTGAAAAAAAAAACATAACTTCCGCAATTTGTTAAATTTTGAAAAAAAAAGATATTTATTGATTACGTTACATACTCTGCATAATCTGATTAGGTTTTTTTCTGATATTCCTATTATTATCAAAGATACATGTCGTTTAATACAAAGTGATCCTTTTTTTTATTTTTTTTATTCCAGGCCAAATGATTTAACCGCCTAGGATAAGTAATTGTTGTTCTTGGCTATATGACTTATCCGCCTAGGTTTATGAATTCTTGCTCCAGGCTAAATGACTTAACCGCCTAGTACTGAAAATAATAGCTCCAGGCTAAATGCATGAAATTGAAGAGTTGTTCATTTCATACCTGACCTAATGATTAAAATGTCATATACCATACATTTTCGTGGTGTATAGCCTATTTTGTTTAAGCACCGATTTCATTTTTACTTATTTGTTCCTAATCGTGCCTGAGTAATTAAGTTTTCTAAAATAAGCAGATAATATTTTTAAGGTAAAGCTCATTGTATGAAGCGACTTTACTATGTATTTGTAGGGTTAAGCTTATTGTATTATGCGACAATCTTATGTATTTATAAAGTAAAGCTAAATGTATGAAGCGACATTTCAAAATATTTATAAGGTGAGGCTAATTGGTTTAACGTACATTGTCTGTAAATTGTTGATCCAGGAAAGAGGGTTTAAATAACTCTCTGGTATTTCATAGTGAGCTTAAGTACACAGTTCCTAAATTTGTCATAATTTTGTGTCGGTAGATACATCACAGTGCAAAATAGGCCCCGAAAATGCGATTGTATTGAGCGACAAAAAGTGCCCAGATCGTTATCAAACCCAGCTCAAACGACGCGGAAAAATTCGCTGATTCCAAATATGTATATAAGTCAATTTCGCCCAAAATGTCGCTTCATACAAATAGCCCGGGAACCGTCGATATGATAATCCAGGTAGTGAGTAAATGTTCAATAATTATTGCGTCCAAATATACAATGGTTAAAATAGGTTTTTTTTAACCAAAACAAAACAAAGCGTTTCACAGTTTACATAAAAACTTGCAGTCCGGCTGTCCGGATGCATTTAGGTTATATCTTGCGGAAAATCAGCACTTAAAACCAGTTATTGTGTAAAAAAAAATAACCCATCATTGTAAAGTGATGATTATTACCCAAAATAAAAATACCTGAAACATTTTTTCCCCTACATCAAAAGCGAGTCAATTATATATTTTGTGGTCCTACATTTAACATCGGCAGGGTCCAAAGATTTATATGTTTTTTTTTCTTTTGATACACCTACATGTATGACATTACTTACTATGCATGTTCATGTGCATGATGCATTATACTATACATAGGGTATCATGCCGAGGCTCTTGTAGATACCTACATAAATGAATCATTGACTGACAATGCCTCATTGACATTCACACGGCACCGAGACAGGAAAGAGAAATCTTCAAGTACCCACCTTGAAAATGGTAATAGTACCTTCCGCTTTTCCGATTGTCGGTGGTTACGTGACAATCTTCGGTAAGCATTCGATGTGGCCGGTGAATTATGTAAGGTTGCTTTAAGACTTTGATTTACTCTTTGATGAGTTATTTATTATTTAAATCTGATTTATTAGCCAATTTTTTTGTAAATTATTTAATGTTATGTGCAATAAAGAGTTATCTTATCTTCTTATACTTGCGGCTATTACATGTTTCTTTTTTTAAGACGCATTGGACAAACATTTTTATAACCATTTAGCAAGACTATCTTTATGAAGTAGTAGAAGAGAATTACACTATCTTGAGATCTGTATCTGGCCAAGCATGTGACTTCTGTAATATCTTAAATTGGCACAAACAAAAACATTGCAAAGATCGGATAAATGAAGGTTGTGGAAACCGTTCATTATGACGCCAACAAAAACGCACTTTTCATCTTAGCGTCCGACTCTGAATAATATGAGAACGCTTTGTTTATCAAACCGATATAAAGCCAAATAGTGTGATGCTGTTATATTTAACAGCTTTTATTTTTAAACACACAAATGACCTCTCCCGTATAGTCTCTCCCGTTGGTCCCGAGTAATGTGTAGAATGTAGAGTCATAAACTGCATTTATTTTTGTAAATATAACAGTCCGTGAGTCTGTTGATGATATTTCCGGCATCTAATAAAGTTTTAATTAGTTTCAATGCCTGTTACAACAGAAGCAGATACAATACGATGTGATGATGTAACATCGGTTCTAATCTATCCATATGTATATAATTCTTTTACATAACTTATCTATAGTATAGCTATTATTACTACCGTGTCTAAACAGAACTACACATGAGGTCCTTTTGTATTAATGTAGGTAACTCCAATAAAGAAGTGTAACAAACAGATTTTTAATCTTTTCAAAGAAGAAGAAGTTACATTATTATAAAGGAAGAAGGATTTAAATGCGAACTGAGTTATTATGTAGGTAGATATAACTACTCTTTTGAAAATACGTAATAAAGGGGGGGGCGCGATCTCTTTGGTCTTTTCACACCAAAGTACCATTTCTTAATACTGGACGACTCTTTAGATGAGTCATTTATGATGTACTACATCCGATTATAGGTATTTTTATTGTTTTTAAGTCACCATATTCCAAACAAATACCCTATGTTAGGTAGGTATAACAATTTGCAGTTCCCAGGGCCGACGATGGGAATAAATCAATTGACGCAATATAAACGGCTATTGCAGTTGTAATCGCTTAACTAGCGGTACCTTAACATCTGTTGACGCTTTATAGGGTCACCTCAGTATACCAGAAAAGTATTATAAAGAATGTTAAACATTATCACAAAAAAACTCACACGTTTAACAAAAACAAGACTAAACTTTATAACTTTTTAAACATACCCAAATATAGATGATATTGTTACGTATTATGGGATTTTAAACTTTCGCGTTGCATTGCAATAACTATTAGACATGACAGGTCTGAACGCGAATAAAACGTGAGTTGCTATTACTTGTTTGTATGTATTGCTCACTGACGTAGAATACTTTGACTAAAAGCAAAAATTTTTCAGTAACGTTTAGTCAGTTCTAAAACTGTACCTGAGATACTTCCTGTCAAAACATAAGATGTCTAGATGTTGATCTAGACATAGCTAATAATTCATTAGAAAACTCGCAAAAAGAAACAGTCTGAGACTCTGAGCCAAGTACGTCATTACTGGGTTTTTTTACCTTTTTGCCAAAAATCTGGCATTAAAAACATAGAGGATTGAATTCATAATTAAATTAGGTACCACTTGTCTATAAATTGAACGCGTTGGTACTTTTTTCATACTATTAATTTCAAGAAAACTGTATATTACTTATCTCTCTCCAAAGATGAAAAATAGACTCGTAGATTGCCTACTACCCGACTGCCAGAAATGGTTTAATGTTTTGTTATCAAAAATAAGCTAGCTTTTCCAATCAACTCTACGCATTACCGTATGTTTTACACAAAAAATACTGGGCAGATACTTTACGATTCGGTCCTGTAACTTTTAACTAACCTTATTTACATTATTCTTTTTTTTGTTCATCATGAGGTATCCAAGTTGGTAGCCCTACACACACACAGGATACTCTTGTTGTCTCGTCCGTCAGTCACTCAATTGTGGGGGCCGACGCCTATTTTTGAGTTGAGATCGTTCTAATGACAGCAAATTGCCCCCTGCGACTACCAGAATAGCCGCCAGAAATAGCCGCTGCGTGTGACAGTGAGTGGTTATGAAGATGTACTGCAGGCATGACATGAATGGATGGCGTAACGTGCATACCACGTTCGCATGACATCTTTTTTTATCACTTTGACCACGATGATTCGTATTTAGATGAGCTCAAGCTTGGTAAAGTTTGACATTATAAGAAGAACGTATAGCTATTTCAACAGACCCAATATTCTAAAACTAAAATTATACTTCTCTACATAACTTTGCTCAGCTATTTACATTGTCGAAGACTTTATGAATTGTTAAGCAGCGTATGAATAAAGAAATCATTACCACGTGTGTCGCGTGCGGTGACTCCAAATTAGTGACTCTACATTGGGTCGTCTGCTTCGACAAATAAACGTCTGTGTTATTTTCGTTTCACTGAAGAAGACATGATGTTACTACGACTTAAAACTAGGATATTTATGATTGCGGAAAGTAAAGTCCCAGATTTTAGGCTCGATATTTTAGCAACTGGCCGATATTATTACACAGACTAAAATGATAAACTCGATTCGAGATCTAATTTTCATGTAAATTAAATTATAGTCGACGCAGCACATAAAGAAACTACAGTTATGACTCGTCAATTAGGTACCTACGTGAAAATCAGAGTACAGCACTATCAGCACACTACGTCTAAACATACCTACGTAGGTACCTCATTATTTCACCGTATATTTGTTCCGTTTATTAGCGGTCAGACAACAAAGACACGACGCTTAATCAACTTCAATTCCTCATTCGTCATCAGACTAGATTTTGGACCACGCGTTGTCTATCATGAGAAATTTAAGGCATCGAATGCTATGGCCGCCTTTGATATGGGCTGTTGTCGAGAGATTCCATAAAAATGCGGAATGAGTTGTTTTTCGTTAATTTTATAAAAAGCTGAATTTTTTGTTTGGTTGAACGTGCTGATTTCAAGAACTACTGGTTCTAACTAACTGAAAAACCACTGAAAAACTCATATCGTGTTGGATGGTCCATTTATCGAGGAAGTCTATACAATAGGCTATTAATATAAAATCACGCACGCCACGATTAACAAGAGCCGAAGCATCATACGTTGCAAAAACGGGTGGACGAAGTCACTGAGTAAGGTATAACTATGATCGCCATTGAATTTTTCAATGGTCAATAGATTCCATGTGAAAGAAAAGAGGGTATGAGCGGCTATGATTGCCATTGAAATTGGCAATGATTTACAATGTCCAACAAGCGGCGAGGTCAGTGGATCGGAAACCGCAACCAGCCGTGACCGCACCGTTACGTTCCGGCTATTCTTCGGCGCAGGCGCAGCGCAGATGCGTTCGGAAACAACACCAATCATTGGCATCACGTTTTTATGGAATTGTTTAGTTAGATGAAGTATTGTAGGTGCAAACCAGATAAGCTGCTACTTACTTCAAATAAATCGAATTAAGGGATATTGATAAATCAGGGCACATGAATCCATTTTGTCGGAAAAACCTTTTCAGACTTAAAAAAAGTAACATGTAGTCAACTTAAATGTAGTTCCTTCTAATTAGCCCGGAAATTCCGTTTCCGTGTAAGTAATACTGAGCCAAAAAGATCAAGATCTCTGAACTATATTTCATTTTAACCTCAACATAGTCGTAAAACAGCGGGAAACTTAGACATTGTGAACTTAGTTGCTACTTACATCAGTGTCAGTGGCTTGAGGCAACAGCTGAACGTGTTGGAGTTACTTTGTTACATGTCTGTAGAATCTTGTTACGACTTACGAGAAATACAAAGTTTATTAAATATATAAACTGTGTAGTTAACTGAGTAAAGGATTTATTAAAAAATCTATTAACTAAAGAAAGTAAGGACGAAACATTTGTCTGCATAATTTCTTAAATTAACTGTTTATCACCCACAATAGAATTAAATATTCAATTGGTTCCTCGCACAATAAAATTTACTGATTTAATTGAATTGAATTTAAGATTTTAAGAAATTCTTAATACTTTCTTAAAAGTGACAAATTGTTTTTATTTTCATGGCTTTGGATATTTGTTTAAATAAGCACCAGCGAAAGTAGGCACATAAACCTCATCTTGAAACGTAATTAATTAATTTAAAAGTTGCTATTTTATAAATCTAAACTTTACTAACTTCAGATGCACTATAATCTTGTTACTTACAATCCGGTTACCAGAATCGTTTTTTGCGAAATTCTCTTGACAGCAAATTAAAATCTCCCAAGTTTTTGCTTCCATAGACTAGTCATTAGCTTGTACTCGTATCTATCATATTCATAAAAATCACGGTTTAAAGTGCTTGGCGGATCATGAATGTAATTAATTAAATTAATGTTCTAAAGGAATTCATTGGAGCTTTTACATCTGTAAAAAGTATTTTTATAAGAGTATAGTGATAGTACACGTGCAAACAAACGGTATTTAGTCTCTACTCTAGTCACTAACTTATGTGATTCTCTATTTGATGATGATTCTCTATTCGGAACACCAAACAATATAAGAAGGATAGATTCCTTAAAAAAAAGATCATCCATTCACAGGAAAGAACAGTCACGATTAAAAATATTATAACAATAAGTCAGACCTCAAGGCTGCATTGGGCTTGTCCTAATTTAGCAAACAATAGTCTCGCAGGAAGCTTTCGTAACAGTACGTCACTTCCGTTCCTTCCTACGTCAACCCTGGTCCTAATTTGACGACTTGAATGTCTTTGTTTCAATTAATTCAGTATACAAAAATGTTTCAATGAACTCACTAAAAGTATCTGCAAATGTATACAAAATAACCAGGACCACGAGCACAAAGTTTCCTTGCCCAAAGTAAAAAATTACAGTGATATTTTGGTAAGTAAGGCAGAGTTTTTTTGCAATCGGAATTAATGGTTTTGTGAATAGATACACCAATCTAGCGTCGGCACTCAGCTCGTCTAAACCTCACCGTTACGCTTTTGCGACGAATCAATCAGAATGATACTCGCAACCGCTATTCATTCTACCCACATTTCGTTGATTGTCCTGCCTCACAATTGTGACAGGTTTCATTTCAAAGACTCCCTCCCAGACATCGTCATTTGGTTAAATAAAGGGACTGTAATAATTACATCCATCCATTTTAAAAATGGCTCCGACACAAAAGTGTTCTAATTAAAACGAAACGCGCTATCATTTATTAATAAGATCTCTCACGTTTCTTTGTATTAATAAACGCCTTCTGTACATGTTTTAAGTCTAAAAACTGCTTCAGACTTTAAACTAAAATGAATGAGTCATTGTTTACTACCCGTGTGTTCAAGTATGCGACGCGACATACATTGTATCAAACAACTTCGATTGAAGTGTTAATATTATGCTAATGTCTACTAGGTCGCCTTTGTCTTGAAGCAATGACGTTATGAATCGATGTTCACGTATTTTATACCAAAATATACACAACTTGTTTTTTTAAAGAAAACCAATATCATCTGCCAAAGAATAAAAACAAATTAAATTCAACACAATACTTCGAACAGATTTCATTTCCAATAACAATTATCTTTATCATTTTAGTAAATTGTTTTTTTCTGTTTCCGCCGACTCTAACGTAGAGATCGGAGTGTAATCCAAAAATACTCGTAAGTGGATCACGTTAGAAGGCACATGTCACAAGATTGTTAATGATACATTTGGCTTGACCGATATCGTGTGCATCAATTTATACATATGCTTTAACTTTCAGGAATGCTTGTTATCCGTGATATTCTAAACAGCACGTAGATTACTTAGTAGCACACGCGCCAACGTGCCGTGATTGTACTCGTAATATACATAAAGTTATGTATCATAGCATATAGGCATAGATGTGTAGGTGTGTTTTTTAAGTGTCAAATACCTACTGTACAACGTTGTATGTTTTCTTATTTGAAAGAGCACGTGCAGAATTGTAGAGACTCATGAACATTTTGACTTCCTTCTGGTTTTATGAAATATATCTGAGCTTAAAGTGATAAAGAGTTTATAAACCTTTCGATAAATATTTATCTTTCCTTGAAGTTAAATGTTTTCCCTAAACTTACGTTTTTCAAACTTTTGAAAAAGCAATTCTTTCCAGATATGTGGCGGAATTTTCGCCTTCATAGGAATTTCATCCAAACCGTTTGTTTGTTTCAAACTTCTAACATGAAGATAGGTAGAACAAAAGTATTACTTCCAACACTGTACGTCCTTATTTTCTTTCATTATTTTAGGCTATAGATATAACTTAGCGCTCGCACGCACTAAGTACTACTTAACTATCTCACTGATTTTAATGAATTTATGACCAAAATTAATATTTGTAAAATTATTTTCCTTCGGATATTGTGAAAGTAATCTCGCAACTTATATGATGTCACGGAGCCTACGCGATAAAAAGCACTTTGCAAAATTCAACAGGCTTGTTAATGTGACGGTGGCCGAGTGGTATAGGCATACGCCCGGATAGCGTAAGACACGGAGTTCAATTCCTCGTCTGTCACAAAGTCACGGTTGCTTTTTACAAGTGCAATTTATATCTTAACATGTTATTACATAGCTCAAATTACCACGCACACGAGGAATCACAGCAACTGGCAGAATTAGATGATAACTTCCTGTAACGATTGTAATCAAACCGCTCACGTGTCTCGCAAGGCTGCTTCACGTTTTCTCGTTTTATGCCACTTTCAGGTGAGCATGGGAAAATTTCCCACTGCCTCATTGTTTTTGTTTGTAGAACTATTTACTATATTCCGATAACAAGCATCACTTTGGACGTAAAAGTTACGGCAATTTTCGGCAAAGTAAAGACAATATTATTTAGGCCACAACGCGTACATTTCAATGAAATTGAACAAACTACAAAGATCAACATTGTAATTCGCATTTAGTTTCTAATTCCAGGATATGCTAACATAGCATTAAAAATAGGAAACTAACCTACCTACGCTTCCTAAGACTTGCGCAAAACATAACTATTTACGTAATTATTCACGTTCGTTCGGTATTAATGAGTTTTCTATCCAATTTCTTTTAATTTTTTGTGTTTGTCACTATACAAACTTAATAATATATTTGTAAAAAGCAACTGTCAGACCGAGTTGAACCTATTTCTTCTCCTTTAGAAATTTAAGCTTCTAAAAATGTATGACCCTATTAGCCCAGTAGTTTGAAGTAACTAGGTGATAGATAGATTAGTCTTGTTGACTGAAGTTAAATAGCCACTCATTTATCACCGCTAAAGGCTGAACTATTGCGTGGTACGGGGGTGAGTAGGTATCAGTTTCAAGCAACGCTATACTAATGACGAAACTTCCGCGTCATAGGAACTTTCCATTGAGACTGACGCCCAAGACTGAGTTTGAAATAAAAACCAATACCTTAATGTACCTTGATTTTTTATAGGAGCTGATATCGATGACCCCCGAACCCTGACCCCACTTTTAAAGAAGTAGTAAATAAATAATAGGTGAACAGTTACTGTTATTGCCTACTAAAATAAGAAATTTCATAAATACTCGTATATTTTTATCTATTTGGTTAGTCATCATGTTTTAAACTGGGAAAATTTATGACCTGCGCTGCGAGTATTGAGTTTCTCATATCAAAATTATCTCTGGCTAACCCTTTAAAAAGATTGGCGACATGCTGGTTCCAAAATAGCTGTACCATAGAGCAGCGTGAACCCTCAAGGCCTGTGATAATTATGGCACTCGCGCGAGCCAACTCCGGCGTAATTAGCGTAGTAAATACACTCTCTACGACACAGCATCATAAAACGTAGAAAGAAACGAGACTTGGGACTAGCTGCACTGTTTAGAGCAATGATTTAGCCGTGTAATGTGAGTTAGATATTATCTTTCATAATTTATTTTATGTTATCTATTTGTCTAGTTCTGGGCAATTCGTTAAAACTACAAACATTTCTTATCATTCCGTTTCAACCACAAAAATACTCCGTAATCCTCCTTCTCAAATCATATCGCTGCATTTGAAAAAAATTGTTACTTAGTACTTTCTTATCACTTGACGTTAATATTGGCACCGTGTGGGTGGTAACAAGCTTTTGATGTGTCTCCACCATCAGCAGCCGTCATGCTTGAGCACTGCAATTGGCAGAAAGTACGCTATTTCATACAGAAGGCGCAAGGCGTTCAACGCCTTTTGGCATCAAGCCTGAACTTTCTAGCGTTCGCAGTTTTTCGCAAGCTCCAGTATATTTCCATTGCATAAGGTGATAAAATAATGTCATCCTATTTCCCAGCAAACTGGTTACTTCCAGACAATCCGTACTTTAGATTTATAGGCAGGTTTACTTCTGTCTGCACCTCAGTATTTGAAGATAGTTCGCATCTCCTCCACTACTTGGTATTTATTACACACACATTACCGTTCCTTATTAAAATTAAATTATCATGCTATTATCCACTTCTAGATTTAGTCTTGTATAAAAGATAGATTCGTTGGTAGAACAGCAAATAGCCATAGCTCGAAAATACAAAGTTATATGGCTTCTAAGAGAATAGAATACATTCCATGCAGTTTGAAAACACTGACTGGCTCAAAATCTTTTTTTTTGTTTCGTGCCAGCCAGTTGCCAGTATTTAAGATGCTAACCTTCTTTCTCAACTGATGTTCCTCTCCTTGTCTCCAGGACAACGTCTCCGCCAGGGGAGCCGCTGGTGCGGGCCCCAGCGGGCAAGCCGCGATGCCCCCCCGCGATATCGCGGCTCCGGGTGGAGAAGGTCGAGGGGGGGCTGGCAGTGGCGGGGGTGGTCGTCGCCGCCAACTGCCAGATAGTCCTCCCGATCTTTGGCTTCTTGTTTATGCTGGTCGGCTGCGTCCTCACAGGTAAGAATCAATGGTTTTACAATATTTTTAACACTCACAGTGTCATATTTTATTCTTAAAAGATGAAATATTGCTAGTTCGAGTCCCGCCCGTCCGCAATTTTTGGTTTCATATTTCATCTTTTAAGGTAAGAATCAATGTAGGCTTAGTTTTAAAAATGTATGAGACCTACCATGCAGATGCTCAGATGAACTGAGAAGGAATTAAAGGAATGATGATGTTTATCGCGACTGCATGAGACAAAGGTTATGTCCGATAAACACTATCAACGTTATAGATACGGTTAAGTCGGCATAAACAAGGGGATCAATCAGTACAATGTGCACCCCCTTTATATTAGGCATTTATTTTCCGATCACCACTTACCAAAAACAGTGCCAATCTCTATAAACTTGTATCGTGTCATATGAGACTAGATGATTTAATGCTCAGCAATCTCTTCGCGTCTTCGACAAAATAACCCTTACATCACCTAATGCTGATCGATTGTCAAGATGTAGTTCAGTCCTGCACTCCAATTTGCTACGCTTCTCATACTGAGAGGCTCATTTGATTAACAGATTTTCTGCATCTTGTCCCAGATCCGACGTCTAAGAGTTATGCAATTTCGAAACGAGTTTAAAATCGACCGCTCGCTCTAGTAGTACTTTCACGATAGACAAGTTTCTTACCATATAGAAAAATATATAGTACTTGCTTGATTTGAGCTGGTAGTTAAATGTATGTCTAAACATAAAACACACTATATGACTTGTACCTATTAATGAAGAATTGATTTAATTGTAATTTACTGAATTTAAATAATTATAATTAATTAATACCTCGTTGAGTGCGTCGCCATTATCATCAAATACTCATTCCGATATTTCGTGGAGAACGTAATCTGAAAGCCTTTTTTCTGGAATGTTCACTCATTTCCAAATATCTAGGCTTTTTCATTTGCTTCCCGAAAACTATTTAAAGGGGAAGGCCTATGTTCAGCAGTGGACGTCCTTTAGCAGATAATTATGATGATGAAGTGTAAGACCCTATAAAGGATGTATGCTGAAATCGCGAAAACTGATGAGGTTGACACTCTTGTATCACCTCGAATTAAAAAAAAAACACATAAGTAATTAATACATATAGGTAGACACTAATGTAAAAAAACACGGCTTTGTCTTCCGCGAACAGCGAATTCCTGTTAGCAATGTCAGATATTTTCGGCTCCTTGCTGAAAGACACGCAACACACCTACATACCCCATTAGCTCTAAGGTGATGGAGATATGAATGGGTTGTTAGTAAAAGTACTAAAAACGTTTAGAACTGAAGTACCTAATGAAACAACATGCATTAAAGTGGTTCATAAATCAATGTACTTACTTTTCGTGTATATGCATTTTTTCTTTGACGAAAGAGACAGATGTCTATAAATGTTAACCTATCTATCGACCCTTTGTATCCTTAGGAAATAAAGTTAAAAAGGTTTAAAAAAAGCTAAAGTACGTAAATCTGACCTTTATTTGTTCCTAGTACTAAGGTATCTTAAAGCTGGCCAAGACTTCATTCCTTAAGCTCAAACTACGCTCCTTCACATGAAAAGACATGTACGATCTATGCGGTTAAGCTCACATAAGCATACACAGATTAAACCGCAAGCTAGTAAATAAGACAATGCAACGTGATCCCAACTAATTAGGTTGCAGTGCACTGCGATGGATTAACTACGTAAATCTCACTTAATTGGCAAAAAAAAATTCCCTGCAGAGCTATTCAGGAAAATGAACATTGCAAGGGTGGGTTTAAGTTTCCAACGTATTTTATATGCGGGATAAAAGGAGTTAAAAATTATGTTAAAACTGGTATACCTTTTTGTATCACTTGCTTTTTTGTTTTGAATGTGTAGGTTTTTTGCACGTCTCCACTTATATTTCTTTGGTGTAAAAATAATTCAATGAATAAATATAGGTATTTTTTGTCTGAAAAAGAACTTTTTTTCTGGGAGTCGTTGGGGAAAATTTTGCCTTGGAGTCGCTTGTGATGATGCGAGTCACTGTCCTAATAATTACATTTACGCGCCAAAAATAGAGGACCTAAATAATGACAAACAACAGTCAACACTAGCGTAGTGGTTAGATAAGTGGATTAGTCAGGCCTAAATTAGTTGTGTTACATTCACATACAAGTTTATAATCGCTTGTAGGCATAGCTGGGCATTAACTCGTTAATCCGTTAATCGTTAATTAACGAAGTTAACATTTTGATTAACGGATTAACTTTTAAGTTAACTTTCAAAAATGTTAACGGACACGTTAACTTCCGTTAATATGCAGCTAAGTCCGTTAATCGTTAATCCAATGCCTACTGTTTACCGCACGGCACCGTGTTACCCGAGTAAGTTTTTTGATAATTCTGTCACACAGTCTATTGAAAAACCAAAAAGCTCCAACTCTCTAACGAGTTATGTGCAAAGTCTCGTTCAAATGTGGCTGGACATGAAATCAAAAGACTCATTCAACGATTCTGCATTTCTCGCGGAACAGATATTCATAAATGTATTCATTAAATACAATACCGCTATACCCTCAAGTACTGCAATTGAACGGCTGTTTTCCACGGGTGAAAACATTTTAACATCAAAACGAGGATCGCTTTTAGTTTGTAATTTTTATAAATTTTGATACAGTATTTTGAAATTATAAAAAATAATTATTAAAGGGGTATTTGTCACCGGTACTCAAATACCTTCAGAAGCTGTTTAATTCCGAGCTGCTAGAGGGCATCACACCTGAGGCATGGAACAGGAGTGTGGTTGTGTTGTTCCTCAAAAAAGGAGACAAAATCTTATTGAAGAACTTTAGACCCATCTTACTCCTGAGCCATGTCTACAAGCTGCTCTCAAGGGTCATCACGAATCGTCTCGCACCTAGGTTTGATGACTTCCAGCCTCCCGAACAAGCCGGATTCCGAAAAGGGTATAGTACCATAGACCACATCCATACGCTTATGCAAATTATACAGAAGTCAGAGGAGTATAATATGCCTCTATGCTTAGCGTTCGTGGACTGTGAGAAGGCCTTTGATTCGATCGAAACTTGGGCGGTGCTTCTGTCTCTTCAGCGGTGCCACATAGACTATAGGTATATTGAGGTGTTAAAGTGTCTGTTATGACAACGCCACCATGTCGGTCCGAGTACAGGAACAGAATACGAGGGTGATTCCACTACGAAGAGGTGTAAGACAGGGAGACGTTATATCTCCGAAACTGTTTACAGCGGCACTGGAAGACGCCTTCAAGCTCCTGGAATGGGAAGGATTCGGCATCAATGTCAATGGTGAATACATCACACACCTCCGGATATCCGATGAGAACATATTATAGTCACTATATTATAGTCGTTGTGGCATGGATGATCTGGGCACTATGCTCGAAGACCTTGATTGAGTATCCCAACAAGTGGGTCTTAAAATGAATATGGAAAAGAAGAAAATTATATCGAACTCCCGTGTTGTGCCCACTCCGGTATCTGTTGGGAACTCAATTCTTGAAGTTGTTGACGAGTACGTCTACCTGGGACAAGTAATCCAATTAGGAAGGTAACTTTAAGAAAGAGGTCAATCGAAGAATCCAACTCGGCTGGGCAGCGTTCGGAAAACTGCGCAAGAGCATCTTCTCGTCTCAATTACCTCAGTGTCTGAAGACAACAGTCTTCAACCAGCCTCTAACTATGGGCCTCATAAAGAAGCTCAAAATCACACAACGAGCGATGGAGAGCGCTATGCTCCGTGTTTCTCTACGAGATCGAATCAGAAACGAGGAGATACGTAGAAGAACTAAGGTAACGGACATAGCCCTGCGAATCAGTAAGCTTAAGTGGCAGTGGGCAGGGCAGATAGCGCGTAGAACTGATGGCCGTTGGGGCAGAAAAGTCCTAGATTGGAGACCCTTTGACCAAAGGCGCAGCGTAGGACGTCCACCGACAAGATGGACAGACGACCTTGTAAAGATCGCAGGATCGCACTAAATGCAGACCGCTCACAACCGGTCGTTGTGGAAAGCCATGGGGAAGGCCTATGTTCAGCAGTGGACGTCCTTCGGCTGATGATGATGATAATGATGATGAAGAATTATCAATCAATGTCAAAAAGCTGGCAAATTACTTAGCAGAAAATCACTTACTACTGTAACACGATAGAGTCACTACAGCAGCCGCTGTCAGAATAGCGAGGTGTATCAAAGCACTATCGTTGTACAAGTGATGCACAACTCAGTGAAGACTCAATTAGCGGAATTGGCACCCAGATGAGAACTTCAACATTTCAATTGCATGAAGGAAAATATGCACGAAATGCCTGACGATTAAATTACACAAGTATTTCGTTTTGTCCCTAACCTGTTTACTCCCAGAACCTAAACTAACAGGTTTTATAAGTTCACTAACGCAACGATAAAAAAATGAAATTTTACACATATTAACGGATTAACGATTAACGTTAACTTGCGTTAATTCTTCCGAAATGTAACGCTTTAACGTTTAACGAAGCTAACTTCTTTTGTAACGGATTAACGATTAACGAAGTTAACTATTTGATTAACGGTGCCCAGCTATGCTTGTAGGTTGTTTTTAGCTCCTTTATCAGCGTACATCGCCTATAAAACCAGAGTTATATGCGGCTCAGCCGTTTCTTTCATAAAATATCGGTTTGTCCTAGATTTTAGAGCAGTAGGCGTCGCTGTTCCGGCATAACAACTTTAGTTGAAAGTTGAATGTTTAAATTTTAATAACGAGAGTTTGCTGCAGCCTTTTTTAGATAGATGGATAACTCTTTATTGCACACAACATTAGTGAATTTACGAATTTGTTTAAAGGGAATGTACATTTACTTTAATGCGGTTGATGTTAAATAAAATTTTAAGTTTAGCCTGTAAGCATCGCACTGCTGGGCAAAGGCCTTACCTCAAGTGAGGTAGTATGAGCCATAATCCATCATGTTGATGTATAATAAAAATATTGTATCAGATTTTAATAATTTTAATTGGATTTATAGCCACGCTGCGTAATTAGTAGATTGTTATACAAGGGGAGAAAGCGACCCATTTCATCGAGCGCCAATAATTCGAGAGTGAAATGGGTGCTTTCACCCGAGTTAAACATACTATTTTTCATTTCGACTGTGAGGAAAATTAAATTTACAAAAGTGGTTGTAGATGTCTTAGTGAGGTATTATGTAGTTCAGCGAGAAAGGCAAACTCAAGTTTTGAACAAAATATGACAGTTGATTTATAGTACTAACAACTCCTAACATGATTAGAAAGAATAACGGTCGTGCCGTTATTACATAAAAACAGAGTACAAAAAAGCAGAAAATATCAAATAATTAAAATCTTTGTAAAGAATATCGATCGTTTTTTTTCCACAGATAATAACAGAATCCAAAAATAATTTCTTTTTTTTATAAAAGTTTTAACGGCTTTGGACGAATCCTTCCTGAAATGACACTGACAATATAAAACAACTTGGCATTATGGCGGGCAGCCAAATATTTTAATTGTTAATTGAATTTAAATTAGAAATTGTATATTTTTTATCAACGATCATACAATATTATTTTCAATTTATAGCTAAGCAAAAATGTTTGTTATTTTAATAAAATGATGTGACTCAATTATCTTTGGTCCAAGCTTTGACTGCAGGCCTTGACTCTATGCCGTGTCAATTAAAACGAAATTACTTTCCACCCTAGGGATGGATAAGCTATTTTCCACCCGGCTATCTACACAGGAAAGTTATATTTTCCGAACAGGAGAGATGAAAAAGTACTTTGCTAAACGTGTAAACTGACAAAGGTAGAAGTATACAGAAGCAAAGGCAAATAATGTATATAATAATTACATGAGTATGTACAAGTAAAAAAAATCAAGTAAAAATTAACCTAGAGTCGCATCCCACGCTAGCGGCTGTTGCATCTTTCAGGCAAAGCAAATCAAATGGATTACCATTTCGAAATAGACAAATTTAGGTAGATCAAATTAAATAGACAAAGATAGGTATTTTAAATTATTTACATCGAAATATTCATGAAGTCTCGATGATAACACCAACATAATTCAATGATCTAAGTATCTCGTAATACAAGCTTCTCATACGGTCTACTCTTGTTTTTATGTCGTCTTATGGAAGTAAAACGATGTGTTACAAGAAAGGTCTTTGTATAGCGGCATTCCAGTCGTCTGACAGGACAATGGATATTAATTGTTTGGTATAGTATTACGAGACGACCCGCATTCACTACTTCTAAAATGTCGCTGTAATGGTAGCCGCTCACTAGCGGCATTTTGTTGGAATTTTCATGTCAATAAAATAGGGATGGGATAGGTTTAGGTTTAAAGACATTTATTCTCATAAAGACATTACATAATATCACTTACATGAGAACATAGGTAAACAAAAGAAAATTTTGCAATTCGTTGTCGTACATTGCATAAGTGCATAAATAAATAAACAAACAGCCGGCGTTACAATAATATTAATTATATTTATCATCGTCACAAACCAATCAATAGTAGGCACAGATCCGAATAATGCACAAAAACTTCATGTAGGTACGTTAATTATTGTTCAGTATGTAATTTGTTAGCCGTTTTTTAAACCCGTTGAGCGAGTCAATATTTTTGATGACCGAGGGTAACTTGTTAAAATGTCGCGCACCTTCGTGTGTAACTGAGGTTCGGCCGTACTTTGTCCGGGTCTTAGGCAGAACAATAAAGCTCGCGCGTCGAGTGCAGGGGCGCCCAACCTTCGGACGTTTGTTAAATTGTAGTTCAGTGTGGATTTTTTTGTTAATAGTTTTATATATGAATATACAGGTGTTGTAAATGTATAATTGTTTTATATTCATTAGATTAGTTTCGCGATATATTTTTGAGGTTGATGACCGGAAATCATAGTTAAAAATTGTTTTAATTATTTTATTTTGTAGGACTTGCAATTTGCTTAAACTCGTTTTGGAAGCGCTTCCCCAGATTTCAATGAGATATAGCAGATGGGATTTAACCAAACTGTTGTAAATTGTAAAAAGTAGTTTACGTGGTATGAATCGAACATTAAACCGGAGGGAAGCTCGGAGTGATATTAACTTGGTTGTTAACTGCTTAATGTGAGCATTCCATGATAGGTGAGCATCCATGTAAAGTCCAAGATATTTTTCATGCGTTTTTTCTTTCAAAGGGATATTATTAATTACGAGTGGTAAGTAGGTAGGTATTGGTTTATTTATGGCTTTGAAAATAACGTAGCTAGTTTTAGAGACGTTGATTGTTAGCAAATTGTATTGGAACCAATCGTGAAGAGTGTCGAGGTCGTGTTGGGCTTGAGAGACTAAATCATCTATTGACGGACCGAAGTAGAAAAGGCATGTATCGTCAGCATATAGTGTTAGATGGCCATTTAAGCCCAATTCGTGCATGTTATTAATGTAAACTAGGAAGAGCAGAGGTCCTAGTATCGATCCTTGCGGAACTCCACAAGATATGACATGTGGCGGACTTTGGGTGGTTCTGTCTATCCTTACTACCTGTGAACGATTTAAGAGGTAGGATTCGAACATTTTCAAGGCACTGCCAGCAACACCAATGACTTCTAATTTTTTGAGAAGCAATGTATGGCTGACTGTGTCAAAGGCTTTCTTTAAATCGATAAATATTCCTAGCACAATGTTTCTTTTATCAATGTTGTGTTTAATTTTGGTGACGAGATCAATTGTTGCTGTCAGTGTATTACTTTTTGTTCGAAACCCGTTTTGCCGATAAGGATGATCTAAATTCCTGCTGCTATATGTAAATCTTGTAAACCGTCATAATTTTCAATTACATATAGATATTTGTCACTAGATCACTTCCGTCTATTCCCGTAAAATTTTTTTGACGAAAATAAAACAAAAATCTCTTTATGCACTAAATTATGTTGTTTCCTACGATTTGATACCATGAATTTTGAAACCGGCTGATTCGACTCCGGCAGTTATGCACCACCTTAAAATCACAATAATTTTACAGTGACACTGTCTGCAAGCGACAGGGTGTAAAGCATACTACACGAGTAACAAGTTGGCTGATGGCCAATCGCTAGGCATCAGATTTCAGGTCTCAATGCAGGCACGTACAATACATTGTGTGCCTCAATCTTTTGTACGTGAGTGGTTTCAAATTCAAATTCCTTTATTTGGCAAGATTTCGCATAAAAGATTCCTTCCTTCCTTCCTTCCTTTCCTTCCGCGACATATCACGCAATGTGCCCGTTTACCCGTTATTCTTTTGTTTTTGGAATTGTGTGATTTTTTTTACTATACTAATTAAAAAATAATTTAATTTCCAGCGGCATCATACCGCGGATGCGGCGAGAACGAGGAGCCTGACCACTACGCGGCGCGCATCGCGTTCACGGGCAACTCGCGCGTGCTCGGCCCAGTGTGCATCGTCGCTGGCGCCCTGATGACCATTGCTGGTGAGTAAGAAAAAAAAAACTATTTCGAGTTTTGAATTTGGAACGAATGACGATTTATTCATCAGAGGGCTATGCATGCATAATCTAACGTAATCTAACCAATCCGTTCGCTGGAATAAAATTGTGTGTTTATTCGTTGAATTGAATTTTGAATTTGGATCCGATAGGTATGTTCGTATTCGTACTTCATATAGTAGGAATCACTACGATAAAACCGATTCCTATCCTATGCTCTGTGGGTCTGGCCCAAACCAAATCACGTCATGTAACTAAGGGTGGACTTAATGCTAGAAACATTCGCATATCTTATTTATCGTCTTAGCTTATGTAATTTGACACACCTTTGCAAAACTAGCCTATGTTTACCTAACATCGGTAACAAAGCAGACATTGTACTAGCGATTGACCGGCAGATAATAGCGAAATTATGTAAATCGGTTCCGCCACACTAAATGGTGGGATGAACGCGATTATGGTAATTTATTTATAGGAAGCTCGTAATTTTGCCGGCCGTATTGATGATGTTAAAATTCATAGGAGAAATTTTAATGAATATTTAATTTAATTTGGCAAAAAGTTTGGTAACAATACTTTCGATCGTAATCGGGTAGACACAAATCAATACATTGATTTACACTCTTAGAACAACTATTGATACTGAACTATTCAATGATGCTCCATCAAAGTTAATCCTAGGATACCTACTTACCTGTTTAAGTTCTTAGGGGTTAGGAAACCTAATAGTTCTTGCAAGAGTTCTTAATAGTGGTAGTAAATAGTAATTGACGGTGGTGACACGCTCTACCTAATCACTGCGCCACTTAGCTATAATTACTATTGGCAGGGTCATTAAACTTCCATGGACAACAACAAATTTTAGATCTTGTCGACGGTAACGAAATTTCATACTTGAGTTAACTATTGATCATGTAACCAGGCCTTAGGATACGTGTGATTTTCGGTCAATCTAATTCTTCATTCTAAAGGGTCAATATAACCTGATATGTTTTGTTTCTTCTAGCTGGGTCACTACTTGTTCAAAACTGAGCTATATTTCAAAACAGTACTGGCATGTTCTCAAACTACCCTCCGTTTCGCAGGCATTGTGCTCTGCATCCTGATGCGAGCGGCGCAGCGGCGGCAGCGGCGGCTTGCATTCCACTGCCCCATCCATGGCGACTTCTACCCTCTGAGCCCGCAGAACACCAGGAAGTACTCTCGTAAGTAACTCAATTTTTAAGTTATGTTGTAGATTTAGCTTCCGTGAGTAAATAAATATCCCTCTACCAATCCGCACCCATACCACCTTTTATTTGAGGTAACTCCGCACAGTTATTGTAATAAATATAAAATAGTAAAAACTGACGGAGTCCATAAACGCAGCCTATTGACATTGTTGTCGGTCCTTCAAGCTGGATTTGAACCTATTTAATGTAACAATGCATATGTCTGCAGCTGTGGTCAGCCACTTAATCCATGGCAGGTTCTAATTTTGAACTGACACACGTTATGTTTTTTTACCTTGGCAGCCCATTCAATGTTTCGTTTTGTCTCAACAGACAGTCCCTCCGGTCTCTGGCGCTTCCTACGCGGCTGGCTCGGCATGGTTGAGGAGGGCGAAGCCCCACGCTGCCCGCGTTCAGCGGAGCCCGCCTCGCCGGCGAGGGCCGACGCGCCCTGCCCGCCGCCACTTCCCTTCCTGGTGCCTTCCGACTCCGTTGTGTGAGTATCCTGCTATTTTAGACAAGCAGTGTTGCAGATCACACTGTGTTAGCACCTGCTTATGATGTGAACTCAGTTTTTCTTTGCTTGGCGAATATTGTAAACAATATCATCAAACATCGTTGAACACTAAATTATTAATATTTAATTTAGTGTTCAACGATGAATTACATATGTAGATTGTGAGTTTTGTAAATTATTTCAGTTAAAAGGGATCTTTTCATTAAAGAAGAATATTAGAAAGATCGTTTTCAATAATCGCCAAGAAAAGGAGAACAGACTTTACTCCCAACGAGATTCGTCCCCAGTATTGGATGGCCTTTATATATACGCAGTCACATAATTTCTTTAAAAAAAAACTTACGACGAGAGTGCTCTAAAAAAGAAAAGAAAGAGTTTATTAAACCATCTGCTGTCGAATTTCCAGATTTATTCGTAGAGCCCTATTACCTAATTTCTGTATCTCCTTGCCATAAGATAATCAATTTTGTTTCAATTTACAGAGGCATGGCATCAGTGCTGGGAGCTCCGCTGAGCCCGGAACAAACCTTTGGTTCCATCAAGTCGCTGGCCATCTCGAGGGAAGTGGCCAGCTTTCCTCTTTCGAGGTCACCTACTCCGCCGCCTTTAAGGTAAATAATGTAAACACCATCATTATAACTATATGTTGTTTAAAACCTAGAGCCCAAGCATAAAAACGGTTACGAATCCATTGACTTACCTAAGTACCTACAACGCATCTCGTATTATTGAGGCAGAAACCATAGGCAAATTATGTTCAGTTCATGTTTAACAACCATGACTAGTTAGAAAGAAAGAAATAAAAAACTTTTATTCGACTCAAATTAGGTAGCCCTTTACATACTTTGCCCAGCAGTGGGATGCTTACAGGCTAACCTTACTTGCTTTTACTTACTTACATACTTTCACCTAATCAAATACATTTGCTTCCAGCTGCCCCCCATTCAAGGACGAGTCGAAAAGCCTCGACGACAGCATCCCCAACTCGGTCTCCCGGCCCGAGTTCGACTGTCCCCCCGCCTGCAACTACCGCGTGGTGGAATGCAGGCTCACCACCACGGACGAGATCGCACGCCCCCACGACCGGCCCCCCAGACCCGCCACCGTCTCCATCACCATACCCGACGAAGGAAAGGGTTAATCATAACAACAATATTAGACTATGTTCAAATTTAAGTGATGACGCGTGTGTGTGGCGCCCAGAATGTGATCTTTATTGTCGAATGTCTCGAACTACAGACCTCAAACTTCGGAAATTCACAATAAAGCGCTTGTAAATTTTTGATGTCTGCTCAAACAATCACATTCGTCTTCCGCTAGCGCTCACTGAACACCTCGAAGTCGTGTAATTTATTTAGATTGTCAAAAAAAATTATTGAGCCTGGACGGCCTCTAGCTACGGTGCAATATTTTGATCCGGTAACGGCAATTTTTTCTATCATCACTTCTTTCTTAGCAATAAATTGCGCCCAATTTTGAGCGAGTTCGATAGAAAATGTTGAATGTAGTGTTTTGTGGCGTATGTATTTGTGATTATTTATTCCAACAGTTCAATGTGTAAAGCATTTTGTTTTATAATCGTTCAGACAGAGTTTGTAATGCGTGTGAGCATTCTAGTCGTGTGGTCTGTAGCAAATTGTTTTAAATCATTATCGTATGTGGTACTCATAAGCGTGGTAGAAACGAAATGTTGTAATAATATTGGCTCAGTAGGATAAATCGTTCCTCATTATATTAATGAAGTATGTAAGAGATTGTCCATTACATCCATTTGTGCGTATATTAAGTTTAAGTGTATTTATTACATAAGAGTACATACAAACACGTACCTTAGACTAGGTCCGATTGTGATATTTATTGTTTTTAACATTGTTGACGTCTAACTTTGCAACTAGGCATAGCGAAGGGGCTAGGAAAATGCTACGTTTTAAATCTCATTTGATTTATTAAGGCACCTTAAAAATTATAAGGCACATTTATTCAACCGTTAACACAATAAATGTAAGTAAGTATTTACCTGTTCAAATAATTAAGAATTTCTGTTCTATGACGTAATGTTCACTTTACATACCTTGAGACACTGTAGGTAATTTTCAATCTACGACTAACTCGTAAACTTCCTAGTAATCCAACTATGCCTATACCTAAGTCTTTGTATCATCACAGCTGTAAAAACTCGTAAAACTTATAATTTATCTACTCAGTCATATCATTATTTTGGTGAAGGAGCCAAAAGCAGATGCCAAAATACATTATCACGTCCATGTGTATTTGTATGTATGTTTGCTTGTTTGTGTAGGCAGGGCGGGTAGTAATCTGGCAATATTGCTTGCATTGTGTCACTTGGAGTTCAAAATAAACTTCAGACACTCGTTGAAATGAAGCACCATTAATATTTGTGCAAAAAGTGACTCCAAATTTACGTCATTATGTAATTCTTCTGCATCCTTGGCTGCCTGATTAAATACCCGTCTTGAAGCATACAATTTGTGCTCAGAAAAGACAATTGAGTAAGATGCAACCGTAGGTTACGTAGTCCACATATGTAGAGGATATAGCGACTAGGTTAGACGTACATTATTATCAATCTATAAGTTTTGTGATGATGGCATTTATTGGCCAAGTTAAGTATTTGAACATTGTAATATGGAACGTAATTTTTTATAATCCGTAGATAAGTGCCACGCCTAAATGAAATATTATAACTTAAGTTTAAGCTTATTTAATATTGTTATAGCTATAAGGATGAAATGAAAATACAAATTTGACATATTTTTGTGCTTTTATTACTATAACTTCATCAAAGTACCTACCAAAGGCTTTCAGCCAACCGATATTTAGGTGTGAACAATTACTTATAAGTGGTCACAATCAAATAAATTAGCAAACAGAATAGAGATTGATCATGTCCTTTATTTACATTTACTTTGGCTGAGTTAGAACTTTGTAACGTAGAAGGAGCTTTTTTAACGTTTTTTTTTTTTAAATGGTGGCTATTTGGCGGCAATCAGTTTGAATTGAACTCATTTCTGGTCATCTCTCATGTTCGGAAAGTTGAACTTCCAAATAGCCGGGTGGAAAATAGCTTTTCCACCCCGAGGGTGGAAGAAAGTAATATAGTTTTCATTGCTATGACATGAAGGTAATGATAAATTGAATTGAGTTCCTCCTCGTGGTCAGTCAACAATGTATTAATAGTTAGATAGAGAATCGGATTCGCTGTCGGTTTCTGCCTGCAGTCCGGAAACTGCGTTCCTTAGCCACCACTACCATTTAGAGACGCATGACAAATAGCGAGCGCCAATGGCGAGCACATAGGCTGTCTAATGCAAAAATATATATTTAAAATATGATCTATTAGTAGTTACGCGAAGAACTGATGGCCGTTGGGGCAGAAAAGTTCTAGATTGGAGACACTTTGACCAAAGACGCAGCGTAGGACGTCCACCGACAAGATGGACAGACGAACTCGTAAGGATCGCAGGATCATACTGGATGCAGACCGCTAGTGATCGGTCGCTGTGGAAAGCCATGGGGCCATGGGAGAGGCCTTGTAAGTTCAAAGATGTGGAACTGGGGTACATCTGTAAAAATCGGGCGAGTGAGTTCGAGCCCTTAGTGTAGTGACGGAGTGCTTCAATAATACTCGTACATGGGTACATTTTGATTCAGTTGCTCGCTTTTACCTCCCGTAAACCGAACGTTTCCCTGCTGCTGAAACGTCTGAAACATTCGGGGACACGTTTAATGAATATTGTGGCTGGCAACAATTTGAAAATAAACTTTTACCAAAATTTGATTTATTGCTAAAAGTTAGGTAGCGGACATTAGTATCGAATAAATCAATTTTAATTGGGTCATTCAATAAAAACTTATTGAACTTTTTTAATACTGGCACGTATTGTTCACAACCACGACGCGAAAATACGAAAAGTTAGAAATGTCAAACAAATTGTCAGGCAGCCATCTTGGATAAAATTTCATTCATGATGGCATAGTCTTTCTAATTTCTAAATAAAAAGTGAATGTATGAAATATTAGCAGTATTTTAAAATAAAAGTGATTATAAAAAATCTACATAATTTTTGGTAAAAATTGTTTGTGCGGACACTGTGGTAGTGGACTTTGAATTTTTAAAAGATCACCAATAAAACAAATCAGCTGTTATCCGTCAATCGATGTCAACAAAATTACATAATTTTGTTTAGAAAAACAGTGCAGTCTCCGATTTTGTGTGTCATTTTGAAATTACCAAACATGCAGGTTCAATTATACGGCTTATTGGATAAATTGATAAAGTAGAAGTTCTAAAAACGGCTCGCAAAGGTCCGCTACTTGGTGATTTTTTTGTATGATGTAGTCCAACATTATTTTTTTAGTTATGGCTCACAACAATTTGATAGAGTGCGGTGGATTTTATTTTATTCATAATTTTGACTCGGGAAATCTCGGGCATGTAGAGAGGGTGCCTACGGAGCTTATTGGTAAGTTATTTTTGCAATATTTTCCTCCTAACACAAAGTCCAATGTCGTGGATTGAAATCCTCGGCTGCCAATTCGTTCTGGCCTTTTCATGGTCTTGAGATATATTGACGTCTTTTACAAACTATTTCCTTGTTTATTTTAGTAGTTTAGGAGCCCTACCAACCATTTTACACCTAATTAGATTAACCTCCACTTGACACACATAACATTCTTTGTCCTGATGCTACTTGCATTATGTATTTAGTTGGAGCTATTTTTAAATACTTGTTGGGCTCACAATTTCATTGCTTGTGTAAAAACAACACAGATGTTGTTTGTCATGCTGTTTGAACTAAAATCCTATACATATTCTGATAAGAAAAAAAGCTATATTATTCAATCCAATTAAATAATAAGAACCAATGTTGTTGTTATTTTGATTACAAAACTTACTTTGCTTAGCTCCCTCTGTGAACCCAAAAACGAATGCTACCGAGTCACCCGACTATGAGTTCAACCTGTGGACTCGCCCGGACTGTGCCGGCACAGAGTTCGAGAATGGCAACCGGACGTGGTTCTATTTTGGGGTGCAGGCTAGTGAACCTAATGTATTGGTAAGACTAATTGTTGAAAGATTGATATGATTTGAACGAAAAATGGAGCATTGAATTTTTTATTTATTGCTTTTTTTATTTTAGGTGCGGCTAAATCTTATAAACCTAAACAAGCAAGGGAAAATGTACAATCAAGGTATGGCTCCAGTCACACGGACATTACCTGGGAAGCCTCAGTGGGAGAGAATCAGGGATCGTCCAGTACATTCGGTAACATTAACTGTTCTTCATCCAACTTTGATTGATCCAAGATCCTAATTGTTAATGTTCTTGTTATCAATAACACTTGTTTTCAGACGGACGACAACACTTTCACACTGAGTTTCAAATATCGTACTGCAGAAAACCTAAAAGCTACAACATTTTTTGCATTCACATATCCATTTTCCTTTGCGGAGTTGCAAATAGCTCTAAATTCTATAGATATGAAGATGCTTCCTTTGCCACCAGCACAGAGCTTAGATGACATCTATTACTGTAGAGAATGTCTAATATATTCCCTGGAAGGTAAGCCCTCTTTCACAATATGCGTCTGCAATAGAAGCAGTCAATGTTAGGTAATTAATTTATTAAATATTTTCATACTTGTGTTTTTTCAGGAAGGCGTGTTGATTTGTTAACTATAACATCACATCATGGTATTACAAATGAAAAGGAGCATAGGCTCAAGCATCTCTTCCCAGAAAACCAAGAAAGACCATTTAAGTTTCAGAATAAGAAGGTATAAAAGATAAATCATGTTACATGCCAGGGTGCCAACTCTCGTGCAGTTCGCATCCGAAAAAAGTTCACAAAGCTTGTAAAGCAAAATCTGTATTTACTTCGATTTCTATGCATTTCAAATCCTTCTGTGCAGCAGATTCTTTCTTTGTTATTATTGCTTGATTTTTCGTTTTAACGGTCCAACTCGTAATCGAATTACCACACGAAAAAGTTCGATTGACGCCATGTTTAATCTGGGCCCTGATTTATTCTAAAAGCTTGTAGTGAAAGCGTGTAGTGTGCCACGTGGTTTAAGCTACTTTAATATTTAACATTATGTACTACAATATTCTAAAATGGATAGATTAAATTCATACACATATTCTATGGCACCTTAACTGGCGGTAATAGTGTCTATTTAGCAACAGATTCATGTTTTATTTATCTTTATTATTTCACCAGATAATCTTCATATCAGCACGCGTTCACCCCGGCGAGACGCCCTCAAGTTTCGTGTTCAACGGTTTTTTAAACCTCTTACTGAACCGGAGCGATCCGATAGCGATCCAGCTGAGAAAGCACTACGTGTTCAAGATGATCCCCTTCTTGAACCCTGATGGGGTTGCAAGGGGCCACTACCGCACCGATACGAGAGGAGTCAACTTGAACAGGGTCTATTTGAACCCGTCGCTCATCTACCATCCGACTGTTTACGCATCAAGGGCGCTTATAAGGTAAATTCAAGTTTTGAAGGATTTAGCATACTGTTGCGGTCTGCGGTCCGGTCTTTACTAAATTGCCCGCATTCAGTCAATTTTGTATAGACCTATTCCTATACTGCCTTAAAGGATTCTAGGTTACGGAATACGGAGCCACCGACATTTGAAAATCCTTGATACACTTAAGTTTGGAAGTCATGACATGTTGTGTTATAAGTTAATGGATTCAAAAGTTTATTTAATTAATAGGAAATGAACCTTCAATGGTTGCAGATGGCATAAATAAAGTGTATTACATCTATATCACGCAGACCGCTTTTGTTTTACTTATGCTGTGACAAAATTAGTCATTTGTGATGATTCTCCAAATACAAAACGATAGTTTTCACACCAAAACCCTGTGACCGCATCGTAAACAGCAATTCATAACGAACTTAACGATCAGTCGCCGTGTCACATTCTATTAAGTTTACTAAGTAACGACTATGCGAAATTCCTAAGGGCTTAATCGCGTGTTTGCAGAATATAATTTAGAACTTAAATATAGCTTGAGCAAATATTTACTGCGGGTCAAATATATTAATTATTAAAGTAATAGCAGTTCACTGTAACAGTTTACAAACATTCCGTTCCATTTGTTTTTAAATGAAAACGTTCTTAATGATTTAAACCAAGTTAAGTTTTCCTTGTAGTGTTTTGCTAATATTAAGCGTCATACAGTATTCTTGAAGTTTACTTATCTATTACAAAATATGATGATGAAAATATCCAAAAGGTGACGTGAGGTGCCAACCAAAACAACTACTAAATGAAGTTTCAGGGTGTGATAACGTTAAGGCACTCTTTCCGTCTGCAATTTTATCCAAGCCTTATCATCTGTTTCATTCCTGACATTGTTCTCTAAATGTCATTTTCTGCATCAATCAACCACCAGTTATTATTTGATATTTCCTCAGATACTATCATTTCGGCTGTGAAAAGGAAGACAACTGCGACGACACCAAAAGCTACACGTCGCGCAGTATACAGAACATTAGCGAAAGTGCTGAGGTAAATATCTTCTTTAATTCGTGAACGGCTGGACCGATACCGCTAATTCTTTTTTCGTTGTGTTTGTTACTGTCAGGAAAAGGTTCTTATGAAAGAAAAGAATAAGAGAATTGCGCAGAAAATAAGAATATTTAAGAATGGGACCGGGGGCGCAACGAATTTCGCTGGGTCCACTAGTCTGTCTAATTAATAAAACATGTAATTTTTAAGTCCTTTTAAATACTTACTAAAACCTTCCCCTGAATGTAACGATAACTTTGCTGAAAACCGCATAAAAATCGGTTTTGCCAAATGCGAGATAATCGTTTTTTTATTCGGTTTTAAAAATGGCCGTTAGATGGATTAGTATTTTGTCGGGCTTATAGTTAGCTTATTTAGCTTAGCTTTCGTCTGCTCAATCCACATAACGAACTTTTACATTTCAGCTGCAAGAAGCGAAGAAGAAGAAATCGGCGTTCAAAGGAGAGTTCAAGCGCGAGAAGTCGGCGAAGTCGATGACGAGCACCAAGTCTTCCACCACCCTCAAGCAGCCGTCTTTAGCCGACAGCAGGCGGGAGAGCAAAATGCTCAGCGGGGAAGCAGCGCATCTGGCGGAACAGGTAAGATGGCCTGATGTCTATAGTATTTTCAACATATCATCATTATTAGCGAAAGTATTTCAAGCGCGAGAAGTTGGTGATGGGCACCAAGTCATCCATCACGCTCAAGCAGCCTTCTGTAGCTGACAGTGGACTGGAGAACAAATTGCTTAGCGGGAAAGCACCGCATCTGGCGAAACAGGTAAGATAAATACTATAGTAGAAAGTGCTCTGTATTTTCGGCATCTATGTGACCGAATGCTTCTCTAGCTTACGACTAAAACAGATGACCCTATCAAGCTTCTCTTCAAATCGATTTATTAATTATAAATTTAATACTCTGACTCTGAGGCTCTTGGATAGCGTTTAAACTGGCCTGTCTGTGTATAAGCTGCGATATCTGAAATATCGGAAAATTATTCGACTTCACTGATGCTACCACCCAAAGAAAGCCGCATTGCTTGATAGAGCCTCTTACTTGGGCTGTCTAGTAGTAGTACTAGTAGTAGTAGTCCCCCTAGCAATTCGACGGTGGCCAGTCACAGCGACTTACAGACTGCGCGGGACATATTATAGTGCACATGTGTGTGCGCATACTAGATGCACTCTATTTCTTTCACTCTCATAGCCCGATGGGACAGCAATCTGACACGACCGGAGAGAGATCAGATGCAGGACCAACGGCTTTACGTGCTTTCCAAGGCACGGGAGTGAAACACCACCAACTTCCAAATTTCGGGCTTCCCTGAGAATTTCTGAACAGAAAAACCCAGGTACATATTTTTGGGAATCGAACCCGGGACCTCTGGCGCAGCAATCGCTTTAAAATGCGACCCTCTAACCACTGCGCCACCGAGGCAGTTGGGCTGTCTAAAATACTTATACAACGCATAGATTTTTTGTTGTAATCTTAACAACTCGTATAAAACGTGCAAAATGACACACCATGGTAATCCCTCAAAATCTTATCAACTCGTTACAAGTACTGCAAATTTTAATAAAAAGGCTTTATCTAAAGCTCGTTGCCACTAATTAAACTGCTAACTAACGCGATCGTGGAATCATTAGCATAGATAGCAGATACGCGTATCGTGTTTTTGCAAGGTACGATGACAGTGAACTTGTGAAGGCTGTGAACTGTGAAGATCACATTTGCTCGCTCGGAATGTTTCCTTGCTACGATATTCAACAAAATATTGAACTCAAACTTCATCCTCATAATCTTATGAAAATGAAAAATGTTCTAAAATGTTAATTGTATAACTTAAGGCTACTGTCACCTACCTTCTAACAAAGTTCAAATGAAAATTTCTCCCCAAAAATGACTAAACTGACTACTTTTTTTGAATGAATTGTGTAGAAATGAACTATCTCCATAAGATGTCGACTCTGAATTTTTGATTCAATCTTTAAAATGTCTGTAATTTGCAATCATAGAAGCCAAATTGACGGTTTTTCTGGCGCACTCTTCTAGATCACTTGTTGACATCAGCTATCGAAATAACATAAACTTGAAGGGAATTACGTTCGTATACAAAGTGTCGACTCTGTTTTTTTTATTTATCGCTCTGGTTATTCCAAATGAAGACAAAATTGAAACCATGTTTTGGCATAAAATACGCACCCAAAGACAAGCGATTATCTCTGAGATACATTGCACTTATTCTGTGTTATTTGATAAAACAATGTTATAGAGGTTCCTATCTTTAACTTAGCATCTAAATTCTTGATTTTATCTTGTGCAATATATTCAAAATATCTTACTAAAGTAACCTATAAATTTGAGATTTGGAGCTGTCACGAACATTCATCTTCGATCGAAATTTGACAGACAGCGCCGAGCGCTCGGAGGGGAAGGGTGTGTGGCTCGTTGTCTTCGCTGCTACTCTTTTATTTCGTGTATGATACTAATTCCAAATTTGAAAATATCACGCTTTGCACAATTTTTATACGGCGACCAATTCGCTTTGAGGCTTTATGCAACAGGCATAAAGCCATAGTGCATTTGGATCGTCGATGGTCTCATATTATAACAAAAAAGTATTCGTTCTTTTGTATCGATTAGTAGTTGTATTTAAATGATTAATCAATGTTATGTAATATGCATAGAAAGGAATCCATATTAATACTATAAACAAGAAAGATTTATATGTATGGCGACTATTTCAAGAGGTTCATGAGTTATAACGAAGATCTTTTATCATATACAATTTGTATTTTCGAAACTTGATCAAACAAAATGTGCAGATACTAGGACCAAAATTATCGACAAAAATAATAATAATAAGAAATTGTCTACACAATAAAATTGTGGTATATGATGAGCAAACTGTTTCTATCACCAAACAGTTAAATGTCAATTTTAGACAAATACTGAATTAATAAGGCCAAGAATAGGCAATAGTACCAATTCTATTGCATATGTATGGGGTTGCAAATTATTATAAAAATTATATAAAATAAAGTAATATCAGTAACACTACTTTATAGTTCAACAACGGTAGACCGATTTTCATGATATTTACTTTGTTGAATTGGTATTTACCTCTTACCCCTTAAGTTATTATAAAACAGGGCTGGGGCGCGCCGAGGCTGGATACGAAGCAAATTTTTCTGTGGTCGAAGTTTTTTTTTTTCACTAAAAAGTCTAAAACTCTTCAAAGGACTCCAATTTAGGCAAACCATTTCTTTTTGAAGTCAGTGCCATCGCATGGGCTCTCTCAAGTTCCATCTTAAGCGACATCTATCTGGGCATCGACTCCAAAAAGAAATGGTTTGCCTAAAATCGAGTCCTTTCGAGAGTTTATTTAAGACTTTTTAATGTGTTTTGTTTTTGAAGTCGGTTTTATTGAAATAGTATGGTGGTGAAGTGACCATTAACCCAACAAAATTGAAGACAAATAAGGGCTTTTGTTTTAAGTATTTGACTTTGAGTAGTAAACAAGTAAGTTTATAAATTTTCTTACATCATTCGTGCTTTGGATTTTGAATAAGAATAAACGGACGACAAAAAGTAAAAGGTCAGTTTTTCTTAATATAGACCGTATATAGGCGTTATTTAGTTCCACAACCTTTGATACGCACTTGTATGTACATACCATTGGCCATTGGCGTCAATTCCATACTGTGTGGGACTTGTTCATGGCATTAATTCCATACGCTAGTATCAGTGTTTCAATGGTTTAAACCTAAATAAATAGGGCAATATTTTGCTTATTTAATATTACTTTTCTTTCTACCACAATCAACAACCACAACCTAACTATAAACTTGTATACTAAAACGCTTGTTTAAATAGAAGCGTTTCATGTGATGTGTATGTAGTTAATATGAACCTGTATTCAAATTGTACGCAAATGCCATGAAGTTCCATGGTTCTATTCAAGTCCATATTCATATAATATTTCATTATTGAAAAATGTATATGGACAAAATGATATGATACCGGTGTAAACTAAATAATTAAATAAAAATTATCTTGTTTATCATCTGTTATACATGAAATACTTGAAATCTTGATCGAAATTTTCTTAACTACATTATTATTATCATCATTATTGTACATTTCCTTTAAACAAATTTGTAAATTCACTAATTTTGTGTGCAATAAAGAGTTATCTATCTATCTATCTATCTATCTACATTTTCTGAATGTCAGCTATAATAACTTGTGACATATTTCATATATCAAAATACAAATCATATCAAAGAACAGCGTTACACTAAAAAGCATTTATGTGTAAATAAATCCTCATAGCATCCAGCTGGTATATACACGTGGTAGATCAAGCGCAGAACCAATGGCATCATCCACCAATAACCCTTAGTCCCCGTTTCTCGTGGAGTTTACATTCGTAAAAAAATACCTACTCTGAGAAGTCACGATTTGGGTGAAGACATAAAGAGGCAGATAACCGGTACCAACCTGTACCGACTGACTAGTGATGTGCCAAGTCATCTATTTTTAATCTCGAAATATTTAAGAAATTCGTTACAACAATCCAAATAAGGACCGACTGACACTAGAAAATTGTTTTAAAACAAGATTCAAATCAAGACTTGAGTCGGAAAAGTCTCTATAAAGCATTTCAATTCCATGAAATAGCCAACACGGCACAACACTGGTTAGTCGTTGCAGGTCAGTGCGTGTTACCCGCCTCTATATGTCTTCACCCTTTGGATGCATTTCGTTTTTTGCTGTAAGTTTTTTACGTTATTATAACCTTACGTTTGTGTTTAAATCTGTGAATTTAGTTATATAATTATCAAAAGGAAAATGTTCGCGAACGGAATTGACGCGAGCCCTGATTCAGATCTGTATTCACTGTATTCGTAATAGGTATTTTAAATACAAAAACACTGGTATAACATTAATTTATCACATCAACTTTTATAAGACCATCATTTTCTGTATTCATCATACGCATAGCCTACTACCTAGAGATAAAGTATCAAAATTGTTTAATTACAGTTAACAGTTTTTTCTGTCCCGGACATATAAAATCGCACACACACATTGATAAATTCGGTAAAATCTGAGAATCTCCAGACTGTCATATGGCTCTTAATTCTTGAAAGTTTGCACGCCGCCTGTGGCAAAACATGGAGTCTAATATGACATTTTGTAATCAAATTTACTATGTTTTACGATATTCTATTTCTATTCTGTTCTTTGTTCGCTTCTTTATAAGTAATTGGATATCGCAATTATTTATAGCTTCAGGCCTCCTTCAGGCACAAACAATAGTTTTACATATGGCGGACTAAATGTCAAAAGCATACTCTACTAGTCAACCCTTTCTACACATTGCTACTTTTTGTAGCGTCCGTCCGTGATTGATAGTCGGTTGGATGCTGCATCAAAACTGAATCACTATAAAACTTAAGTTATTTTTTAAAGGTCTTTAATTATCATTCAACTTTACTTCAGGTATACGACATGAAGCTACAAGAGCAACCGTCGCAGACCTCCGCTGCGTCTTCCAAACCTTCTAACTCGAACATCGAAGACTCCTCATCTCTCCTCAACGACAACACGTTACGCGCATGCCTCGGCTCCAACGTCCACCTCAGCACCAGTGAAGAGCTGAACATCCATGGAACCAACCCTTTAAGACCGCTGAGAGATACGCTGAAGAATAGTATTAGCTTGCTGATGGAATCCAGTTCTTCGGTCGCTGGGTGAGTATTTTTTTTATTTGATCCTAAGACTCTTTACACACTGCGACTTTTAGCAGCGATGTTGTCACGATGCAGCATCGATACAGTCGTGATACTAACCCGATGCAGTGGCGATACTGTCGCGATGCAACGTTTTAGCATCGGTGCAGGCGCGCGTTTTTGATCGCGCGTCAGTCACAAAAGTCACAGTGAGTAAGGTGTCTACGATTTGTGGTTTTTGACCTGAATGATTAACCGTAATTCCATACAGCGTGTAAGTTTAGAATAGATGTTTCGAAGCAACATACAAGTTCAGACATATAAAGTGACTGAGACTGTAGACTGTTTTATATTTCTTTGTTATTAGTATTCTTGGAACCTAGACATAAACAAGCTTTGAACTACTGTTTAAATGTTATGCGGCTAAAATAAAATGTATTTCACCCTAATGTCATTTGACTTGATTGACATTGATTTTATACTAGCCATTTTATATTTAAACAGTGTTCGAAACCTTGTTTAATTATTTGTGGTAAGGCAGAATATGTTTCCACAGCGACAGCTCAATAGCTGGGAAGGAGTCTCGTCTATCGAACGTGCGCATGGGCTGGTGCGGGGAGTGCCGGCGCGCCGTGCGCAAGCTCGAGGACAGCATGCCCGGCATCGCCGCCTGCGTGCCCGGCTACAGCGCCTCCTCGGTGAGTTACCTTCCATTTATACACCTCCTTGGACAGTGACCGGTTAGTAGTGAGCCGCGGCTTTGAATGTACGCTGCGGCTGTTGCCGAACGTCTCGATCTCGTTCATAATATCTATTTTGAACCTTGACGTCACTCGCGACACCTAGTGCGCGCGGATAAGTTAAAGCGCTTTCACATATAGGCATTTTAGATGCGCTACTGTAGTGCTACTCCATCCCTTCCCTTATATTTCCCTCCCTTCATATTACAACTGCTGTAAAGTACGTTTTTCTTTGTTTGTCGAATATTGTAAACAATCTTTTTATAACTTTTAAAATAATATCAGTGAATATTTCTTTAGTTATTAATTAAATAACTATTTGATTTTAGTGTTCAACGATGAATGACCTAATAGATAGTGAGTTTTGTGTGTATCTTATTTTAAAATGAATCAATTCGTTAAAAAGGAGTGTCATGATTGTTTACAATATTCGACAAGCGAAGAAAAACGGACTTTAGCGCGGCTAATTCGTGAATGAATGATTTATTTGCATTTAAACAGGCTCCGGCGCTAGCAACAGTCATGTAGTGTAGCGCTACGTACGCGCGTTTGCGCGGGGTATACTGGCTCATTTCCAATGTGGATACCAAGGGAGTTACACTGTTACTGCAGTTTCTTATTAGTTATTATGTAGGCAATTTGCGAAAGGTTGCATTTTTTCTCGCGTGTGCTCGCAACAGTGATCTAAAGCTAGATGTCGCATGCAACTACGTGGTGTTTTCGCCACCACAAGCAAAGGGTGCTTCTCTCGCTCGAAAACTAACTATGCTTACTTAGAAGCATTACAGTGGCGCTAATAACGCCTATATGTGAAAGCGCCCCCAGTCACCGCTTGAGGTATGTGGATGGTGAGACAGGACAGGAGCGATACACAAACGTCAATCTATACCAAATAACTTTGACATTCGCACCCACCCCGCTCACCGAAATGGTGACTGGTTCAGCCGCGCATACTCATAACTTTCACTTTCTTTCCAAACATTTTCATGACAATGGGAGGACATTAAAACGTATTTGCCCATAGTTTCGGCCAGACAGCCTGACGAGCCACAACATAGACGAGTACAGGGAACGCCAAAAACAGGAGGTTAATCGATCTGTACGTCCCTTTTACTCGAGTAACGTAGCTTCATAAATTAGAAGTTCAATCGACGTAGAATGCGCGCGGATAAGCTATAATAAACACAAAGAGCAATAAACGTGCAAAAGAGACAGCGCAACTCATTTTCTCTTTTGCACTTGTCCTGTTTATGGAGGACGTCACACAGAGATGCGCATTTATCAAAATGGCTGACTAAATTGGGGTTTCGTATTCATTTTGTATTATCGATAGTCCAGTAATTCGCGCGTGCACACCTCAGTTTCAAAAGTGTTTTATGGCCCCGACTGCCGTGAGTCTTTGCGCTTAGTATAGTCACCGGCTGAGGTATGTGAGTGGTGATACTGGTGTGTTAGGCAAAGCAAACGTCAGTCTATACAAGTATCTACGATTACGTGTGGATTTTGACATTCGCCCCTCTCACCGCTCACATATGTCATGTCTTATCCGCGCTTACTATAACTATATGTCCAAATATCCCGAAAAATATTAAACTCTCATGACGTTAACATCGAGTCGAAATTAAATTCTAGTGATTACTTTCTTACTCCAATAAATACTTTTTCTTTCTTTTTTAATTTCATTGGTTTAAATAGTAGAGTACTTTTGTACCATTTAGACACATAAATCTGTTCATTTGAACTTGACTTCTTTCATACAAGTAGTGATGCGCTTTTTGGGAATAGCAGCTCACTATTCGTTTAGTTTCTTAAATTAGTGGTTGATTACCATAAATATTTTGAATTAGATTTCGATATAGAGGTATTGTTTTGTGTAGGTATTATTTGTAAAATAATAAATATTTGCTTGCTGATATACGAAATGTAATTGATGATGTGTTTGTTGCAGATGAATGAAGCTGATGAAACTGAGAAGGATGACACCATTTATTTCTGCACCAACTGTTTCAAAAAATACATGATCACAGAATTCAACGAAGAGGTGGTGAGTACATTATCACAACAAAATTCACATAATATTTTCTTTTCATCCTTACCTTATATTATATTAATACTTCACCGAATATGGAATTAATACAGGAAGATGCGGTGGGATATGTAAAATGAGAAAACGTGTCGACTGTATCGAAGCTTGTTTTTATTACTCTTCTGTAATCATTCGACAACAAATATTTACATGGCTAACGAATGCCACCACATCACTGGGGCTTATTAAGAAAAACTGTAAAAAAATTTTTTTTTCAACTAAAATTTACGGCCTATATTGTGATTATGTATGATTGTTTTATTTATTTTATTTT